>JARPRG010000050.1:2383046-2395146 GCA_031001745.1 Hartigia nigra | reverse complement strand
GGATGGCAGGATGGCAGGATGGCAGGATGCACGGGTTGTAGGTAGAAATGCGGTGGCTGAGGGAGCTACACAAATGCGTATCCAGCCATCCTAGTAGTTGAGGCGGTGAACGTAGCCCCTTATTCTGCTTCCAAGCATCCTGACTGCTAAATAATACCCTATTCTCTGTGGATCCAGAGCCCACGCGTCCGTACGGATGAACCTACCATCGAGATCGTCGCTGTCAGGCTGACTCGAGTAGACGTAGGTTTTAGCCTAATTGCTGCTTTATACGCGCAGAGGCTCTCTCTCCTTTTTTTGCTGTAGCCTCTGCCTCGTGGATCACTGTAATGCAGAGAGAAAACGCCATCGAGGGATACGAAGAAGCCAGAAGGGTTGCTGCTGTTCGAAGGATCAACGATAGGTCCTTCTTTAACTCGTAAAGTTTTCTGCTTCGCAGAGTATGATCTCTGGTAATAACTGTTAGCTATACAACGTCCAATTGCTATATTCAATAAAAATAAATGTACTCTATTTATCCGTTTGAGTTAGTCTCATAAATTCATAATGAATTCGATGCTGCTGCCGAAAGCACAAGAACCATGTGGATTATTCATGAGCAAGGAGCGGCATCTGCGGCATCTGCGACACATGTGAACTCAGCCAAGAGTAAGACCGCGTGCGAATTTATTATCTTTGACCGAGCTCGAAGCATCTCCAGTATGGCTACGAAAAATAAACCAATCCCTACGGGCTGCGTGCGTGTGTCAGTCCGGGACCACGTGCTCTTACGTGAAGGGAAGACTCGATCATCGGCAAGTGTGTACACTACAGCAGCATGGCCAGCATCATAATAAGGACATATACTCGAATGTCCATATAGAATTGTTGGTACTGGTATATCACTCGATGATTGGATGGATGGATGAATAGATACGTGAAATAAATAACCCAGCCGGATATTCATCCGAAGTAGAAATGGTGGGGGAGAGGGAATCGAATGCTGGTGATAGCGGATGCCCAGATTACTCGCTGTTATAAAGTCTGTTGGGTTGGTATGGCGGCAGCTAGTGTACCGGTAGGTTAACCTGCAATCTGACGCCATGGCTGCCATGGCTGCCATGGCTGCGGCAATCACAGGATAAGCTCCGAACGGAAGAGGCCCGTAAAGTTCCACATATAAAATGTATGAAAAACAAGCAATTTCGTAGAGTTACCCTTCTCCACTAGTCGTCAGTCAGTCCGTCTACCGATTTCACCTTTCTCTTATTCTTTTCGAAGGAACTGTGTGTTAAGGGTAAGAGAGTCATATCGCTTTTTTACGCGCTTCCTTGGGAAATTTGACGCAGAAGCACCAACGTACTGGATCTGCCCAACTGCGTAGTGAAGGATTCTACGATCCTACAGATAGTCAATAGCTCTCGAAGGTTAACGAGGATACACGAAAGGCCATAACTCCAATTCAGCCATCTTTTCGATGTGTCACTGTGCATTGAAGCTTCCTGTTTATCTCGTGTGTTTTCGATTTTTCCTTTTTCTTCAACTCAAACGTTACATTTAAATTTAACTCTGGCTGATTGTTCACAACTACGCGTATGTCAGTTGCTACACGTAGACGGCAGATGGAGAAAGCGAATAAGAGAAGAGGGATGCACAGGATAGAGCGATGTTCTATGCAGAGAATTTCAGATCGACATGTTTTCTTCACGAAGAATAGAGCTTCGCCTCAGACATGTATGTGTGTGTAACGTATACGCCTACAGGTTGGAGGATTACAAGTGGCTGAGTCGTCTAGACGTCCGTTCGGGTCCAGCTCTGAAAATGCCGCACTGCCTTCCACCGTATTTGCCACGAATTCGTGCAAGCAAGATGAGAGGGAGACCCTCCTATTCCAGGTCCCTAAAGTGCAGCCTGCCACGGAGACCCAGCATGCAGTCGACCCACTGATCCTGATGGATCGCGTCTGCATTCGTCAGCAGCACAATCGCCTAGGCACGTAAAATCGTCCGTCCCCTCTTACATCCCCCCTCGCACTGCACGCATCATCGCAGCCAACTATAGCCACCCACCCACCCACTCGCACACATCCATTCATCCTCCGTTCCTCCCCTAGTACCGTTGTGGCATCATCAACATTGCCATCATCAGCAGCAACCAGCATATTACGAGCGCTGCTACTGCACTACCTAAATCAGCAACATTCCACTGACTCCCCTCAAAGTATTCGCATGCACTATTGCTTTAATAATTTGCAATATTGCGAATGAAGCAGCTTCCTTTTGAGTTTCAGGAAGAATTAATTCGCGAGTGCGCAGCTGTTTATATTGAAGTCGCAGAGTCGGCGTGACTCGTGAGAGAAATGCACGGGACGCACAAATTAATACGTAGACGTCTTTCAGACCGGTACTTTATTTAAATCGAAGAAGTCGATGGACACTTCAAAGAGAGCGGCGAAACGGGCACCGAGGAGGTGGTTAGTTGGCTGCCGTAGCTACCGGTTTGGTTACTGGCTACTGGTCACCGCCCAAGATAAAGCCGCGTTCACACCGACAACACAGCAAGCCCACGTTATCAAGATTATCTACAGAGAAGGAAAACGGTCGGTAAGGTGGGCGCCGCAGTAAAACTGCTGAAGGAATTCTCATTAGCGGCCAATGAGGTTCGGATCTCATATTAAAGCAATTCAGTGTGATGGAAGCATAATAAACAAACGCCGACGTGTTGTCTCTACCCTGTGCACCGTACTTTAAGTATCGCACTCCGATCGAAATGACCAAGGAGACGTACGGAAGTCCAGACAATCCCGTCACATCCCGTGAAGGATCGTTCTGGAGTTCGCCGCTACGTTTTATTTATATCTTCCAAACTGCAAAGACACACGTGGATCGATGGCGGCCATCCACAAAAAAGAAGCATAAGGAAGCGAAATGCAGGAGAACGCAGTGTTGGACAAAGAATGGCCAGACCGAGTCCAGCGTGGCTTTGCCGTAAGCGATGTAAATGTAGGTCTTGCACGTGATGTGTCTCGGGCTGCCGTTATCTGCCCCCCTAATAGGGCGACGTACGTCACGTTCCCCCGGCTGCACTTCATAGTCCTGGCAACCGATAGGGTGCACGTGCGCCCGACACAAGACACTATAGGCAGGAGATTCTAAGTCAGAGTGAGGAAAGTGCGAAAGAGTGAATAATCGCAGCTGCTTCAGCGAGGAATACATTCTCGCGATTGCGCATCGATATGCGTGAAATCTCACACACGGAAGATCCTCCTACGGATCTAGCTGGCAGGATCAGAAGCACTACGGAGACTCGTTTGGGATACGAAGGCACGTGCTCGCCTTCCCTCTCCTCTTCTGTTTTCCCATTCCTTCTCTCATTACTCTCATTATGCTTCAGTCGGTCGCTCTCTTCCGTCCTAAACTATTTGTAAGCCGTTTTGTCGCTCCCCTGCTACCCTAAGAAAAGCTTAGCTGCCTGCCTACCTAACTCAGTACTTATTGTTAGCTAGCTGCCCGTCGACGGGACATTCCAATTACACGACGGACCGCAGTCTTTCGCTGAATCGTAACGAAACACACGCTGCCATTATGATTATGATTGTATTAGTAACTGCATCATCTGCATCATCTGCATCATCGCCATTTTCATTGACATCTCACCTGTCATCACCGTTCATGTACTTCCTAACATTGCCGTTTCACCTATAGCCTGACGGGATTCTGTCCCCAGGTGAAATACGTTTTTCAAAGACGAAGTGGCCGGAATCCATTAGTTAACAGAAACAAGGACCACGTCAAGCGTTTCGACCCTGCAAAACTTCCGAAGGTCCCGCTCTAGCAGACCGCGCGGCAAGGAAAGTGAGGGAGGGTACGCGTAATACTGTGGCTTGTAAGCGAAAGAATAAAGTCATGTGTAACGGAAGGGTGGCTAAGAGTGGGAAAAGGAAGGGACAGAGAGTTCCGGAGTGGTGAGGTCTGCGCGGATACACGACGATCCTGAAAATGGATTAGCCGGAGGCTTTGCAGGTCTATGAATTGTGCATACGAGACCCAAGGGCCGCTCCTCTTTATCGTATACTGCTGTATAATTAAAATATGGGGCTCCGGCGGCAGCGCCGGCCCTTCGTCCTTCCATCTCAGCCTTGCTTAGACCCAAGCCTCGGGCTCCCATGCGTGACGTCACATCGTGGTTCCTCTTACGAAAAGTCGTCAAAGCTCTCTGCCTGCCCCCTCCCCACGGCCAGAATCGTCACGCCGCTTCTATGACGGACGTGCCCCTGATGAGACGTAATTCGAAGATCCACCGTTATCAGCATCATCATTATCGTCGTCGCAAGCAACCTCAGGAGTATCATCAACGTCAGCAGTGACACAGGCACTACCGTCAAGATGGATTTTTGACTCATGGACTGTATTGGACTTGGTGCGACGTTCGCGCGTCTCAATCGATCTTCGAAGTGAAGTTGGCAGCGTAAGCGGATGCGGATGCTTACGTTAACGCTCGGAGGAACGTCGTTGATAGAGGAGCTGTGTTAGGGTGAGGAGAGGGTGGCTAAGAGGGGCTGAGGTTTCGAAGCGAGGCTACCGTCGGAAATACCCCTAGCAAGATTAATCGCTGGCGTACACCGTAGAAATTTACGGTGGGCACAGCCAGGACTGAGTATAAAACACCGTATTACGGTAAATCATTAGCCAACAACCACTTATTAGAGACCCTTACACCGAACGCAGTTTAATTACAAACTCGGCCGTACAGCTTGCTCGAGAGCCAATGAATTCCGAGATCACGCTTTTCTATTAGCAGAAAATATAAAATATAACCTCCTTCCTCTGCTCTACGATATTATATTATAATTGGCTCCTTTTGGGTCCATCGCAGAAAAAAACTGCATTTTTTGCAATTGGTTTAATCTAGATGCGTAATGCTTTCTTTCGAATGCTGGGGGGAAGGAAAATAAGATTTCTAGTAAAGTTGAGTAAAGGCCGACTGGAGGAGATACATGCCGTGTAGCTGACATCTCTCGCGTAATTTCTCTAATTGGTTCCGGCATTGCAGTTGGGGCAGTCGTCTCGAAATATCCAATTTGCGAGTTTCGAAGAGTGGTGGCTCAAGTGGCGCGGAGGTGAAAGAGGCGGAAGTGGCGTGGATGGGAAATCGATTGGAACTAGGAACGACGTGCGAGAATCGAGAGGATTCTCAGAAATAGTCCTCTCGACGTCTCGCGACATAATATGTTATACAAATAGACCAAAATGTAATGTATCAATGTAATACAATCCGTATAACGTATATGCATGTGATCACCTGCAAGTATCTAGTTTGCGCCCTTGAAGATTCACTCGAAGAATAGGATAACCGTGGCCAAGCAACAATTTCAATTAATCACGATCAGCATTAGCTCGAGACGAGTCACGGCGCTCAATTACGCGGGAACGTGTACCTAACGCTAATTACAATTTGCGAAATTACAGGTGGCTACACAATACGAATCAAATTAATAGCATTGCCCGAAGGTAGCCATCTATCGTGAGATTGGCTGTATGAGCCACGCCATAGATAGCACATGATCTATACTCTGTGTACCGTGGCGCGCAATGCCATGGATATCGGACATCTCCTATCGTACGGTCCGCGCGTACCGGGTGTCTCCAGAGAAACAATGTATTTTCCACCTACGCAGGAATGAGTATGCTCTGGATTTTCGTTTTTCGCCTTGTAGAAAAATGACATATATTAATTTATGCTCGTGCGACGCCTCTCAAGTTGCGTGAAATACAAGGAAGCCTCGCGGCAGCTACGTTCTGGACACCGAGTGTGTAGCTAAATCGTGCTCATATCGAACCATTCTCGTATAGCGCATTATCTCGGCATGTGCAATACCGTAGATATCTGACATGTTCCATCGTACGGTTGACACACAACGGGTGTTCCGAAATTCATTAGAATAATCGTAGATGCAGGAGCTACCGCTGTTCGTTTCGAAGACAAGGAAGGACGAGCGCTCGAGGATTCCTGAGGGTCCTGCGCAAGGACACGGGAAATGACGAACCTTTCGAGGATCAGGGCAAAAAGTAAGGACGCTCTTCAATGTGGCAGGTGGCGCAGCTGGCAGGTTCGGCGAATTCTCTTTGGCCAGTTTGTGGCCGAATACCCGCTAGATGAAAGCGGCTTAGAGCGCGATGTATATAGATACGTCTGGCTACGATGCACTGGGCGTGAGCACGACTCTATAACTATGGTTATCGGTATATCCGTATACGTAGAAATGGCGCTGCGGCCCTTCTGCAGTTGGCGCGCCTGGACTGGATGAGCTTCGCTAGGAGACTGGGAACTGCGATCAGAATGGAATCAGAATGAAATCAGAATGGAATCAGAATGGAATCAGAATGGGATCGAGAAGGTAGTAAGGGGCAAAGCTGATGTGAGGTGCGCAGCAAGCTAAGGTAAAGCTGGATCCTCCGTTGTCTTCAGTATATACCATTGAGCTAAGCTACGGTGGGGAAGACTTCGTAATGACGGGTTCCATGCGGTCATTATATAAATTATCGGCACTGATCCCACCACACGCAATTACAAGCGCATTCATCCACAGAGTAGCTGGCTAATGTAATTAACGATCTTTGAGGTTTGAAGCTGTAAGAGTCAGGATTGCTCGTGCATGACAGACCCATGCTGCAAACTAGCCGATGATGAAGATGACAACGGGGATAATCGCTCAGGGAACATTGACGTTCCCGCTTACACTCTGACACAGTGCTATCCTCCCTTTCCATTCTACTGATATCCCCTAACGCGTTCTATGAGACTCTCGGGTTTCCTGGGTTGCGTAAAACCTGATCCTTGCGTAGACTCGTCAGTTTGAAAACGTGAGTCGACACAATTATACGAGGCAAGCGAGTCACAGGGAGCATGGAAATACCTTGCGAGGATATCAGTCTTGTATACGGTTTCGTACGTATGCCGCATACGTGACGTAGTCCGAATGAGGGACGAGGGCAGCGACGAGCGAGGAACGAGGAATTATTTTTCTAGCTACTTTATGAGGCGATAAAACACGCGTTTTTTTATACGAGCAGTAAAACTGCGCGTTCCGAGAGAAGGAACCGGTCGAGGTGCGGGAAGAAGAAGCGGCGGATGGGAAAGAGGGAGAATAAGGCGGGGAGCGAGGTGGAATAAAATTCAGTACCGTATCGAGACAATCCACCAAAGCTCTTTCAATTCTTTTCTCTCATTTGACAGAATTTTCTTGCAACCCATTCAGAAGAATCTTCAATTTGTTCTCCAGGATGCTGAGTTCCTGACGAGTGTGCCCTAGAGCTAACCTAATGAAGTCTCAGTAATGCTGCAAGCGCGCACGCAACCATCGCAACCGGCCAAGTACGCCTGAATATAAAATCGAAGTTCCGCCAAGAAAAGCGCGATTCGTTGCGCGTCCTGTCAGGCACATTCGCTCCTTCAGGAATTCCATCATCGAGAATCGAGATTTGAGATTCTTCTTCCTTCCTCCTTCCTCCTTCCTCCTTCCGCCTGCCACTGCGGCTTCGACTCGATGCGTGACAGAGAATCACAGAAGATCCAGTAATTTCGGATATTTCGGTTTATCGAGATAGAGAAAAGGAGAGAAGGGAGACTCTGCGCTGGCTGAGAAGGATGGCGCTCACAAGCACCCCATTGTCCCCTCTAACACAATACTGCCTTAATCTCGTCTCGGAGGCCGTGGGGCGGTCGTAAACGAATCCTACCGTAGGTCGTATACGCCTGTACGCCTGTACGCCTGGCTCTATGTAAGATATGGCGCGACCCGTGTATACCGGGCGGCTCGGCAAACACACACTTACTCCATTGTTAGGAGGACTTGTTAGCGAGTCTACGGGCACCAGCGTCAGCACCGGCGTCGACGTCAGTATCAGTCCGTGTATCAGCAGTACAGCAAGAGGACTTCTTTTTCGAGTATCCGCGTTAACCAAAACTCCATTTATGTATATCTTACTGCTAACTTTTCCATACGTGATAGGGCTCAGGCACCTTCTTAGTATATTTGCCAAGTTTCTTTGGCACCGGTGGCTTTCTTAGTAAAGACGCAACAACGCAAATACACTTTAGTCCACTGTTATATGGCAAATTGATGCCCGGCGGGGGGGGGGGGGGGGCTTCATTCTAAGGTGACGTAGTGCAAGCAATGAAACTGCAATGCCTTCGCTGTGCGTATTAACCTTACTGCGTTTCATTCTCGTTGCCCCCGCAATTGCCATTACGTACTGCGAGCGCTACAGTTTCGCTGTATAATTCCTGGCCCGTTCCAACACGTTATTACAGACTTTCGGCTCGCTATCTTTTTTATTTTGCCAACTGGCAATCTTTGGCGATATCACGACCGAAATACTGAAGAATCGTGGCGGCTATATTAAGAGCGACTGTCGGATATCGCATGAGAAAAGAGGTAAAAGGCATAAGTAGGAGAATGAGAGGGAGAGCAGCAAGCGAATAAGACTCGTGCGCCATTATCTTGAAAATACCAGGACAATACCGATACACTGTTCGCGTGACACTTAAAATGTCAAACTAGAAAGACGAATAAATATTATGTGTTCGACTTGTAAATATCGAGGCTGCAAAATACGATATTTGTCATTCTTCCTTCTCCACTTTAGACCACCGCCAACCTTCCTCAACTTTCGTCGTAAGATGACGTCCTTCTACAATCGAAAAATGAGATTAAATCTATTTTAAAGGACTATTTCCTTGCAGCTTTCAGTGTAAAAGAGTTCTCTGCGCATCGCGAATCTTCTTCCATTTACCGGTCTATGATATTCAACGTTTGCCTAATGACAAAATACAAGAAAAGAAGTATCCCTTGCCGTTCATGTCAGATTGCAAGGACGTATCAGTGGCAATGTTATATAGATGTCAGTTCAGCTATTCTGTTCCCTGTTTTTATACAGAGTCTGTCAGCTAATACATTTTGCATCTGATGGACAGAAGTTATGACGCTCCAACTCCGAAACATGGAACGTAAAGATGTCTTATATCTGCAACTACAGATAGCTACAGCTGTACCGATCCAAATGACGCAAGGGGAAAATGGGCACCATTTGCATGAATTCCCATGCAAATGCATATTTGTGCATAAAATGGCATTGTGCGAGAGCAGCAATGTGTGTTATATTGTTTAGTGCACGCATGCGCAGAGTCAATTGGCAAGGCGTACAGTGAAGGCAGGTTGATCGCAAAGCAATACCGCATTACGCACATATAAGCGCTCTCTAGTCCCAGTTTCCGTCTTTTGGATCATTCCCTTCTCCCACGTTGCACTGCATCCTGTATATTTCTATATCCATGTTCCGAAAGAAATACATATCTATAAAATGAATATTGTAGCTTTAGGAAGAAGTGAGAGAAGTTCATTCTGGGAATCAGATAATCCGTTCCTGAGAAATCCGGCAGGTACCATGTCGTGGTTTATTTTGGTCCTCATAGTCTCCATTAATGTGAAACGCTTCGCTATCCTACTGATCCTGCCTGGTAGCCTCTGCCAGATGGAAGATGGGCACGAGACATACGATACGGAAGAGAAAGACAAAGCTCCGCTGACCTTTCTCGTCCTTTTATTCTCCTGTATTCTAACGAATGCTCTGGAAATCCGGATAGCTTGGATCGTTAGATCCGAGTAGCCGCGCGTGCGAAATACATAGATCCCTTCGATCGTCAGGTCGCAACCCCAAGATCCATCGTGTCCTGCAGAGTAAACTTAATAGCAGAGAGGTATAGAAGCTGATGGGAAACAAGGTGGAAAAGTACGCGAGGTCAGGAGGTCGCAGGACGAATGACTAGGTGGTGCGGCTAAAGCAGAAATATCAAAAGACATTACGGTGCAAGTTATTGTCATAATAATAACTTTTACAGTTCTTTTTCGAGGCTGTGAAATGTCCTAGTTAAAATTAAACGATGGTCCGATCGATCGACATTCGGCGCACGGCTGTAAGCGTGACTGTTCGTTACGTCCACTATTTCCAGAAGAATTTCATGCAAGTAATTGGGTCGATTCACGACTACTTTGATTTATCCTCCCTCCTGACGCACTGTTCAGCACAGTGTAACCCAAACGACCCATTCACCCTCCCTTCGACGTATCCCAAACAGATCTAAAATATATTACATATATTAAATATTAGATCATTTGAAAGGACCAGAGATCGACCGGTCTCGAGTAATCGATGATCCATGTGGGCTAATCCTTCCTGCTGAGTAAGCTATAGTTCAATGTTCCTCACGATAGAGCCCTAGACCCTCCTTATAGAACATACAGTATTTGCGCTTCTATACCTGCTGTTCGCTAACAAGTAAGGGAAAAGCATTGCGTCGTCGGAGAGGACGAGACGCAGGGTGGGGCAGGGACGAGCGAGGTCGATTCGTTCGGAATGACAATGCCGTCCTGACGCCGACCTTTCCTTCCTAAAGTCAGAATTGAATCGAGTATTACTTAGAGATGAAATGCTAAAATCCTAGATAAATCCTAGATAAATCCTAGTCTTCATAAAGCGACGCACGGCGGCTTGACCATCATTCTGTGAAACAGACGTATAGGAATGATTATGTTAATTACGGTCGAGCCGGAGGGATTCCTCCGTTACCGACAGTCACCACATTGTTCTCTCTCTCTCTCGCTCATCTTTTTACAAATAGAGCCAATCCTCTGATTCGGCGCATCAACTATCACTGCGATGCACGCCGTTATGCAATTTCAGTGACATATACGGATAGTCTGGCTTCGCTCTACGAACCCATTGACAGTTCAATATCGTGGATCCGCAGGGAAGAGTTTCCTGGCAGAAGACTATAGGCATTCTCATGTTAACGAAAACAAGGTGAAACTGCAAGTCTGGCGCACGAATATGCGTGATTGCTCAACGGCTTAAAGTCGATTTCCACTGAATAAAATCGAGTTGGCTCTTAGGCCTTTGATGATCAAGAACCAGCCGATCGATACAACATCGAAATGCTTAGCCTCCTAAAAGGTTAGAGGAATGCTGATCGTAATGGTGCGGAGGTGGGAGGATCGCGAGAATCGAGAAGATCTATATAGACAATGCCTGCAGCTCTCGTGGGACTCCTTATGGCGTTGCAGGGGCGGACATTGAAGGAGGAGCGGAGTCCGGGCGGGGGGTAAAGGGTATTCGAGTAAGCCGCGGTAGATAAAGGTCATTACAGCCGGCTGGCAACGTAATAGCAGTTCCAGGTAATTTGAGCCCTATGGGCTCCGTGATCCGCGATAGCGCGATGCCTAAATGCTAGCCACAGGCGCGACCTGCCCTTCGCCCTCCCACAGTTCCGCCCGGCTCTACGTGCCAATACCAGTTTGCAGCTAACTCCGACAGTACCCACTATCCCGCTTCCGCTGCTCTTTCTCTCTAATCTCACTAGACGTACTTGTGCGGGATGGTATATGGACCATTTTAAATAATCAACCAGTGATCCGTCCTGTTCCTCAATTTTTACCCGAATGCCGACCCATGCTCTTCCGTCTGCCTCGTTCGATCAGTGAAGAGCGTAGGGAGCAGCAGCTCCCTCGAGCACCGAGAGCGGCTTTCCTTCTGTGTCAAAGGATACATGCAGCCTGTGATTTCCATGACAATCGAGTTCCTCGAAATTAGATATAAACCTCATGAGTGCTAGCCAGTTCTACACCTAAGGCGAACGCAGCTGAGTAAGCAAGTACTCGCAAGACAACTAAGCGGAATATGCTTCGAGGATTTAGCGTATCATCGGCGCCGTCGACATCATCGTGCTGGAACGGAACGGCGAATCGAGAAGTAAAGTTGCGAGTAGAAATGCTTCGAATTCTTAGTATAAGAAGAGCAAGAAATAAAGAAAAATTGTTTTTATGAAAAAAAATGTTAAGCGGAAGAATATGGAGAAAAGTGTCTGAGTTAACTCAGGCCTATCAGAGATCTTATTGTTCAGACAGACAGCAGTGCCTGGCGTCTCGTGACCCCACGGGGAGTTGGACGGGGGAAGGTCACGTGCGAGTGACATCCACGTAAAGGTGCGCCCCTATTATTTCTCTAGAATTCGAGCTGGGCCATTCCTCGTAAGTTGCCTCCTGCCGACGCCGCCGACGCCGCCG
>JARPRG010000050.1:2264523-2284461 GCA_031001745.1 Hartigia nigra | reverse complement strand
TCTCTCTCTCTCTCTTAAACTCGCACTCATGCACACTAAAGAGACGTTGAAGAGTGTCGTACAACTGTTCGAAAAAATCATCGCCACTTATCTTCTCGTGTCTCTTTATGTTATCTTTTTCCTAATTATAATTTTTTCACGATGCAATTCGAGGAGCTACCGATTGTACTCTCTGGCGTGAGGGGGGGGAGTCGGACTAGTAGACGAACGACCAAACAAGGGTAAGAATTCAAGGCACGTTAGAGGAATTTTCCAAAGAAACTATGCGTGTGTTACGATATCGGACTATGTTAGGGTATTATGGAGTGAGAGCGAGAGAGAGAAAACTATTTATTTGATCTGGGCTTCCTTACTATTGGTATTACGGAGTCTGAGGGAAAAAAAAAAGGTGGAAAGTTTCTAAGATCCGAGGAGGGCGACAGCGTCGGAAGGAGGACGATGAGTGACGGAGTGAGGTGAGAGGAAAGGGGTAAGCAGATAGCCGAACCCGTGAGTTTTTTATCGCATGGGAGGCCAGCTGTATTTTTAACAAAGTTATTCTTGTGCGCAAAGATTTGTAGTTAGAGGCTGCTGCGCTGAGCACGAATGTAAGTGCAACCGAGTACGTATGGCTGTGCATCTTGAGAGGTTCCTACAGACGACGGTAGCTTCATCTGAAATTTACATGGAAACGGTAAGCGCAGCGCTCAACGGTTCCAGGGATAAGACCTGACTTCGTAGCCAGTGAATCCATTAGAGGTAGCTAAGGAGCCCGAAAAGTGGGACCCTCTCTTCATCCTTTTATACTACGTCTCTGTTAGGTAGAGTATAGATAGGAGGACGTTCCTGTTTCGACGTCTTACGAGATTCTCAAGGGAACGAGTGGCTTTATTTCCATTTGATAAAATTTTGTAGAATCTTATTTACTGAAGGGCCACCCCCTTCGTAACTCTTGATCCGAGTGTTTAATTTCCTGTGGCGCTTCTGGCGCATCAATGCGTGCCTGAGCGAGTGTGTTTACTTGTGCGACCTGTTAACCCAGCAACCCACATTCGTTCTTCACGTATCCCGGACATTAATCGTTGTAAAAGCGACAGTAAAGGGACGAACGGAGTCCCGCCGCCCTTCTGTCGAATAAACGGCAGAGAAAAAGCGTCGATTCGATTAACGCAACAAGCGTATACGTAGCTGAAAGTTGTAACGTGCCAACACGATGGAAGAACCTCACGGAGTTCTCTGATTTCACGGGATTGATTCTAATGGGCATTTTCCGAGAAAGAGGCGAAGACCAGCATGGTCGCGTCGCAGAACGTGTGCGTGCCTGTCACGTACTTCTCAATCTACTGTGAATAATGAACATGCGTTATTTAAGCTTTGACTCCTCGATGTACGTGGATCCGGGCACATACGTTTTTAGAGGTTACGTCGTGCTTGAATTTCACTCTTTCGAGAATCGAAAATTACGTTTCATTGGGTAATTTGGATATTTTAGATTTTAATTGAACGGAAGGTGCAGCAGACACGTGATGGGACGTGACTGAACTGCATGTTGTGTCGCAAGAAAGAAGCGACACGTGTTTCTGCTGCAACGGTAGTCCAGGTCCATCTATCTATCTACTTACATATTCTTAGCTACCAACATTTCCAGTTCCAGTTTCAGTTTCGAGCCGCCACCTACTTGTTGCGGTAATAGGGTCTGAGTCACCTTCGACGCCGCATGTAGCTCTTATTGCGATTGTATAACCACTTTCTGTGGTTTGGCAGACTTTGGCGAAAAATATTATTTCCCAGATAATGTCGCCTCTTTCCTCTCTCTCTCTCTCTCTCTGCTCTCCTCTGCGTATCGGTCCTCTGAAATAGGAACTTACTTGGCTGTTGGCCTTACGAGACCCAGAGCACAGTTGCAACCTAAAAAGTAGAGCACAGCACGGATAACTTTCACCGAAAGATCAGATGTAAATGTTAAATCGTAAAGAGTATCCGATAGGTTTGCTTGTGACGAAAAGTAGAGGGAACGTGTTCCTGTTAGAAACATAGAATGATAAATAGGGAGTGGAGAGAGAGAGAGAGAGACTATACGTGCGCGAGGCAGATTTCCCTTCGCATTATGCCAGCATAATTCGCCTGAGTAGACAATTTGACAATCTACGCAGTTGCGGCCGGTACCCACATCTGGAGCAGGATCACTGTCCCTGATAAGTGTCACGAGGCGACCGCCTTTTTAAATTGAAATCTCGATCCAGCAGCAAATGCAATTGCGCAATTGGCACTGCTCCCGCAACTCGGCCATTGACGTAGTATGCACGTGCCCGCGTAGAGTCAATGTCATAATACGTTCATTGTATCGGCGGAATAATGCTTTCTAAAGCACCTGCATAATTTCCATGTGCTGTCGACTGATCAGGTAGGAAGCGAAGCCTCGTGGTCTCGCTTGCCCTCTTCCTTCATCCCCACTGATTGCCGTTCTCCTGTCGACCAACGAAACTGGGACTCGTTGCTAAAACCAGTTACACCGGCTGCCGGTAAGACGACGTGTGCCTTTTTTCTCTCCAATCCCTTCGCTCTTCTCTTTCGCGAATTCATTCTTTGGTTCCGTCTCTCGTTTGGGCGTCTATACGCAAAAACCGACTAACGGTTTCCCCTTCAGACTCATGTTCATCCAAGATCCTTACAGTGGACTCTCGTCTGTGTTTTTCCCCCAGCTGCTTCTTTGGACTGGAGTGCCTAACCTGACCGATCGATGGGATCCTTCAACCGGTTTGTACTCACGAGCTACTGTACGTGTAGCTCTCTATACGACCAGACTCTTCTTTGCATAATTCCACTCTTTTGCAATTTTCGATCCTTCCTCAAAGACGAATCTCTAACGTCGCGGAAGAACCAACTTCTGATGACTCTCGCAATCGGAATGGATAAGAAACTGCCATTCGATCATGTGACCGAGTCAATTCGAGAGCGATGGGAGAATCGCATAAGTATGTAGTAGTGTAGTGGAGTATGTGGAGCAGTGGGCCAAGCAATGCGAGATCGGGGTCTGTGGGACTACTGCTGGCACCCGGCGAAGGTAAAGGGTGCAAAAGTTCACAAACAAGGTTACGTAGCGAGGAGCCCCTTAGCATCAGTAAGGCTCGACTGAGGCTGACATTACCCAGGAGGTTCGTGCTATGCGAGAAAGAAGCTCCACGTCATCCTTTTCCCCCAGTCTCTTCCTTTTCTTCTTCCCGACTTAGTTCGGCCCTTTTCGAGATATCAAGGAACGCGCCACGTGTTTCTGCGATGAGGAGCGCCGGCAGCCAATCGCGAATAGCAACGAGTGTACCGTGAATAACCACGAAACCTGGAAATAACCTGCTCAAGCGATTATGCTCTCGCGTTTGGGTGTCTCAGCAGCTACTGCGCTTGAGAGTGGCACTTTGTGATTTCTAAATCGCTCTTACAATGTATCGCCGCGATTGCATTAGGTTTCCAAGACAAGTGTCGGCAAAAAAATCGGTCATTTCATGCCGAGCAAAGCATCAATTGAATGGCGTGCAGCTATCGTAATAATATTCGGCACCATCTTGGCCAAATCTGTCATTGTCCCTGCGGCAAGAAGTTTGATGAAGCAAGGGCGTGGCTCGGCGCGAAGGGCAAGAGGGATGGGCCTGCTTTATCGGATTTTTCTTCTCTTTCTGACATTCGGGCTCTATTTGCGGGTCGATCGGCCAGATTGGTCGATCCTTGTGCTGCTAACGCCGGTATTAGCAACGCGGAGCAGGTTGCCCGACGAATGCCAAAACATCATGGCATCACACGGCGCTCTCGTGCCTCTTCTTAAAATAACAACTGGTTGCTTCTTCGTCGACGCACAACACTAAGATCGTCTTCGCCTCGTTCCTTGCAAACGTTTCGCAGCGATTACGTGAATGCGTCCTCGCGCGTCAATCGCACTTTTGGCAGAGAGCGAATTAGCCGCTTGTACCTTTGCTTTCTTCCTTTGATCAACCACACTTACCAGAGTCCACGATGCAGGAAGCGACGCTGTCGTCAGCCGGAAAATGGAAACGCGCTTGGCGCAAACGTTCAAACTTAGCAGAGCAATTTGTATCTCTTGTCGATCCAGGAGGCAAATCACATGCGGGGGGGAGATAAGTGAAGGGGACGGCTGGCGAGTGTCGTGCGTGAATAATTCCATAATTCTCCGTACTTAAATTTCGGCACACTCGTCTTGTCACGTAGCCTTGATGCGAAGCTCTAACGCGCGCGCGATGTTATTCATCGATTATGTAATGCAATTGTCGAAGTAAAGCGCACTACCGAATGGATTCTCTTTTTTCGCGCCTCCACTCGTCATTTTCGCACGATGCTTCTACTTTTCTTCCCTTCTATGATTCCAAATTCCTCGAGTGCAATCAGTGAGACGGAGACACGCTGGGCGAGCAAAGATGCACGTGACGAATGGCGTGTTCTCCTTGGAGCTTATCAATGGCCAAGTAGATTCCGAGTACTAATAAAAAGGAACATCGAACTGCAACACCTACTGTGGTGTGTACAGACCCTAAATATTTCACGTGGTAGCTCCAATCGAAAATAATGACAAGAAGCGGAGAAAATTGCCCCCGTTTAAAGACTACCAAAGAGCAAATTAAAAGAGAGAAGAATGCTCAAATGCAAGAGTATTGACATTTTTGGAAAGTCTTCAGTTAGTTAGAGTGAATTAGAAGAACGATTTCTTGAGGATCACATGGCAAAGCCGAAGCCTTCTGGATCCACGATGTACGTATGCAATACGCGACTGGTGACTCCTCGGTAGAGGAAGAAAGACGGATGGATCACGTGACGAACGCCCCACCGCGTCGAGTACTGCTCGGTGGTCGACGGTGCTGCTTCTTTCGCTCTTTCTCTCTCGCACTCGCTCACTCGCTCTCTGCCGGTTCACCAAGATCAAAATTCCGCGTCGACGGGAGCTCGACGCGAGACAGCATCCGTAAGTCGTACGCTGCGTACGTCGCTAGTTTGTTGCTAGTTGCCGATTCTCGAGTGTCGGTTACGTTGCCAGTCAGTCTACTTGCTCTCTTGGTCTTTTGCATTCGGTGCCAATTGCCAATTGCCAGTTGCCACATGCCATATGCATAACACTGGTAGAGAATCGCGCGGGCACCTGCAAACGAATCTATGTGCCTGCCTGTGAGTGAGAGAGACAGTGCGAGAGTGTTAGAGAGACGAAAGAGAAGCATTGGGACTGCAGGGAGAGGGAATACTAGCGGGGAGTGTTTAATGGGCTGCCGAGAGAGGGAGTTTGGTCTTAGAACGAGGACAGTGAGCAGTTTTCAGTGATCAAAGGTACGAGGACCGAAGAGTGCACGCGTGTCGCGTGCTCGCGTGCTCGCGTGCATGCGTCCGTGCATACGTGCGATAGTCATTCCTAAGCAGAGCCGCGAAGCGCAGCCCTAGCTCGGTGCATTCATCGAAAACTCAAAGTTCTTAATAATCTGTCGAGGATCGTGTGGAGTTCCGGGTGTCATTAACTGGGAGGCTCGAGCAACGATCGGGCCCCTGATAAGCAAAAACACGCGTCTTCCTTCAGTTCCTCTTTTGACCCGCTCGTTTGTCTCTGTCCCTCTGAAGCTCTTACGTAATGTTCAAGTTGGTGCATCCCGGCACGTCGTAGATTCACGCGAGTCCACAAAGAGGAGCTTCAGAGGTATCCTTGGACCTGGACGAAGTGTCATTCAACCGCAAGGGACCAGGATTGTGTAATCAACTGAAGTCAATCGAGGATTTGTCAGTGCGGGGGACTGCAAGAAGAGATGCCGAGTGATTTCCGCAGCCGGCATCATTCAAAGCTATAGCTTCTTGTCGCGCGTACGCGGCGGCACTGAAAAGGAGCCTTGGGTATTTTTAAATTGGACGTTAGTCCAGCAACACGTCGCCTCGCAAACCCAACCGACTGAACCTCCATAAGATTTCCATTGGAGTCACGCAGAGACGCGTGTGCTTCTTCGCGATAGCGCCGCACTCGCTCGCACAACTGGCCGATGCTATTTCGGCATATCTTTTAACTCCCTCGTGAAAATTGCCAGCAGAAAAATAAGAGAGCATCTCAGAGACTGTAACACTGAATACCAGCGATATTTTCATATCGGCGATAACTCGCGTAAAGTGAGTCTCGAGGTCGATGGAATGGACGCTATCGTGTGGATGGCAGTCATCGATTTCTCATCGTGCCAAAACGACTGACTTTTCATGATAATTTTTTGATTGTTTTTGCTTTTCGTCATAAATGAAAATTCTGTGCCACCTGTTAGTCCCCTACTACCACTTCATTCTGCTCTATCATTGAAGTGGCTGTGAAGGGCAGAAGGTGGGCTGGGCTGGGCTTGCCCGACGAAGAATCCAACGAAACAGGAAGAAGACGAAACTACGTGAAGGCGAATCTAAGAAAAATAAATTATTCTGCTTTCTGGCTAGTTGATACGAGTGACTTGAGAGAGGATCAAGAACCACGGCGGTTCAACTGAGAATTGCATTCTCATTTTTTCTCTTCGTTTCCACGTTTTTCACTAAACTTTCCAATCGGCCGTGAATGACGATAAATCGTTTTTACCTTTTCTTGTACAACCTGTGTTTACGGAGTAAAACAGTGAGAGAGGGAGAAAGCACGAGCGTATGAAACGGCGAAGGCTGTTTGTGCGTGAGTGAGAAGTGGACTCGGAGTGGGGGGTTTCGCACGCGTACTCTTAAAACTTCTCGACTTGGCGCATCGGCTCACCTACACCGGCGATACGCTATCTCAAATTTCTCGTGTTCCAAGTATCGTCTGGACGTTATCGCTACGGCCTAGCACACATACATAACAAAGTCACATGTTTATTGAGTGAGGAGAATAGAAAGAGAGAGAGAGAGAGAGAGTAAGTACGAGTATGCGTGTGTACATGAGTGTAACAGCTCGAACATTTCCTTCTAATTCGTGTCTCTACGTATTCTTCTTTCTCATTGTCATTCGCGTAGCTGTCATATTACGCTTCTTCTTTCTTTAGCCACTTGCTAACCAAGTGTTGTCAAAATATTAGAGATTAAGGACAATCCGACGATGGATTTAGTGACAGTCAAGGTCCTTGCAGACAGGAAGCTTCTTGAACGGAGCACTGTCAATCTGTTCTCAGCATTGGGAACCGTCATCTACGCTATCCGTGCAAACAGTGATCTTCGACCTATGGGCAGTGTTCTTTTTCGGATGGCAGCGAATGGCCATGACCGATTGCCGAGAATCAGAAAAACGATTGGAATGTGGTGCGATCGATCGTGTCGACAGCAATGGTTATGATAATGCTTAGTGGGAGACAGCAACGTGTACCGTAACGTAACGTGTTTGCCAAGTTATATAATGGTTGGTTTAGAGCGTGACGAAGTTCACCGACCGCACCGATTAAGCGCCGCCTCCGCAAATCTCCAAGAGCGACGAGCAATATTTTTTTTTATTCCGGATGATTTTTTTTACATTTTATTATTTTTTTCTTCGCTCTCTTTCTCCATGAAAGAGTATGCAAAGATCAATTAAGTCGTCCACGATCGCAGAGGACGGGCAGCCCAAATGAAATACCGCGGCCAATGAGGTAAACATCAGATACAGGATGATCATTCGAAGCAGAAACGGCAGGAATAGGATTAGGATGGTTGGAAAAAATAAGGGGCACCCCACGTGCTCGATTACGCAAGAGATTGACTGCCTGGCCGTCACTCTATTTAAAGCAACACCCGCTACATATTTAACCTGCCATAACCTCCACCAGCTGTCACAAACAAGTTGGAAAGAGTCGCGTCCGAATGCTACATTCCCACATATGTTCACCCATCGTTCGCTTATTCGTTCTTGCATCATTCCGATTATTGATCTTGATACAGGATCAATGTGGATTTCCCTTGATCATCGAACTTGAATAATTTTTTTCCGAAATAGACAGGGTTGGCCGAATTTGTTTTCTTCTTATTCTCAGTGCAAAACAATAGTGGTGGCCACGTGCGTCTTCCGGAAACGTAAAGCCATTAGAAGTCTGATAAATCGCAATTAGCGAATATGCTCTCGTGTGCTTTTTCGTAATGCGCCCGTAGTACAGCGCGAACGAAAGAATTTAGCGCAGGGCATCGTAGCACTCGTGATACTCGTGATACTCGTGATACTCGTGCCACTCGAGGTAACAGGAGGTATTAGGCGTTTCTTAAAATGTTTCGGTATCAAAGAGTCGCTGGGGCGTTGTCTACTACCAAAGAATGACTATAACGTCGGGCAAATTCTCAGCCCGTCGGTTCATTATTAGACTTAGATTGAGATTCGTATCAGCGGCCTCATAAGAGCGAGCAGCCACGATAGCTGGGTGTGCGTGCGAGCGCGCTCATGAATCTGCCATTGATCTAGTGATTTAATAGCTGCCGACGAGTGACGAGTGACGAGTAACGAGATACTAAAGACAGAAGAGAAAGACGGGCGAAATCGACTTCATAGGCATTCTTGAAAATCGTCTTAAAGTTTGACTAGGCTTGACTCGGCTGGTCGTTCTTTATTGATAGCAGCTCACGATTCTTATCACTCGCTGTCTGCCTTATCGTTACGGATCAACGAGAGGTCATCGATTTCCGACTGAGCATTCGAGTGTACGATATTTTGATAAATCATCAAAGGCTCCTGCATTAGTTAGATTATTTGTTTTCATAATCGTGTGAAGTAACGCGACCATGAGCATATAATGGCTCGGATGATCGGACTGCAACGACGTCTCGCAGATCGACGTCGGAGCAACAGTGTCGACGTCCCGCCATGAAGGTATTATGTCACTCGAATTGGTCCTTGGTCATATCCAGATATGTCGCCGGTCAATTCCATGCAATTATCGAGTCGTCGTGATTGGTGAAACTCACTTAACGAGACCCTTAAGCTTTGCTGCTTCTCGGTAAGCGAATCGGAACGGCAACGACAAGCAGTTCGCTGCGAAGGAATGAATTCTTTACCTGAGAAGATGTCGCTGCTGCCATTTGGGTTTTTCTATTTTTAGTTAATACTTTGCGACTTTCCCTTTGACCCTGTTACGTAAAGTCCTTTAGTTTCTCGGGCCTCCAATCATACGACTCAGAGGAGGTGGTTCCATGTTCGCATTGTTTGTCTGTTTCAGCGGACTTGAGTGCGAGGATGAAGTCTACAGTGCACGTCAGTTGGAGGCTCGTGGCGCCGTAAATCAGGAGCAGCCATCCGGTCTTCAGCCACTTGCGGGACTGGGGAACGTAGCGCCTGTGCAATTGCAGCCAGTGCAGATTCCTCTGGCATCGGTTTCATTTCCGGAACGTCCCAGACCTCAGGCCGTTACAGCTTCCCTCTTTCATCCTCAGAAGAAGTCTGCAGAAAAGGAGGAACGTCTCTCCAAGAAGAAAATACCTCCTGTGCCAAGGCCAGTGGTCATTACGAAGAAGATATTTGCTCCGAAGTCCGAACTTTGCAAAGACTTTGAAGTCCAGCCGCAGAAGGATCCTGTCCTTCCTAAACCGACGACACACTTATTCCAGGTAGGCCTGTGACAAGCTACGGGCCTTAGTAGATAGCCAGTTCAGGAGAACTAATTCGAAAATTGTTACTCAGGGAAAACCGATACTCGACTACAATCCGGAGTTGCAACAGCGGAATCGTCCTCAGGCAGTAACGAGGAGCCTGTTTGCGCCGGCACCTCCTCAGGAACAGCCGAGTCGCCCACCACCTCAGACCGCCACGGCGAGCATCTTCGCGCCTCGCACCAAAGAAATGAACAAAGGTTTTCTCACATTCAGCGAGGATCACCCTGGCCTTACCAGTACGTATTTCTCGACATCGATACGTCCACCGAGAACGATCAAATTTCACCGAATTTCCGACTTTTTCTACATTTCTAAGACCGAAGTTTATCGTGCTAATTTTATGTCTATCTTGAGTTTCTATGTCCCACGAAGTAAACAAAATCGGATTATTATAGAATCAAAGAGAGAGAGAGAGAGAGAGAGAGAGAGAGAGAGAGAGAGAGAGAGAGAGAGACAGACAGCTGGCAACAGGCGATAGCATCACGTGAGACGTGTGTTCTAGGGGGCAATTATGATAAATGGATGCCAAGGTCTCCGACGAAATCCTTAGTGGAAGCTTCTGTCCTTCACTCTTAGTCTCTCTTTTTCTTTTGTGTACACGAACGCAAAGATGTATCTTTCTTCTCTGTTACTATGAGTCGGTTATATTATGCCTGTATATCACGCTTCTCGTTAAGCGGTGTTGCGCAACTGGCCACTCAAAACTCGAACAATGTTTCTTTGCATTCCTAGTTAAGGTACAAAGGTTGTATTTCTCTTCCTGAAATTGTCATTGTTCCAAATTCTTTTCGAGTTCAGCACTGAATTCTTTGCTGTTTTGATTTTTTTAGTGTTGAAAGACGAACCGGAAGATCTTACTCATTTGGCGCCAACACCTGGAGACGTCTGCGTACCGCTCGAAGACACTCCGTTCCTCTCGGACATGCTCGACGAATTCATTCTGGGCAACGAGAACTATTGTCCTCTTCTGAGTCCCGATTTACCCTCGGAATTTCGTGGCTCGGAACTCGGAGACTCCGCTCTCAAGGAAACTGACTTGGGCGACTCCCTTGGAAACAGAGAACTCGGGGAGAATCTATCCGATAGCGATCCATTCATGTACAGAGATTCTCCGAGTCCCTGTAGTACTACTCCTAATCTCCTCTCACCAGCCCTTAGCAAGGTAAGCTAAGTTGGCACAGCTTTCAAGAGTGCAATTCGTACTGTTTTTTTTGTTCTAGAAAGCTTAAAAAAAAATACCCATGCTTCTCTTACAACGTTATTTTCCCAACAGAGTCCGGAACGGAGTGTTGACTTGCTCTGTAGCCCTAGTGGAAGCGCAAGCGGTGGTGGCCTCTCTGAAGATGAGATGTTGATGTTGAGCATCAGTGACGTTCTTGCGGACGACGAACTAGCCTTGAGAGCGCCTTATATTCCTATGTCCGATCAGGACGAGGCCCTGCAGCTTCTCATCAGTGATGACATGGTCATGTGGGGCCCAGCGCAGCCACCCGATAAAAAATCCAAATGGTAATCCAGCCGGAACTGATGTCGAGCGGATTAGCGGACCTTCCGATAGAAGTATTTCATAATTTTAAATTGTTGTAGGATAAACAAGGAGCAGGAACCTAATATGAGCTCTAGCCTGGCACAACTCCTTAGGACGGATGCGGAAACAACGAAGAAATGCAATGACCATGGCGGAGGTCTGGTAGATCCAACCGACGTCCTTGGTCAAGTCTACAGAAAGAGTGAGTGCCTAGAAGAGACCTTGTCATTTACAAAGAGTTTACATGATATTTTTTTTTATGGCTGCCATTTCGTTTAACCTGTTCTAGGCATAAATACGGATAGCTGGCAGATTAAGGTGGAACGCGCTCAAAAGCGGGTTCATACGTCGAACGCATCATTCGAGAACGAGAATAAACGTATCAAATGCGAAGAGAGAAATCCATCTAAAGTTCAGGATCAAACGAGCATCGCTAATCCTGAGTCCCATGAAGAAACTGTCCTGTCAGCTCACGCGGGTAGTCAGCTGCTCCAGCAGTTGATGTCCCAGCAAATACCAAAATCCAGGATACTTCTAGGACACAGGGACGAGGGCAGTGGCAGTGCTGGCGGTGCTGGTGGTGGTGGTAGAACTGATCGTACCAATGGTACTAACGGTGGAACCGAGAGTCCCAATCCTCGGCAGCAATCGAATAGCGTTCTTATGAACCTTCTGGTGTCAGGGTGCGATGTAAGTGCAGGCTACATTTGCCTAGCAAAACCAAAGTCCTCCAAGAGCATTGCGAGCAAGTGATGAGAATTTTTACACGAGTGGACATGCGCTCTATCGATTCTCGCTCCTAATTTTTGTGCATTTCGGTTGCACAATTCATGAGGTAGGTTCCTCGTCCCTACGATCCTGCGACATTCTATGGAACATTTGCTTCTACGCTTTTCCTCCGTCGTTGAACATTCTGCGCTGTCTCGTTGCTATTTGACAGGAACGCGGTCTCTCATTCTTCTCCTCGTTTGCTCTCTCCTTCCTGGTTCACAAATACAGGTTAGGACCAAGAGAGCTATTATCCGTCCACTCGTGAATTCATAGCTTAAAAAGAGTTGAGGGGATATGAGATAAGCTCAAACGGTAGAAATGGAGTCGTGCTAAGTGGCGCGAAGGGGGAGGTGGGCGCGATTCATCGAGAAAGGATAAGTGGTACGGACTCCTTCCAATAGGCGGCAGGATACGAGGAGACTGAGGACGTCCTCCCGATATTGCGAGACAGTTTGCCTTGTTCATTCGTCATCTCGTTTGACGCCAAGAGTATCGCTTGTAAATGTCATTTGTTATCACGTTCTATGCTCGTATTCTTTACATCATCCTTTTTTCCTATTATCATGTTCGTACAATCTCTATCGTACTATTCGTACATCAATATCCAATTCCATTCCTGTTCTAGTCCTCGTCGTCTCGTCCTTGTCTAGTGTCCCAGTCTCTAAGTAGCTTTAAAGGATTTGGCCTAAGAAGCCAGTCAGTGTAGATCAGAACGACTGCTAGATGTTAGGATCTTGAATGTACATGCACCGACGAGTGCGCGTCGAAAGTCATCGTTTTAAATGAAAGACTTTAAAGTTGTCCTTTAGACTTTAGGCATCAAGAGAAATTTTAGATGTATATGTTCGTCCTTTTTAAAACGCGGCATATATAGTAGAGTATAAAATCATGTTGGAGCACTTTCATCGTTGTCAGTGTGTTACATGTAACTCGTAAGAAAAAAAGACCGTGTGTGATATAGAGAAATTAATGGAGGAGGGTGGACGAGTGAAAGTTGATGAATGTCTGGCAGAGTGAACGAAATGAAGTATGTCCCCATAGAATCGAAAGATTGAATCAAGTGGAAGAGTCCATGGGAACAAAATTCTAGGAATGAAGAGGAATCATTTTGTTACGCGTTAATTGTTTCTTCGCACAATTATTATCGCCTAATATATCGCTTAAACGTTATTTTAAAAAGTCATACGAATAAACGATATATTCGCCCGTCGACAGAAAATACAGCCGCGTCGTCGCTCTCTAATGTTACGTTGTGTACATATGCGAAGTATATGAAATTGTTAATTAAATATTATTGAAATATATTAAAAGTCATCTCGAAATCATTTCCGTCTGCTGCGTTTCAATTCCTCCAATGAATGTGTCCTTTGTGTTTATGTGTCCATTTTTACCCGTGCCTCTATCTATCGCCTTGGTGAAAATCGATCGACTTGATATGTTCGTCCATTTCATGTTTAACGAATGCACGAATATTAGTATTCTTATGGAATTTTATATTCACGGTGCTATTCAGTAGATTCGTGAGATTTTAGTTGGCATTTTTCTTTTATTTATTTGCTTCACAATATTATCATTAAGTGTAACGAACAATATCTTTGAGAAATATTTTGGCGCGAAAGTACGTATTCCGTTATACTCGTAAAAATTAAATCGCAATGGTATCTAACGATATAACAAAGAACGGACTACGAATATTTAACAGTTTTTTTAATTTACAATATTTTTTTAAATTCTTCTCACGACTTCTTAGTTCTCTTCTTTGCAGTGTATTCACGTATCACCTTTTAGCCTTTCGCTCTCTTTTTTCTTCTTATCTTTGCTTATTTCGATGGTACGTAGTAGTAATTTGTCGATATGAATAATGTCAGCGTCGATCGTTACGCAAACTATAAGCTCACTAGCCATGTATGTTTACTTCTGTTCAGTAATAAATTTTCCACGTAGATTAAAAAACATTTAAGCTCCTCAATGCCAAATGATTTATTTGCTCATAGAAACATCGTGCGAGATTTACAAAATAAATAAAGTCCAAGCCTTCGTATTCATTCTTAGAGAGATTGTCAGAAGATATTAGAAGTTACATAACTAATTCTTGTTATTACGGCGATACGTCTATCTTGAGGTGAAGTAGTCGTTCGAATGAATAGACTTTACGATGTTTAGCGTTCAGCCCTGAGGGACCAGTTTAGGATGATTCATTTTCGTTATACTGAACGGAATCGCCACGAGGATATTATGGCTATGGCGGCTCCCTTCGCGTCTCCATTCGCGATTCCATTTGTCATTTTGTCATTTTGTCGTTCCCTCAAAAGCGCAGCAAGTCCTATAGAATTATAACGCTACCGAATTTATTATATGCTCTGCTATTGGAGAATTTTGGTGTATTACCGTATTATTTTGTTGGCTTTGAGAGAGTAACGTTCTAAATGATTTGTTTTTCATCCACAGGACATCGTCGACCCACGGAATATACCGCCCCTACTACAACAGAAACTGTCGCCATTAACGGTTCATCTTGACAATCAAACTGTGCCCCAGAGTCCACGAGTAATGTCTCTGAATCATCTGAGTCCGGACACTAGGAAGCAGCTGATCAACTCAATACCGAATACCAAGAGAATAGAATCGCCGGTACCAACGGCAATGATGAGTTTTGAAAATTATGACTTTGATCAGAGCCTACTGCAGGCGTCGGACCTGCTGCGCACCTTGGACAGCAGCCTCGCCTAGAGAGAATCCTGACTTGCGTCTTCGCCATAGGATCCATAACCTCAATCTTTTTGAAATTGATGTGTGGTGATCATCAAATCTTATGATTACCGACGCAGCGCCATTTCTTTTACAACGGCGGTACGAATGGATATCCTGATCGAGTTCCTGGATGTTTAAATCGTTAAACTTGTGTCGCCTTTAGAATTTTCTAATGGGGTATCAATGTCGCGCGATATTAAGTGAGCAAACACAGTGCCTCAATAGTTCTCAATCGTTCTGGGAGAATTACGAGAGAATTAAGATCGGTTTTTTCTTCAGGATAAAATTGCAAAAAAAGCGAAAGAAGGCTAACATAATTTTTTATCGCAATTCTCCTACATGCGGAAAGTCTTTCCATCGCAGGAAAGAAAGTTAGCCGATTTGATGCGATACGATCGCCTGTTGTATCGTAGTTCGTCATTTATATTGTTCGGTGAGCAGTATAGACAAATAGCGGTGATGCCACCGAAATCTTCTTATTTTTCATCACACGTGTACAGAGTATCTAATCATTAAACAATGAAGCATTTATTCGAAAGAGACTGCAGTAAGATTTCTCTATTAGTCCAAGTCCTGGTTTCAAGACTTTCTATAATAGTTCAAAGGAGGTATCTGGGAATAGCCCATGCCCAATCAGCTAATCAGGAACGTAGTACAAAAGAAATGGGTCCCGTTAAGTAAACGTTCTGCTGACTATTCCTAAGCATTGCTTGGCTCCGAATATCAACGGATGACGATTAACATTGACGCTCCTGTCTCTTTGAACGGTTTAGTAGAAAGTACGCAACGAGAGGCTGATTTTGAATTAGAACAGAGGTTGGACCATTAGAGAGGCAAATAATGGAGAGGTTTTACTGTACTTTTAGCACTGAAAGAAACATGTATCCGTTTCTCGAGTAAGGCTATTTCAAAGAAGCAAAAGCAATGCGACGGTCTACTGCAGGACTGCTAATTAACTATTTAATAACCTTTCGTACCAGGTACAGATTACGCACTGCGTGAGCTGTGCCTTCGTATTCTGGATAAAGAACGATCTTTCGATCGCAAAGGATTAAACTCGCGCAAAACTGCCAAAAGTTTTTCACCTCGTTGTATTACTAGATTCTCTGTAAGTTTTTCCAAAATACTGAAAATCTTATCAGGTTAAATTCAGGATATTCGAGGAGGTACAGTCGTTCGATATATCGATTAAAAATGAAATTCAAAAGTAAGACACATAAAGGACACGGAATGAATTTTCGTGTCGCTATTTAGATAGGCCATTCGATTATGCAATCAGGGTTCGATTAGCCTTTACGTTCAAAGTCGAAGACGAACCATTGACACCTTGTTTTTATAAACTGACTTGATATTTTTTTATCATTTTTAAAATCGTATATACAGAGTTATTCATGACAGGCGCATCACTTGTTACTTCGATGCTTACGTTAGAATCATCTTCAGGTGTTGTGTTTTTCGCGAATAATTCTCTATGTATATATAACATATAACGTATAATATATATCTCTACATGTATTTAGAAAGACGACGACACACACACACATGTAACAATACTCTTCCAGGGACACAAACACACTACAGCCATTTACACACATATGCACACATATCTGAAAACAGATGTCACGCATAAGACACGTATGGTTAGATTTAAAATTATAAGTTGAATAAAGGATAATGCGAGAGAACGTGTCTTGCCGTAGAAAGCATTGAAAAGGTGCATGTGCACCACGTGGAGAAGCAGAGTGGAACAAGAGACGTGATAGCCGTAATCATAAATGCAATCAGAAATGTAGATGCAAATATAGTTGTATAAGAATACAGAGATGTAGATACACGGCAATTGAATTCGTGTTATGTACAAAGTCGAAGTTTATAGCGATAGTATAGTTTTAATGGGAATTAACAATTATACGTATGCGAGTAGTAGCTCTTAAGAGAGATCTGTGTATCTTGTTAAAGTCAGTGTATAGAAACAGTGGGAATTAATAAGAAAGCTGAAATGGTAATGGTTCAAAGGATTAGACCAAGTGATAAGTGAAATGGACAATTGGAGCTCAGAGTTCAGCGAACGTGGCAGTCGTCCTTTGATAATCGATTGCGATATTTTATTTTAATGCGAAATCCTCTAATTTTCATGAGAAAGAGAAATTCTTCAGAAAAATATTCCATCCGTGCCATTCAAGATTCTCTGGGCTCGTATTTGACATTTTACAATTTTCAATTTCACAATTAACATATATTTTTCCTGCGTTACGTTACGTTACGTTACGTCGATCTACCCTATCAATATCAATGATCATACGCACGATGTAGTTGTTTGATTTGAGCGCATCCATACGAGACATCAAATACCAATATGGAGATAAATTGAATATTCATTGTAAAGTGATGGCTAGAGAAGAGTACACGAGGAAGTACGAAAATTTATTGAATAATGATGGAAAGTACAAAAATTCAAGGATCAATGGGAAGGTTGAAGTTTCATAAGGAGTGAGTGCAATCATTTATTCGATTTGGTTGATTTCGTTTCGAATAGCAAAAAATGGCGCGTGCCAAAATACCAAGATTAGATCTTCTAACAGACCTGCCGAAATTTCGAGTACAAATTTCATAAGAAAATTTGAAAAAGATTATTGTACGACTCGCAAAAAAGCTAGGATTTATTGCAGTTACGACTGGCAACAAGTAACAGTAATTTTTATTCTATGCCTATGATAACGGTGCACACTCTAGCGTCTTTTTAGCAATGATGTCAATATGATCATAACTATTACCTTTATTAGCGTAGATTGCTATTAATCATATTAATATTCTGGATTACTGATTACTATTACCATCGGTTTTATAATAGTGTCAATATATAAATAAATATCAGATTTAACAACATTTTGACGATTAACTAAGTAATTCCTTATTCCTGCATTTTCTTTCGTACCTTATTACGTATACTTTGGTACCTGTACCGATAGCTCTTTTATTTTGCACATCTGCGCTCATATTTTTTGGAAAGATTTGATTTAAATGTTAAGCTCTTGTATTCTATGCGTATCAGAGATCCTATTTTCAAACCTTTCACATTGTCGCATGCGACAATCGCTGTAGTTCTTATGTCGATTGGTTTATCGTGGCGGCGCTGTGAACGAATTCTCTACTGCAAGTATAGCAGTTTCTCTGCCTATTCCATACAGATAACATGAGAATAGATTGCCAGATTTTCGCGACATGAAACACGTAAAGATACCTAGCCTACTTATCTTTTATCAATGATCCTAGCGCAAGTAGCTTCGGTTGGTAAGGCAGTGCATTATTAAATCTTATTGCGAGATCACAGATGGCACCATCGTTCAAATTTAGTCTACTAACCCCTATGATTTTCGGTCTCTTTAATATAGAAACTATTACAATTAAAAGTGTTCGTATTTCCTTTTTAGAAGGTAATAAACTCCTTGAAAATATGCTTGTGACTGTCGAGAGTTTGTAACTGTGAAAGGCATTGTGGAATATTTATGCAGGTTGTAGGTAGACAACGAAGAGAATACAAATAGCAGACTATTAAAGTCTCCAGGGAATTTGGTATGGAATATCGTGGTTAACCTATGCTAAAGCGTTATGTTTTACTTGCAACTCAGCTCGAGTTTTTTCTCGATACACAAATAATGCGCATTGTCGGATTACTTCCTTTTCATCACACTCCAGGATAAATCGCTACTCAGGTATGTACATTAACTCTCTTTCTCTCTCTATCTCTCTCTTTCTCTCTCTCTCTCTCAGCAAGTGAACGAGAAAAGTTAAAATTAAAGGAGAAACGACGTCTCTGCTTGAGGTTGCTGGTCAGCCAACTAGGGTCCATTGTTCCGCTCGATTGATGGCTCCAATTTCAGCACAATCGAGTTCGGAGTCCGCACTCTTGCGAACGTTCATAAAATCATCTAATAAAAAATTGACAAAAGGACTCCAACCAGTACGAAAAATTGACGCGATTTATATTCAGCACAGACACTATTTCTGCCGATTCCATCGATCGGAACACGATTCATTCGGGTATGGGCAATCGCGCCATGACACTTCTTTCTGCAATGAGAATCTAACCCAGTGACCGGAATGTTCATACGTATATTTGGCTTCTCCCCGAGCAATGAAAAACTCTGAAAACCACCGATGGATCTTGCCTAGCTACGTTTTACGTAATTAAAAATACTGGTTACGTGAAACTCGGGTAATACAGGCACTCCTATTATTGGCAAGGTTTCGTATACTTTTTGATAAGAAATCTAAAGCGACTTTCAAGCGAAATTTCACTTCGTTAAATCAGTGGGTGTCGTTGAATATCGCGTTGAGATGCCGTCGCAATTACTCGTTTATTCGCAGTCCTTTACTTTTGATTTTCTCAACTGAAGAAGTAGACGAGACCACGTTGCTCTTGGAGTTAGAACTTTGCCAGAAGAAAGGTAGCAGACTGTGGACTGCAACGTGTAGAGACTCCTTTCCCGTGAAGAGTTCCAGCTGGTGTTCCGAGGCAACCTGAATCCCTCTGAAAGCTAGAAGGTTCCCTCAGCTGCAACGTTCCTGCCGGCTCGTCGTTTAATCCTCGAGCACGAGACGTGAACGGAAACGCCGTAGACGCGCACCAAGCCAGAGACGAAGGAGTGTAGAGAGCGGGCAAGCCAAGACAAAGGTATAACGTATAAAACGCAGTAGAAGAAGTGAGAACTCTAAAGGAGCAAAGTGCGACTTTTCCTGCGCTTCTTCTAAGTTCAATTGAATTTGTCGCTCTCTGCCGAGATAGTGCTTTCCGTTTATTTGTACAGAGAGAAAGTCTTCGCGGTGGGTGGTGAGAAGGAACGAGTTCGAGAGAAGTGCGATGGTTGTTGAAGAATAAAAAAGAGAAAGAAAAGCAACGTAACGAGGATGCCGATGCTTACTGACATTTGCCTGAAATCTACGTCCGACACGCTGAGACATGAGTAAATCTCCATTCAGCCATCGAGTAGCCAAGTAAAGGCGAACTTTAAGCAGAGCTTAAGCCACAGCCAAAACTAAGACAAATAGATTCTGCGCTTCGGGAGACGTCGTGATTCTTTTAAGAAGGAGCAGGAACTAAACGAATTGACGAATCCGTATCTTGCTTTCCTTCCTCTTTCCTTTGTTTTAAGAGCTGTGATTCCAGAGCTTCTCGTAGCGGAGGTTACAGTGAATAGCTCCACCAAATAAGGGGAAGCGTCCCGTTGAGTTCGTCGGGTATTGAGAGAATTTCTCGTTGCTACCACAATCTCGCTTGAGGAAATTAATGCTTAACCGCTGCTTAGAGGGAGAGAGTGAGAGAGTGAGAG
>JARPRG010000050.1:2249786-2260434 GCA_031001745.1 Hartigia nigra | reverse complement strand
ACGTGGAACGTGGAACGTGGAACCTGACAACCACAACCCTTGCCGTATTTTAACTATTACTCCTGGGGATTTACCTGCGTGATTGGAGAGGGCTGTTGTGGGTATAAGATCCGGATTACCATCTTCTTCCTCACCCTTTCCGGCAAAAGTCGCGATGCTCGGTTGCTGAGGCGGTTTTGGCTTAGCTGGTGTTGCGGCGTGTCTCCTCCAGAGTGCCATCAGAACTCCCGTCACGATTAGTCCTAATCCAGTTGCCGTTCCGCCGAGGCCAATTAAGATCGGCGACATGTCCACGGACGATACGGATTCGCCTGAAAATGGATTCACGTCGCAAAATCGCCATGAGTTATTCATTCCGCGTGATGTCCGTTCTGAAATCGATGTTCTCCCTTCATCCGTTTAAAGTCCCTTCTGTATCTCGTTCACTCTCTCTCTTTTTTTGCTACTGCGGGTATGTACGTAATAACAAGTATGGTAATGCGGAACGCCATTCTGCAACTTCCAGGATTTCGAAAGATACCAAGGAATAACGAAGGACAATGGGAGGAGCCATGTAAATGTGGAAAAAAGAGAGCATAAAGAACTCGAGGAATTTCAGTAGCCTCAGATTTGGGGTCCTGTAAAAGGGAGGGTATATCATACGTCGCACAATAAGAAGGAAGAAAGTAGTGAGGCTCGCTAGTCGACCAAGACTTTCCATCAAACGCAACGGGTGCCTCATTCATCAAGGGCTCGTCAGAGAGCTGAAAAGGTTTCCTCGCCTGTGATCGAGCACAGCCTAGTGGCCCTTCCGTCTCCCTGTGCTGGCTGCCTGCTCGACTACATCAAAATAAATATCTCTGCTTATTTTGGGCGCTTCATTAATTTCGCTCGTACCGATTAGACCGGGTCGACGGGTACGACTGTATGTAACAGAAATGCTAATGCCAGAGAAACCGAGTGGAAGCGAAAAGAGAATAGAGAGAGAACATTTTTGACATTGCCTTTAATCCATGTGCCTCTGGCTGGCTGATTCTATTGTTATTTACAGGACATCGTCAGGACTTCCTGCACCAGGATCCTGAGTGGTAAGTTTCTGTCTCACGAAGTACTTGGATAGTCCTATTCCGGAAGCGAGTATAAAATCAACCCCTTCAAGCAGGGAAGGATGGCTGACCGATGGATAGCGCAAACGAGAGAAAGCGGAATGCATAATAATAGCTCATAAATTTGAGGCGTGGTTCCGGCTGGGTCCGGCCGCACCATGTTTCATCCCGAAATGGGCTACCCCGTGTTCCAGCCCAACCTGAAGATGACCTCGTGGCCTCGCAAACTGTCCCAGCGCATTTGCATACTGATAATAATTTTGCTTACTTCTCTGTAAACTCGCTTATAGGATTTTCCTTTTCCACTTTGGATACATGGATGACACCTACTATCCTCCTGTCTTTATCTCGCCATTCTCTTGCCTCCTCTTTCTCTCTCTCTCTCTCTCCCTCATACTTTCTCGACTTTCATGATTTTCAGAAAATTACCCGGCAACCAACCTTTGGAATACCTTCATCGTTCAAAGGGCTCGGTTGACTTCAGTGACTGACTCGTACCGCTACTAAACAGGTTCTAATACCCCATAGCTTCCATCGCATGAGTTCCCCTAAGAACACGCAGACGCTCAAACACTCGCTTTAAAGGTGAAAATTGCTTTTAGCTAAATCGGATTTCACTCATTTCCTTGTTGCCCTAAGAACTGAACTGAGATTTCTATATTAGGAACTTGCCAATTTATTTACCAAGACTAATTATTTACAAATGAAAAGCAGAAGGAGTTACGTGAATCGCTTCTAGCGCATATTATACGGCGTTGTACCTATTATTTCCCAGAAGAAAGAATTCGTTGGCAGCCTTCGACTAATATTGAGATTTTGCACGATCTCATATGGTGTATTTATCGATAAATCTCATAGCATTGAAAACTACGACTGGAGTATTATATTGTCATCGCGACAGTGAAATTTAATCTCACATGAGAACGGGTAATATTGCGTCGTCGAAGAGGCCAATTTGATATCGCTATATGCTCAATTTTCTCTTTCAGTTACTCAGCTCTTTCAATCCGTTCTGTCTCTTTCCCTCTCCTTTCACCTCCCTTTTCTCTGTCCTTTATCGCTATTTTGCCATAAAGCAATTTTTTTATTAGCATACTTTCCCGCATCGAGAAGCGTTACTGCAAATTGCACCGATTGGTCGACATTCGACTATTATACGATCGTAATTGGATTTGTCGAGTGCGAGAGAGGAGCACGTGAAAAATAAAGAAATTCAAAATCTGTATTCCTCGCTTGTTGGCGAGCACCGTCACAATGGAATGTGGATGAGAGTATCCTTTCTTTTTTGGAAAATTCTCAAAACTAAAACCTGCCGATTCACTAAAAAAAAGAAACGACGACCGAGCAAAGAAATGCGAATAGGAACACGTGACCGGACTCAAAAGAAACAAAATCTCAACCGATGAGTCTCTCGTTGAAAATCTCGAGGGAGTATGTGCTCGTGAGTCAACATATGAGAAAAAAAAGCTAGAAAGAGTCAAAGCTGGTAAAAAATTTCAATGTGTATCTAAAGCAAGCGTAGAAAAAAGAGGGAGCTAGAAGAGGTGGGGCCGACAAGAGAGAGAGAGGAGAGGATACGATAAGAAAGAAATGGTGATAGAGTAACGAGAGTAAAGTAAACGTAGCGGAGAACAAAAAAGGACGATACGTTAAACATTTACTGACAAGGATCGACAGCGTTGGCCGTTTCGATTTCATGTAATGCAGCACCAGGAGATACGTTACGCTGCAGGCTCTTTTACTTCCAGCGGTATGAAGAAAAGTAGACTGAGAGGTTAAACCGAAGAAGAGAAGTCTATAACGTAAGGGAGGGCAGTACAGAGCGTGAATGGATAAGGCAGTGAAGGAAAGTGTGAGAGAAAGAGAGAGAGGGGAAATAGAGGGAAAAAACGTTGGGGAAGGGATGAAAAGTCCTCGCATAGATGCGCTACACTACAGTTATTATGCAAATGGCGTGGACTCACGCACCAGTGAATTTCGCTACGCCTTTCAGCGCGATACCATCCATGATGACGGGATCGCTGGACCCCTTTACGTTAACTGCGTACAGGGCGACGCTGGTTGGCTCATGTAGCTCTAATTCCCAGTACGGATAGGGTGATTCCCATCGCTGCTTATCCACCATTGCCACGAATTTCTGTGGCAGGCCGCCGTCGAATCCTTCGATGCAGGATATCCGGACCCAGGCGCCGCTCTGATTCACCGCCGTACAATTTTGAAGGGGAAATGGTCTACCTGAAAAGAGCGCGCAAAGAAATAATTTTAATAGCGAACTATATGTCACGTCATCATGGCGGCTCTTCGGAGAGGCCTGGAAATAGAAACGGCTCTTGGCGTATAAGGTCAATTTCGTAATCCGCCCTTATACCTGTGTCTCGTATAACGTTTTTTCTTAATTTTTCTTAAGGCAAAGGGCATGTTTTCATAATTCAGCAGAAAAGACGATTTCTGCTATAGGATAGAAAAGTTTACGGCTAAAAGGAGAGAAGGAACGAAACTATTGGGTGGGGGGGGGCAAAGGTCGCCCGCGATGTAGAAGAATCAAGAAAATAAAAAAAAAAGAATTTGCCAATAATCTATAACGACTATCGACGAGAAAATACGAACGACTTGTTCCTCGCAAATTCGAAAAAGCTAAAAGCTGTGAGATTGATTTTTGTCCCGCAGTTCGTTACCTTCAATTTTCGCGTCTGGCACCTTTCCTGGTGGGGTCGTAATTCAGGTGGGGCAAGAGGATAGATGAATAGGACGGGTAGAGAAACACGCGAGGATGCCGACTACCGAGCTCCAAGTGATTGCCGTGGAGTGTACAACCGGAAGCCGCGAAACGAGCGGAAATGGGAACATTTTGCGCAGTTTGCCCATCCCCACTTTTTTCTTTTACTTCTTCAGCCTCACCACTCTTTTTTCATTCGTTTTCTCTTCAGTCTCACTCCATCTTTCTAGTTGAGATTCTGTACTACCTTTCTGACCTTTCTAACCTACCCTCAGCCACAACCTTGTGCAGTATACACACGCACACTTAAAAACGGCTCCTTCGTATCATCGTTTCAATTAACGATTTAATTACTGGCGGCGGGTAAGCGAGACGCCCGGCGGCATCGACGTTGGCAACAGCAGCAGCCACGGTGGTACTTCGGCAAAAACTACTGTCCGGTAATTACATAAGAAATACATTGCCTCTCTGCGTAAAATAAATTATGTGTCCAATTACCGAGACCGTAGCCGGAAGAGGAGGTAGAGGTCAGTGGAAAAGTTTTCGACCGGTCAGATTGGCCAGCAACCTCCGCGATTTGGACCAATAGAAACTCATTCTACGTCTCTCAACGAACTGAAAATCTATTGCCCCTTCTGCGGATAAAATGTCCTACTCGACCACGGCATTACATTTCCCGCGGCTGTCTTAAACGTCGTCTCGTAATGAACATATTTAATTACAGTTTTCATTAAATTTAGCAAAACGCACGCATGGCAACGCAATTGAATTTAAACAAGGCTGCTTTAACCGCCTCGTGATTCCGCATCCCTCTATAGTTACGCTAGCTATGATTTTTCGTTACTCCTCTGGATCCTCATAACGTTATTGTACTTCCGCGAACTACAATTTCTTCATTATACGAGAAAGAAAGAAAACTTTATTGTCTTTTATCACTTTTTTCCTTATTTTCAAGCTGTACTACCTCTGCCTTCTATCGTTGAAGCATCGAGCGCCCAATACCGAGACTCTACAAGGTTTCCGGAACAACGACAATTCTAGCAATTAACGATTTTTTTCCGAGCAGACAGTTAATTTACGCAAAAGAAACTAGTGATTTTGTATTCCCTAAGCTGATCTTATTACGGTGGAGCATTTCGAAAGGAGGTGACACTATAGGTAAGGCAAATTAAAAGGACACAGGAAGGACAACCCCATGCACGTACCTGCCGCGATAACTTGATAGAGACAAGGCAGTTTCGAATGACCGACAATGTTACTGGCCCAGCATCCAAGTGTGCCATAGTCCATATCAGTAGCTGGCGTGTAATTCAACCTGGAGACGGTGCCGTCGCTACTGAATTTTGACGAAGGTAAATCATTCAGTTCGCCGCTATTGTTGAAGGTCCAGTGAAAGGTCACAGAGGTCGGATTGGCCTCAACTTCGCAGACAAGTCCGATAGTTTCGTGCTTCAGGGCGCCATGAAGTTCCTCGGGAACGTTGAAGGGCGGCGGTGTGGCGTTCTGATGTTTCCAGGTTCCCGAGTTGAGCACGTGTTTGCAGATCGGCGCAACTGCGGAAAATTCAATAATTGCTCGTCTGCCGTACTGATTATCTTCCGTGTAATATATCTCTCTAAGGAAATTCCATTGAGACGAGAGATGACGGGGGGGGTCTCACTTTAAAACTCGGTTCTACCTACACATCACCTCGAGGTTCACGACGTTCGAAGTTTGCCTGCCTTCCGTATTCGCAGCCAGACAGGTGTACTTGCCAGCGGATTCGCGAGTTATTCCCTGAAGCACCAGTGAGTGGTCCGACAGTACAATGCCCCCGGACACGTTGTGATGGAGTTCCTCGACCTGGAGAAACAATGCGGCACTCGTCAAAATGGAAATGGTTCAAGGTTCGGTGCGCACCAGTATGTCAGTACCAGCACCGACATAAGCAGCAGTATCATCCTCATCAGTCAGCATCCTTAAAGAATCTCTTGTAAGGTTACTCTCCTAAGCCTCACTCGTTTCGTGCCTTCGTGAAAGACTTATTCTCACCGAAGGTCTTGATTGTTGCAACTTCTGCTCTCCAGTTGTATTTCAATTGAAAAAGTGCTGCTTGAGGAGGCACTGGAAAGTACAGCGGTGCTTGAAAATACTAGGTCAAGTTCTATGATAAATGCATGGAGAATGACTTTATGTGTATACGTGCATATACGCTAGATAATGTTACCACTGGTACCCTTGTATCTTGCTTGTTTTATGAGTAACGCGATACATATCCGTGTTTGCCAGAGAGAAACGACTGGAGAAACCACCGAACGTCGAAAGAACCTTGGAGAAGAGAAACGCACGCTGCTGGCTCCGTCTTACGTTTAGTCGACGTACTAGCACGTCGAGGATTTTGCTAGTAACGTCTTGGTATTAGATATTAGATATTCGTATTTGCGGCCAGAGTGTAACATACGAAATCCGGTCTATCTACAGTTGGGTTAGGCAAGCTATGGAAATATTTGTATATAGCCACTAAAGACTTTGCGTGTTTTAGGAATATATTGTAACGAAAGGTGTTTAGTAGTGCTCCCCTGGTGTACAATGATTTTATCATTCTGTTTCAGATACTTCGGCAACCTCCGGCAGAACAAGGAGTTAGGAAGCCTGAGTGATGTATTGTTTTCAGAAAATCTGCATCCTCAATAATGAATTTTACATGCTCTTCGATATTTTCGTACTTTCATCGAAGTCATTGGGAAAAATAATGAAGGTAAAACCAATAGACTCAGTGACGAACGAAAATCTTCAATGCGGTTATTTAATATGAAAAAAAGTAAAACGGAGAGGGAAGAAATTCAATAGATAGCATGATTAAAGCCACCATACTCCATGCGATTATTACTATTATGCAGAGTCGAGGGCAAAAATCAATAAAGTTGCCGATTAAAAGGCTCATTTCTTTCTTCTAGGCTCAGTAAGTTCGGCGTAAGGCTTTTCCTAATCGCAGTCAGTTACGTACGTCGCTATTATTATATTCATGTAGGTTTCACAGCTAACGGAAATTTATCGGTCTCGGGTTTTCGGCCGTCGAGAGCGAGCGAGACGTGACAACGCGTGCGATCGTAAATTTACAATAATTTCGACAGAACGGACGCGTAACGATAAGCCTCGTGTCGTGCCGCAGGATCGACGCGAACCATAAATAACTTGCTTCGATATGGAGAGACGAGTGAAAAAAAAGGAGGGAATAAATTCACAGGACATAGAATATAAAAAGGAAGCGAGATAGATAGAGAGAACGAGAGAGAAAATGCATCCAACCGCGTAAATTCCCACGCGGTGTTTTCAGGACCGGTGGAAAACTCGTGAAGTACACGAAGGGCTATTGTTACTGTGAAGGATTCCGCAACGAATCCCAAGTAAATTTCATTCCAGCTCTATTTCACTGTTCCTCGTGATGTGACCTATCCCTTGTAATCGTACCCCCTTGCCTCTTGTAATTGTAGTTCTTGTAGTTCGGTGGCCAGTGCCTTGAGCCACTCGGGATTTCCCTGCCGAACGATATAAGCCCATAACAAACCTTAGGATCTAATTTTGTTTTGTACTCTGTTTTTTTTTTTGTATTTTCTTCATGTTGTAGAAACCGAAAGATAATAAGATTGGAAAGGACTCTTCCTTGTAGTACTTCCTTGTGTCTGATAAAGACCAGATTATTGATTGCTCTTCGCTGACGTGATTGTGTATTAAATTGGCAGAGGGTTGATATTCTTGTTCAAGCTCACAATTAAGTAGCGAATGTTTCCTTAGGAAGACATAATTTTGGTCTCTGATGCTGATCTGCCGATCAATGAGAAAATGAGCTTTCGAAAAATTATTCGCTGGCTTGAAAACAATGCCGTTTTCACGCCGGATTTCCGCTCTCAGTGACTACACGCGTCACTCCTGCTCGTGTTAGGTCATTTATTTTGGCGTTCGCTTCAATCCGTCCCGCTTGGCCGCGGCGCAATCCACTCAGTAAAAAGTGTCACATTTGTTGCGGATCACGATTTTCGCACGAGCAACTCCACGCTTTATTCAATGGTGATTCGGTTAATAATACGTTACGTACAAAAGCACCGGGTTTCCTATGGTTTTCGTAAAATATCATTTCGAAATCATGGAAGCAATTATATGGCAAAGCATCGCCCCATTAGAAACGCGTCTTACCTCGTGGAACCAGGTGAGTTTGTACGCTTGCGGATTGGCGCGTACGTTGCACTCGAAATAGACGTCATCGCCCTCCTTGATGTCCTTCGGGTTCAAGGACGAGCCCATCCTGAGGATAACGATTGGTGTGACTATAAAAGAGAAATTAAGTATGTACGTACATGATGGGATGAATTATTGATTATTTTTGTTTTTGAATACTTTCTCCAGTAACACTAGATAATTTCGATTTAATTGGATAGCATCATTAATTCCTCCAGCCCGTTTCATTGCCATTTATATATCGTGCTCGCAACCGCAAGTGCATTCGTAAATGTAAATTTCATTTATCGATACAGATAATACGATAAACCGCGTTATGGAGGTTAGGTTGGGAAGTTGGGATCCGGTAGAGTCGCTTCAATAAGTAACGGGCGCCGGCCCGGGCCAATAATTAACCAGCGTTATTATCAATCGGCCATTACCTTTCGACGAATTACGGCCACGTTAAGCTTCGCATTATCCAATATTTTTCCAGTCGCGCGCTTTATACTTTCCGTTATACCAGCATTTTTTCTTCGCTCTTTTCCACCTACCTGTCACTCACTTCTTTTTTGCTTTTTCTATCTGTTTCACCAGCCTGTCAGCCTGATCGGCTTTAAGGCACGCAAAGGAGATAACAAGCAGACCGAAAAGGTCGCTCCTACCTGCGACCCATTAATATCTACAGTTTGCTGCAGATTTATCGAGTCCCTCTGCATAAATAATAGACTAAAGATGAAAAGAGGAGAGAGAGAGAAAGAGAGAGGTCCAAAAGGGAGGGACGGTTCGAATCCGAATGGACAAAGGTAAAAGGGCAGATTTCAAAAGGGACAAAACGGAATAGAGACAGTACGTTCGGGAAAATCGTGGGCATTTATCAAAAAAATAAATGAAAATCTATAAGAACCGTCCCTTTGGCCTGCGGGCGGCCCTTTTCTTCTCTTTCTTCGAATCATAATTGCGCCGTAATTAATTTCTTTCTGGTTTTTCGAGAAATGCACGGAGATTCTTATTTTCTTTCGATACCGTGCTTTTAATATCAGGATATCCTGCTCATTCGTGGCCACGTAGCTTGAGAAGAATCCAAGGAAAAGAGACAGAGGGCATGAGATGAAGGTACAGAATACAATGCAGCATCCATCCTCCGGGATTACGAAATACGACAATCTTAGTTTGCTAAGAAACGACTAGGCTAGATTATTCGTATAGAGAAATATACAATTAGAGAAAGAGAAAGACAGCGAGAAAAGCAGAAAAAGTAGTGAAAAAGGACAGTTTTGCAAAATGTGGAAATGCTGTAAAATGGCAGTAAGAAAAGGCAGAGCGAAAAGGGAAATTAGTGGAAATAGAAATTCCGTGGAGCTGCGAATGAATGTTAATGGAGGACTGAATCGCAATATCGTGATGGCGTTTCGGTTCCACGTTGCGCTCTGGTGGATGGCGCGTTTTCGGCGCTTGTGGAAGGTTTTGCCTGGACCATAATCATGAGGCAAGCCCCTAAGGGTTTTCCATGGTATGTTTGCTGCTTGGAAAGCTTTTCCTCTGTACTCTTTACTCTCTCTCTCTCTCTCTCGTTCCGACTTTCTCGATTTTCCGCTGTGTCTGTTCGCTAGTTGGTAAACGAAATAGGTACAGCATCCACAGAGCGTGCACCGTATTTACGCATTTGAGTACCTTAGTTTTCGTTAGATTACGCAAACACACTATAGTCGTATCAATCTTCCTATATAATATACATAGGATTATACGAAAATAATACCACACCTCTCTTTCCCGAATATATATATCGGATTACGCAGTACCAATGCGATCTATATGTAGGTAGAAGTAATTTCGTTTTTAATTAGGTGTACATACCCGTAATTTATTTATAACCCACTTTAGTAGCGTCTTCGTATTCAACTTTTTTTAGTTGCGCAACCAATTAAATTTTGTTGTGAAATTATATTTTTAATCAAAAATGCAAACACATACCACGTATACGTGGTATTATACGTAATTTGTATGTACTATATATGAGAATATAATTTGTATATGATCCGTATACATTTTCGTTACATGAAGTAGAGCGCTTGAAAGTTAACGAAATGATGATTCATGTGGAACAGGAAAGAAAAATTGGAGGGGACAAAAGATGGCTGCTATAAAATCTCAAAGACGTAAGATATCCTATAGTTGGATCAGTGGTCCAGCTCCCATCCTCGCAATTAGAAAAGAAGGAATCACCTGACTTGGCAACGTTCCGCTTCTTCCATGCGATTTAGCGAAAGAGTTATCGCAGAAAACCCTGGAGGAGGACTAAAACAGGAGAAAAAAACGCATTCGTTACAGTTGCAACGCAAACGGGGAGCATTACTAGTGCTGCTGATTCTTACAACCGACTGAACTTTGGAGGAAGAGTTAAGAGCACAGGGCGAAATATCTAGGCAATGGTGGGGGTGAGCTATTGGCTGATGGCCTGGGGAGGGGGGTATACGAAAGTAAGGAGGGCAACCGAAGTACCGACTCAATTTATCCAAGAGCTATCTTGTCGATAGTCACAAAAGGAAGTAGACAAGTGGTCCATATACACGTATACACAGTGGAGCATAGTCTAGTGGGGTACCGAATTTTAACCTGAGATTTTTCAGGCTTCATCGTGCTACCTCGTGCT
>JARPRG010000050.1:2238566-2249686 GCA_031001745.1 Hartigia nigra | reverse complement strand
TCGTGCTACCTCGTGCTGCCGTACGTCTTCGGTGCGCACGGGAGAAACTGAGATAAATAAGAAATGACGAAGCCAGATAGAGACAACCGGAAACCCGTGGAACGTCATTTTCACGAGTGGAAACGTGAACGTATAAAACATCGAGGAGGAAAGTGTAAGGGATAGTTTGGAAGCTGATGCAGGGGTACGTGGGATATGTGGGGCCGACGCCATCGAAAAAGAAAACTCGGAAGAAAGGGATAGAGCAGAGCCGGAAGTGAAGGATATAGGGGTGGAGGAAGATCCATCCTTCTTCGATGCCAGATAGAAAATCCAAGGCGGCTCGTGCAATTCAATTCATCAAACCTCGTGCCAACGGGGAAGTTTTCGAGTCCGATCTACCCGACGCCATCCCTTGCTTCACCCTTCTCCGGCCTCTGACTCTTCCGCAAGCACCCTACCCGCGCCAAACTACTTCGCCGTATGAATTCTGCAGCATGCGCCCACGGAGATAGATCCCTGCGATACGATACGACCTGGCCACTGTCTCATTGTGCGATGACCTCATTGATACTGAGCGCCCTGTTAAATTTCCGAAGTGGACATTCCACGCTGCGAGCATGGCAATCGCTTTCTGTCCTTCGCTGACCAGTTACGTCTTCGTCCTCAGCATCCCTTGGCATAGACTATTTCATATCTGTATCAGCCGATTCTTGTCATTCTTTGGACCATATCCGAATCGAAGCTGTATTTCATCAGAGGGAACACGTGACTTTACTAATTCGCTGAATAGCAGTCCTTTGACAGTTGACATTTATACAGTTATGCGGAAGAGTGAAAAGGAACAGGAATCGTCATGAGAGGAGATCAGGAGAAACCTATTCGACGCTATAGTAAAGAGTCCAAAAAGTGATAATCCGTACGCAAAGTAATGCGCTGTGATTAGCCAGTGCGTCGATCGGTAATATCTAATTGGCACTATTGTCTAACTATACAGTACGTAGGAAGCAATCGGCATGGAAGTGTTGAAAAAGAGATGTTTGGTTAAGGAAGAATTTGAACAGTGCGATGAAGAAAGTCTAGGAAAGTATAGGAATGGGAGGATTCGAATTGACTTGACGCGGAAGAATTTTCTTTCAAGAGCGGCAATATAAGTACACCGTTCAATTCGTCGTCTTTACGCGCCTTTGATATCACGTTCTTGCGATCGACTTGCGTTACCGTCAAACGATTGCATGAGCACAGGAATTGCGCGGGCGTCCCGGAGCAAAATGTGACTCAATCCAAAGGCAAATACGTTCACAAGAGAGAGAGAGAGAAGCCCAGAGTGAATATCTGGAGAGCGAGAAAGAGAGAGTAAAAAAATCCCTATGACGAATTTCACTTTGATGACACCTCATACCGTGTCCGCACTATATCGAGAAAAATTGATTGCCAGATTCTCGTAGCGTTATTTATCGTGTAGGATAATCCTGTTTGACTGTAGCGCTCGCCTAATCGGTACTACCACTGTCATTATTTGGGGACGGTGTCAGTCGTTACGCTATGCGAATAGCTGCTGGCGGCGACCTGACGCAGTGCCATAAACCCGTAAAATTTCCAAGAATAAAAACAGCCCGGCTACCCATAAACAGGGCGTATCCGCCGCGGCGTGACCGCGGTGCACTCAGTGCTCGCGTTTATTTCATTATGGCGAAGCATAACAGGGCGCGACAACTATTTCTCTACTCGACCACCAACTTTACAGAAGCGTAATGCAGCGGGTACGGTACCGCCGTTTTACGTCCATGCGAGCGGCAATTTATTGTCGTTCGGGTAATGCATCATTATTTGCGTTTATTTTACCAAAGAGTGAGACAGAGAGAGATAGAGAGAAAGAGTGGAGGGTGGAGGGAGGCTGCAAGAGTGCGCACGTGCGGTACCCTGCTAAATCTTCATCGCCCAACTCCTGTAAAATGGCTCTCGAGCAGCAGCAGCAGCAGGGGCTTTCAGTTTTAGTGGTAGATTTATGAGGGGAGGAGATCGCGATTTTTTTTCGACCGAACATAGATGGCATAGAAATCAGCCTTTTCTATTCTCTTTTCCTTCTACTTCTTGGAGGTACCGCTATACTGCAGCAGAGTGCTAGCAACTGCTATCACTATACTTTTACTATACTGATATCGTTATACCGATGCTAGAACCAGCAGCAGCAGTAGCAGCGCCATCTTTGTCTCTCCCGTTATTCTTCCTTGGGAGATTACCTTTGTCCACGTGCTGCCGGAACGGTTCTTCTCCTCTATACGTTATCCTGTTACAGGACCCGATTTCAACAGGTCCCAACTGAAATAGTTCACTTCGAAATGGAGACACATCGTCGTGCGCTGGTAATTCCGAAAGAAACGAGATAAAGGGGCAAAGGGTAAAAAAGGGGAACGCGAAAAAATACGCTTTTGCGTGAAATCGAACATCAACATCCTAAAATATGCAAGATGTCTGAATGATACGGATTTTTTTCCTCTAAAAGGGAATTTACGTTTGGAGTAATTCATGCGGTGAGAAGGGAATTTGCTTTAATTACTCAACCGTCGCCTAATACGTAAACGGAAATTAAAGTCCTGGCTGGTGCTGTTCGTTCATTCGCTCCCATAACTCCCCGTCCTGGTTGTGAAAGATCAAAACTTGTGTTACGAATAAACAATTCATAAATATTCATGGGATTTAAGGGCGATGAACAACATCGAAAATTTAGCAAGAGTGCGGCTGCCCGAGTTCAGGTTAAAAGGTAATTACATTAGACACTACGACACTAGACAGGAAATACAGAAAGGATGCGAAAGAATCGATGCAAATTTTCAATAACAATCCTTTCTTGAATGTTATTTTTCTCAAAATTCTCGTTAGACGAGACTACACTTTCTCCTTATGTATGTCGCCATTTATTCCCTTCTTGCCACACTACCTTTTATCCATCGCTTTTCCCTCTGACTCCCCCTTTTCTCCAACCCTCCCATCCGAATACTTATTTCATGGTGTCACGTCGGGGGCAAGAGTCATAAAAGGTTAATCCCAAAGGTGGCGTTACTGTAGGAACCCTCAAGTAGCGCGGAAGCATGGCAGTTAATACCAGGATCACGCAGGTTCCTGCAAGCTATAGTTATATCATCCAATGCCTCTTGCTTACCTTTTCGCGTTTTTACGCCGTTTTTACCGTACAGCCTGTATGTACTTAACGTGAGTAATTCACGCATCATTCTGGTCAGCGAGCCAGCCTCGTAAAACATTTAATTTCGCCGATTCTTATGTATGTGGAGGGACTTTGGGTATAGTGCACATAAAATGGAAACATTCCGGCATTTCACTAGATAAGATCTCCTTTGAGGATTCGTGGGATTCTACAAGATAATTCCAATGTCATGTTGTATCTGTATAAAAGGGGAGAGAAGCAAGAAGAAGAGGAAGAAAAAAGAAAGAGATTCTTTTTCAATTTTGCAAGATTGCCATAGTCCAGCCTGTCACCCCGGGTGATGGTGTACGCGAGCGTACGACTGTGTGTACGTGTGAGTCATTCCAAGTCAGATCGTATAAATTCGTGCGACCATTGCAGCCCTCAGCAAAAAGTTTTCTTCCATATCGCGTAGCCACTCGGAATCTTCGAGGAGCACTTTGAAAATTTGGCTTAAAGCCCGTCCACGTCTTTTTTTTACTCCGATTCTTTCTTACCCCTCGATGTTCTGAGTCTTCGGACCCGCGACGGAAACTCTCTGTATTACGGGATTTCCGGAAACTTCCCGAACATCCCGAGCGCAGAATGTCCTTCAAGCTAGAATCCGATTCGAATGAAACTCTATTTGAAAAAAGTTCGATACCAGCATCGAATATACATTAGAAGTACCTATTCGCGTGTGTATAGGTTAAAATGTAATATAGACAAGTTATCATTATTTTCCGCTCAGTCCTCGAGACTTTTTTTCCCAACAACAAACCAATACCAACACTGTGTTCTACAAATATAAATTTGTCCTGTTCCGTGAGCATTGTAGTTGGGTAGGTGTACCATACCTTCATGGGGTGGAATGGGGTGGGGTTAGCAGTCGTAATGTATTTTCGAGAGATGCCAACCTGACGTACCGGCAAACTCTCCCCAGCATCCCTACTCCAAGGTTCCAGGATCTAGTCCATTCATCACGTGTACGTACACACGTAAGCTCTACACCTACTGCATGTATAACTCCTGGTTTGCTCCCAGGTTGCCGTTTACACGTGTACAGCTCGCTCCACACGTAGCCGACTACCCGTACATACACAGTTATGCGTTCTCCTTTCGCGTTCAATTTAGTTCCCTCGTGCATTCCGGGTTGTAGTACTGGCAGCACTGGCAGCACCGGCAGCACCGGCACAGCATGTAGCACCAACTCATATAAAAAAGGAACTAACGACGTAGAGTCGCCATATAAGAGAGTCCTCCAGTTTTCTCATGCTTTCGCCGCAATGTGCCTCAGGATTTGGCCACCAACTGCAGCTCCACTACCACCACATTTTACATTTTCTACCATTCGCCTTATCCGGCACCTTGCACCCCTTTTCTGTTTGCTCGCTTGCAGCTTCTTACGTAGTCGGCAGCACCTCTTCAAGGAGTTTCGCAATTTAAAATGTAAGGTTTATTAAATATTAAAGCGAGCTAGCGAGAGATATGGCAGCCCCTGCTGGATCTTATAATTTACTCATTGCTTATTATGGTTTATATATTTTTCCCTACAACCTTCTCCTTAGCTTTTCTCAGAAAAAAAAAGAAGATAAGTTTATTACGTACAAAAATTGTCAAGAGGGTGATACATTTATAATAATAATAATGAGCCATCTTTACTGTCTTGAATTGTACGTACACTTCCCTCCTGTTTATATTATAGATATTTGGATTATATTCGTTATCGTTGTAAATTGTCTAATATTATTGTTACGTACTCTGTCAAGAATGACGACAAAACAGAAATGAAAAGAGAATAGAAGAATACTGAAAAATAGAAAGAACGAAAAAAAGAGAAAAATAATAACGGAAGAGAGAGACGCTTTCTCGTGCTGCGGAGACTCTAGGCAGCTTCGTGGATTTGTCTAGAGACCAAAACATATGGAAACGCGCTAGAAGATTTCTCGAGGCGAAGACGCTTGCTCGAGAAAATAAAAACACGAGCTGTCATTATGTCTCGTGGCGTTTGGGACAATGGCCACGAATGACTAATGACGTAAACTTCTAGTACCTATCCTGCTAACCTACCCCCCACCCAGCACCTATAGAATTTCGAGCCATTTCTCTGCTTCTGTGTCATTTTCCTTTTGCCCTTAACCCGTCCACGTTCCCCTTCGGCAGACAGGGAGAAAGATGAAAGCTGAGAAAATGGAAGATTATGCGAACGAGGAACTCGCGCGCCATGATCCTCCCTACTTAATTACGCGATGCTACAAATTCTCTCCTTCGTTTCTGGTTCCGCCACAAAGCGCTTGTTGTATCGCCAACCTCATACCCTGTCATGCCATATAACGTTGTACAAATACGTAGTCATGGGATTCTCTCAGCTCGTTCTGCTGATATTACTTATAATACCAGCTGCGCTACAACTGTCTCTCTCTATATTCTGTATACCGTATCCTAAATAAATGTTATTTATCATGCACATGTAGGCAAATTAAGTTTTTCTTGCACGTGCACATTTATACGTTTTCAAGTAAAATTTTTCAGTCAAAAGCTCGAAACAAGTACGAAGATATGAGTTGAATTGTAAAGAGAAATGATAATATAGTTACAAAATGCAGAAATTACAAAAATTCAAGTGTGAAAGAGACGGCAGAAGCAATCGGAATGATCGCGGCTGTAAATTGAAAACAGAATATCGCAGTCCTTCCGCGCTATTTTCAAAATATTCCATTGTCGCATTCACCAAGGATAAAAGTCCATTTGCATTTATGATTCGGCAGTCAGCAATTTTCTCATAGTTCAATAATATTCGCGGATCCTGACTATTTTTCCCAATGTTGAACGTCCACCGAGTCATCGACTCTCTAGGTGACCCCCCCTATCTCTCCCTTCCACGTTTACATAACAACGGAATCTCTTTGAAGATTTTTTTTAGTGGTCCCCTATGGAATCCCGATTGTCCCTAGTGTGGTACAAAACACGGATGACGTTGTCGCCACGCTAACTTTGGTATTTATATTATACACGTAATAGTGCAAAATTTTCGGGGATGAATATAAACGTCTCCCGTGGATTCGTGACTGGTTCGGAACAACTAGACAAAAAATGTTATGTAACGTGACACAGCACATACCGATACACACACGGTACAGCAAAGTCACACGCATCGTCTCTTTTTTGCTCCGATCCTCCTGTTTCTATCCTATCCTTCAGCGAAACACGCAACCCCAGCAAACTGCAACCCTTTGAAACAGGTTCCGCACGTTTTAGCCTTTAGTGCCGTCACTTCTTGTCCTGGAGCTCGACATTATCCTCAACGGTTACGTCGACGTATTTGATTCTCTAGCTCAGTCGAATCTTCAGCCATTTATTGACCCGAAGAAAAGGACGAAAGAACGATGAAAAGAATTAATAAAAATACGATACCAGAGGGAAAGAAGGAGAATCAAGGGAAAGTTCGCGGAAGACGTTCTCTTGGCAGTGAAATTATTACGGAAGAGGAAACAATTATGTATGTCATCGGAAAGGACGTGCAGTCAACTTTTACAGCAGAGACTTTGGAAACATCTTAAAGTCATTATAGAAGTTTCAACTTTTCATTGAATTCCTCCAAGTTACATCGCATCGACCTCTGCTACGTTTTGTCTTATTTTCTCTCGTTGATGGATGATGTTATTCAAGATCAAGGAGACATTTTCTGTGTGAACGACCAGAATGATCCAATGAATTAGCCTCGCGAGCGATTTAAAAATAGAAACGGACCGACGAGTGCTGCACTCAATGTGCAACTGACATTTCCGAGGGCATTTCTTTTCGTGAAAAATCGAAAATTGCGTGTCGTCACAAAACTATCTGGAACACCTAATATCAACACAATGGCATCACGTAGCCAAGGGGAACTACCGACGTAAGTTGCGGTCTACCGAAGTCAGAAGCAGCCAATCAAAGTTGTACGACATCGTCAAACACATCGCCCGGACGACTCGTACTACGTCACATCTACTACTACGTTTCCACCGGGTAGTAGATACAAGGTAGGTAGAGTTCTGTTGTAACAATTCCCATTACCAATACCATCGCTAAATACGTACAAGCATTACTTCTCTGTACTAGAGTCCACCATTCCTGTCCACGTCAATCCAACTCGAGCAAAACACGTATTACATGAAGAACGGAAGACGGGACGAAGCTGCACAAACGTATTAAGCCGAAACTGCGCGACGGGACACTAAACCAATATTAACTAAGCAAACAGCAGTCACCAGTGATTTAACATTTCTTCAAAATTCCTTCTAAACGTTATTTTTTCTTTCCCTCAGTACACCCAAGTACATGTCTATACAGAAACAAATAATTACACGTACAATCGTATACCCACTGATTATACGGATAATTCCGAATTCTTAAGCGATTCGTTGCCTCTTTACGCAAAATAAAAGACGGGAACAGTATCGCGCAAGTACAATATCATTTTTTTTATTTTTGCGAGGTAATCAATCAATAAGTTAACAATTAAATATTGCGCACAGTCGAATAACATTTACTGGCCCGGCATGATATGTAGTCATCTCCGAAAGTATTTCTGTAATATCGATTGTTTGAATTGCTTTTTTTTTTCGTTCCGCGATGCGTCCTCATCCTCTTATCCTCCATTCACCACAGCCAACCACACGACTGTACAGTTGCCTGTCTACTGGTTATCGAATTGTACAAGTTCTCTGTGGAGATACAGGGTCGTACAGTGAAGAAGGGTCGGTGGGAGCGAAAGGAGGGAAGGTCGCTTTCGAGGCAGCTCAGTGATTAAAGGATTGAAGGGCTTTAAAAACATGTGATGTCATAACACATCTACCCTTGCTAAATCTTTTACGACACAGCATTAGATAGGTTAGTATGTCCTATATATTAGCCATGTAGCATTAAATGACGTAAGACTCTCGTACCTTACATAATATTGTACTATATAATTATGGATATTATTGTACATGTATCCAATATACATGCACAGGAAGAAGGCTCCAGCATGACATGATTCCGCCTTTTCGATTTCTCATTTCCGCTGCATGCATATTGCGCTCCATAGAATTCTGTGGACGTATCGTCCCCTATTGAGTAAGCCGCCTTGACGTTCTCCCATAGAGAAAGGAACTGCTGCACGCTGAGAATTCAAATGCTTCTACGCTATTGTACGTTACGCTCACTCGCGTAACCTTACGTTTCAATGATTAACGGAGAGAGTTCCGTATTTCCAGGAGATACATGAAAATTGTATATTTCATAAAATTGAAACAGCAGGATCAGCGAGGGTAGATAGAAAGGATTTTCTTTTTGGCGCTCTAGAGAATCCACTCTTATTTCACTTGATACTTCTGTAGTAGATAACTCTCGTGCGAGCATAACGTGTGAGTACATGGTTCGTTAGGTGTATTGGTGTTAGACGTATCACGGCCAATTATCTCGTCTCTCTAGCCGGAATTCGAATGCTTTTTATCACGTATAAAACACAGGCGCCTGCCTGCTGCTCCTACGCTTGGTTGCAATTTTCCAATTTACTATGAGACCTATGTATACACTGGTGGAACCAGCGTCCTATAAAAGATTGAACAATTATTTAATATCTTTTTATTTCTGAGGTAACCAGAATCTGTCGAATTAACGGCACGTCGTGAACGCGCACGCCAAGCGGCAAATTCAGTTGATCGAATGACGACAGTAACCTTGCCGGCATAGTATCTTCCCTTTGATTTTCACGACTACAACGAAGGAGCTTCATTCCGTTTCATTAGGATAATAATTATTGTCGTGCAACTTGCGCAATATATTGGCATCGCTTGAAAATAGCTTTCCGGTAAATACAGACGCGATCCATCGGAAATTCGCAAGTCGACATCAGTAGACGTCACTGAAGACATAGTTCGTGTCTGACGTGACACAGTCTGTGCGGTTGACGTATCCTGGGACGCTTTTTAACTTGCGCCCTGCTGCGCGGTAACATATAAAAAGTGTCACTCACGAAACGCGTTGATCCACTTCTATTTGAGTGTCAAATCAAAATGCATCTTTCATTTTCATTTGTTGCATCAAACATTGAACCCGTAGATAAGATTGAAATGTATTAAAGCTCGCAAGCGCGTTCATGTATGACATTTGACGGAAATCAGAGCAAACGGATCAATATGTGAAACGTACATGCGGTAGAACAGTGGTAGGACAGCATATGGCAAATATTCGTATCGCCAGTTTTTTTAAAGAATGCTGATTCTACAGTCAGTGCGATACAGTAAGGGTCAAAGATGCTTTAAAGTGGAGATGCTGGTCGATCGGTGCTTGGCTCCCTACTTTAGGTCGTCATTGACGTTCACTGTACAAAGATCAGTGAACTGGTAGCTGCTCAAGATAATCGAGAATGTTGGAGAAAAAGAGAAACAGTGTGGGGACGTCCTTCTTAACAGCAGTATATTGCTATATACACCTTGACAGTAGAAGAGCGATCGGTGTTCTGCCTAGAAGGACTACGTAACTACCGGGGAGCCAGAACGGATAAGGCGCGAGGAGGAGGAGAGCACTTCAGTCACTGGAGGTTTCGTGGAATAATAAGTATTAAAAAAATAGTCTAAAAATTTGTTCCACGGGGATGCTTAGAAAAAGGACGGAAAGCCAATAAACAAGAAAAAGTTACGAGTCCATTCCTGGCACGCCGGTATCACCGACAATAACCCACGAAAACCCACCCCTGCCACCCCTCTTCAAGCTCCTAACTATATAGCTTCTAACCTCTACCTCTCCATTATTTTCCTCCGGCATTTTAGCCCATCCCTATCAGCGGAAGATGCGAGAGAATGAGGGAGAGGGCGAGAGAGGAAAAAATGGAGGGCATTTCTTCCTCAGCCAAATTACGAGTCGCATTCTGGCCTTAAGTACGCGAGGGGACGCGAGCTCTCCTCGTGTAGCAGGGATGCTTATCAAGAAACCGTTGTCTAATGAATAATCCCAGGACGAGCTTTATTAGGACGATTCTCAACCCCTGAAGCCATGTCCTTTTTACTTCATCCCATAGATCCTTTTTGCGAAACAGACCTTCCGCGTCCGATTTATCCCGACCTCTAAAGGGTTGACGATGAGCTACGAGGACTACCCTTGCGGAAAAAAGGGGGAAAAGTGGCGGTGAAAAAGTGGGATGACGGAAAACCGCAGATATATCCATGGAAACTAAGAAGCTTAACGAAAACGACTAAAAAATGTCTTATATACGAGCAAACAAAGAGGTGCAATAAGTTCTGCTAGAATCTCGAGAAAAAGAACAGTAATTGCGCACAAGCACTGAACTTTCAGGAACAAGTAACGATACTGTACGCCTGCCTTAATGTTTGTCTTCTCTTTTACAAACTCAATAAACTCCACATGAGACATTGCTTCGGAGTGACTGTAAGCACTGAGCAACGCTGCGTCCACGGGACGGGACGATAGGCGATCGAGTACGCTCGTAAATAAACGGATAACGACGTCCCGTATCGGGCAGCCTGCGAGCAGACGTTCAGGCTATCCTACCGGCCCGTTACGCATTCGCAAATGTTGCCCGTGCCGTAATCGCACCTATATAATTTTCTCATATGCGCCTTCGCGCCGTGTAATCAACGGTTCCGCACGTGCTACGTATCCACGTGGTTATTGTCTAATGAACGTTAGTAGCTGATTAACAGGTGTCTTTTCGAAATTGCCAAATTTCTCCAATCGAGTATCTTTTTGAGAATTTACATAATCGCACGTCCGATCATACTCACAGTGGACTTTGAGTATCCAACGTTGCTCGATTGCAGCTTCCGGAAGACGCGGATTCTCCGCACGGCATGCCAGGTACTTGCCTTCGTCTTCTATGCTCGGTATCCATTCCACGATACTCACACTCGTCCCACCGTCCTGAAACTAAAACAATGCTTTTGTCAGCGAATATCGCGCACGCAAAATGACTGGG
>JARPRG010000050.1:2199134-2210167 GCA_031001745.1 Hartigia nigra | reverse complement strand
CTCTATCCTTGTCTTGAGCACGCAAGTCTTGCAGAAGCTCTGGGGCGTGCGACACAAAAAACTTTACCGAACTCCGATTGGCCGATCTACTATGAACGCTCGTTTGGACTGATTCATGATTTTTTAACGCGACGGGCCTGCTGCCACAGCCGTCGCCATCGCGTCAATTAAATAAACTTTCAGCTCGTTCATGAAGATTCAGCCATCACGAAGAAAAAACTTGAGGAAGATACTTCGGAGGGAAGTCACCTTCTTTTTTTTAAACTCTCATTCATAATTGCATCTCGAATCTTCTCATTACGAACCTCGTGCGTGTGCGTCTCACTTTGAAATACACAATTGCTTAGGCTATTTTATTTTCCTTCAAGCGGTGGATACCATTGCGATAAATCGTCCCTTGGGGAAGTCACTCGCTTTGACCCTTTGCACCCTTTGGGTCCTCTCGATTTCTTTTTCGTTTTTATGCGGCGACAAGGCAGTTTTTGTCGGTTTCCATTGGACCTTTTCGGTGGACTTGCCGGAAGGAAAGGAATTTTAACTTTATGCGGTACCTCCTGCCTATAAGGTCGACAGTGGCCATGTAATATTTTCCGGAGAAATGTCCAGCACCGTAAGATACGAGCTTCTCCTGTTGTCCACTGTCTACTGTCCGTCCTCTCATATCCCCAAGGAATAAAAAATATTCTTCGGTATATTATACAGAAATAAGCTTCCAACCGTTTGCGGCCATATCTTGCGGTCTGCTTAACGTAAACTTATAAGAATTTTGACAAAACGTATCTCCCATTATATATTGTCACCGACGTTTTACTCCAAAGACAAAGAGTGTAGATGTTTTTATCGAAATTTATCTAACATGCATTTTCGAATTATATGTACGTATATGCGTCGCGAGATATAGAGATAAGATAATCGACTGAGAAGAATGGAAAAAATGAATTCGAGGATGACTTCCAATGGTAAATGCAAAGGAAGATGAAAAGAAAACCTCAAGACGAAGCAGCATATTGGCAAGGAAGTTAAAAATGTTCGAGTGAAGAAGACAGTGCTGAGGTTGTACAAGGAAGTCTGGAAGGTTCGACTAAAACTACGAAGCTTGATAAAAGATGTCTTCAGTAGGGGGTTGTTTTTATCCCTTGGCAACGTCCACCCTGTTCGTGGTGTTGTACCTACTCAGAAAAGACGAGATGGCTGTCCTTTCTTGAACAAAGCGACGCAAAAGTGGATAGGTGGAGGTAGATTAGGGTTGGTAGAAGGGAAAGAGTAGCAGGACAGGTTGCGAGTATCGGGAAGGCTGGAAGGTAGAGGAGTATAGATATCAGGAAGAACTGGAGGTCTTATCTAGACAAAGCCGTGCCCCATTAATCATCGAATCACCCTGAACCAGAGCCGCACGCTCGGTTGCCTCTAATAAAGTCTTCAAACGCCTTTAGAAGCGGAGACTTTGGGCGACCGGCCAATATTCATCTACCAGTCGGGCTCTAGACGTAGACCTTTACTAGAGGAAACTTATAGATAGAGGTTCCTGACTTACAACCTATTATTATTATTGATGATGATAACCGATGCTATTGGAGGTTTCTGGATGTCAATGAAAAAAGATAATCTAGATAAAAGTTGGAAAGTTCTAAGTAAAACGACACGTGGTTGTACAACGACCGACTCGTGTTATCCAAAATGAATCGAGAGAAGGTTTGGATGATTGGATTGATCCGTAGTGAATTCAAGGTTGGATAAAGTAACGTGAAGTGGAAGATAGTGAAGATAGTGAAGGGAGTGAGGGGAGTGAAGGGTAGTGAAAGCCCCTTAAAATTCTACGTCAAAATTCAAAGTGATTCCTAATCGGATTAGAGCTTACAAAGCCCAACGCTCGCCTTTAACCAAAGTTTAACAGCTCGTTAAGTTTCGACTCTAGTTTCTCGCAGATTTCATCCGATATAATAATCACTTCTGATTGATCCTAGAAGGGGAGTGAAATAGCCTCTGATGAAACATAGACACTGCCTTCGGTACGGTTATTAAAATCAGAGGATCAACTTCTTTCAGATAATTTAATCTTCCAGAGTGGTCCAAATACAGTTACATGCACTAGACTATCTGTACTATTGAGGCATCATCCTGACATATCCCTCAGGTTCTTTTTGAGATTCCTTATAGGCCGAAGAGCGGGAAGTGCCTAGCCCATCGAATCGCGTCCCACGTTTTTACCCAGCGTAATGGTTGATCGATGGACAAATTAGGTTAGCTTCTCATTAAGTTAGGGATGTTGATGCCATGGAAGGTCGAAACTTCCAAGAGAAGCTTAACTCAAGTCTCCTTTCCTAACCTTCACACTGCTTTGGGCGTCCCTAGGTTAAATTCGGTTGCGTTCGAGAGCCCAGGAGATTTCGATTCGATTAGGATAACCAGTAAGTTGATGATAGCTCCATCGATTTTCGTAAGATCGTGGAGCAACGACAGGTGTCCTTGGCTTTGGAAATCAAGAGAATAGAAAATGTCCTTTTTTTTCTGCAAGGGGCTAAAAAGATCTACTCACCGATTACGGTAAAGTTGACTTTGAGATTACGGGTTGGTGAGTTCCGAAAGTCCACCCTGCAACGGTACACACCCTCGTCGCTCTCACGGAGGTCCTGAATAATCAACTGTGCTGGTGGGGTTGTCCTGAAGGTTGCCCGACTTCCCCAGACATGTTGTGCACTCCAGAACTTTGCCTTCCCGTATTTACGATTGCGAGCATCGTAGCTGTAACGAAAATGGAAATCATGTCTTGCTGTGTTATAGATCCTTCGTCCTGAAGGAGCACAAACGTATATATATATACTCGAGAAACATTGATTATCCTGCAAATTCTGTAAAGTACATTCGATCTTGAATTCCTTCGAGACAACGTGAGCTCGTCGACTAGGGTGGAGCTACGATGATTTGATTAATTATAGTTAAGTAGAACCCGTGGAAGGAGATGCAAGGACTTGGGAGATCCTTGGAAACTTCATAGCCATCGAGGAATCCCGAGGTCCGTTATTAGGAGCCCTGAGAGTCCTTGGAGTTCCTTGGAGCTCCTGTTAACCTCCTGTTTTCTCCGTGAAAACGGGCGAAACCTCAGTCCCAGTTTAGTAGTTCTCTTTCACCCTCCAGATAGGAGCAGGTCGAGATAAATATCCAAGAGGTTTCCCGACCTAGTCGAAAGTACCGTATACTCCTGGTCTGACCACTCGCATCCCTCTCTCCTTGAGGATAGCCTTTAATCTCCTTAGGGCGAAACGTAATCCTCGACGTTAATGCTTTCCGTTCGTTTAGCATAATCGGTAACCGGAAAAGGAGTCCGCGTCTGCAAAGCGGAAATACGTCTCCCCACGGTAAAACACTCGACTTCCTCGAGTTATCGCGCGGCAGAACGTAACCTCGTGTTACGGCCCGAGTTCCTGTTTAAGAAATATTGGTGGATACTGCCGCGGCTTATCAGCTCAGGCCAATTTTTCACTGAACTTTCGCTGTTCATCATAGTCGCCTCCTTGGATGCTAGGATACAGCTATCCCCCTCTTTACCCTCTTTCTACTCTTCCGCTTCCACCCTTGGAACCTCTTAGCGAGCGCACTCGTCCGAGAGTCAGATAACCTCGGCTTTCTCAACTTTCGTCCACCTATGTCCTATGGGGAAATATATCTTACGTCCTGACGATATCGCATGGAGCCTCGATAACTTCCTAGATTATTATTCCTATTATGTGGAAACGCGGCCAAATCGAGAACTCGATCATTTCCTCTATTTTTATTGCTTTCGATAATAGCAGAACAGATTCCTTGCTATAGCAATTCTTTTTTATTCCTTGCACGACATACTATTAGATTTCCAATTTTCCGGCCACCGCAATTCTTTCTACGTACGTACACTGTTCTTTAACGTTGAACGTTTCTTATGTAAATACGGAAGTTTTCAAAGGCAATCGATTTTTCTTCGAAATAAGTAAAACTGTAAAAGCGGCCAATATGGTCTCCCCCCACCCCATCCTTCATGTTCTTCAAAGACGGTGCAAGTCTACAGTATCCACGGGCGTCAGAATCCAGAATGCTTTAAAGATGCTTCGACGGATGGTTTTTCTCGAAACAGTGTTAGATCTGGAAAAACTATGTTTGCGAAAAATTAGCCCGTTGGTCGCGAAATACTGAAATTTGCCAAATGTTAAGGAAGGCTATACAAAAATTCATAAAGGTTAGAAATTCGCATACTTTGAAAATAATAGCTAAGTACCCTTTCTACAGCCTCTCTCTCTCTCTGTCTCAGTCTTCTTCCATGACCACCGTTCCGTAATTCGAGCACGTATGGCCAAATAAAATTGTCCCTCTTTTCGAAATCTATTTTTCGCCACAGACAGCACGCACCAAGTAGATACTCGCGGGACAGTCCTTCTCCTAATTCCTAAGATGTCTCGAAGATCCCGAAGGATTCAAGTAAAATTATTCAGAGTCAGGATTACGATTGTCAGGGTCGGTGGTAGCAAGCAAGGCGACTAAATCCCTAAACAAATTAAAATAATTGCCAAGTCGGGCGTTCTCGCTGGGAAATGTCGGGCGCCAAAGAGAAACAGAAAAGACGAAATGAAATGAGAAAATGAAAGAAGAAACGCGATGAGGAAGAAGACATAAAGTGAAAATGAGAATGCGGATGGTGGCTATTCGGTATCCTACGTACAGTGATAACATTACAGAAGTCGGCCGAGTAGTAGTGTTGGCAATAGTCGCTACTCGAAGGTGAAGTTAGGTTAGGTTAATAGCAGAAGCGCTGCGCAGAACCAGCAACCACGTTCCTAGTCGGATTCCTAAAAGGAGCTTAACTTCCCGCATAAAATTTAAGTATCGTAATTGCAAGCGGCGTCACCATGACCGCCGTCATCTCGCTTCGAGTCTCACTGTCTTCGTCGCGAGAGTAACTACCCACCCTGGAAAATATAATTTCCTACTAACTTTCGAATCGAGACTAGCGTTCGAGCCTGCTGGTCGAATGAATTTTCCAAGCGCCCCCTACCACTGCCCCCGTCGTCCATCGATCGCCGTTGACGTCAGGTAATACTTTCCACGTTTTCAAATTGCCCACTGCCCTTTATGCCAGGACAGTTTTTGCTGGATTCCCCCTAGATCCCCCATCAGTACCCATCCGAGAGCAGCAAACTAATTACTAGACAGGAATTATTATGGATGATAAGAGCAATTGGAACGATATCGTTAACGGCCGGCAACCATCGATATTCTTCGAAATGAAAATCGTGCCACGGAATAATTCCAGAGGAATATCAATCACTGAGAGAGAATATGATATTCAGCTGTACCAAAATCAGCAGGAAAATTTGACAAAGGAACAACATCTCGTGGATCTCATAGTATGTCGTTAATGTAGATTATCATTTGGCAAATTCATGAACAAAAAACCATTGTTTCGGAATTAGTGATTCGTAACACAGTTGACAAGAGTAGGAAAATTCTATAGAACCGTAATTTGATGTTCTATAGATGATGCAGCGTATACCTTTGTACGAATGTATTGTACTTGTTATATTTTATGATGAATTGGTAAACCATGTAAATAAAAATAAAATTCGGAATCGATGGTTCGTGGAACACGCCGCTGTAATTGCAGGGTTGCGTAGCCACTAGATTTCTGGTATTATTAAATTACCGTACTTTAAGCGTTTATCCAATGACGTGCAAGTGCAAGTGAAGATGCAGCTGGGGAAACAAGCGAAGAAGCAGCAGCAGCAGCAGCATCCCAATCGAATTGATGCGGACGAGATTTAAGTTTCCAGGTGGATGCCTCCCTATCCATAAGCGATAATAAGCGCGGTTTAAATTCCTCGAGAATTCGTAAAGAGGATTGAGAGACGAGATAACCTCTTTTAAACGGACTTCCGGATTTCTCTTTCCGGCTTAAGCGTTTTTCCACTTTCCACTTTTCCCGGAGCGTTTACGTGCAGCCGTGCAAAGCGATATCTACGTGGCACATGTAGCTACCGCGACTGGTTACTTTTGATGATTTTCCTAAAAAGTTTAAAAATCATAGTTGGTGTGAGAGAAAGTCTTATTTTCGTTTAACGACAATCTGCGAGTATTAGAAGAAGAAGAAGACAACGTTGTGAAGTCTCGAGGACAAATTTTGATCATTCCTTTAACATTCGTCACTGATAATGGAACTTCCATATTTATTATAAATAATCTTACCGTTTCCAATTTCCTTGTTTCCCGTTAGAGTTTTTTCATTGGGAGAGATAATCGGAACACTGCTAAAAGTGTTTACTTTTTTGATAGTATTTATAAGCGCGGTAATTGGACTTTTCTCATTATCTATTTCATCGGCTTGTATAATCTGCAGTTCAAGTTTGAATGCTCCAGATATAATGAAAGTACACCTTCGAGGGATATGACAAGTAGGAAATTAATGGAAATTGACTTTACTCTCATGGAACTTGCCACTTTTGTGATTTATAGGATAATCCCGAGTCAGACAAGTCTAGAATCCAATCGGTGTGGCTGCCCGATTCAGCACGGCACGTATCTACTGATTTACAGAAGTGATCCACTGACCGCATAGCCATTCAAAACGATTCGAGGAATGAGTGAAGTTCTTTGAAGAAAATCCGTGCTTGATTAGCAAAAGGATATAAAAGGGCAAAAGGGATAAATATCCTTAGAGCTTTCGCGCACGTGGAACGCATCGAAAGGGATTCTAGGACGTTTCCTTTCATGCGGTATCTTGATAAGCATTTCTTCCACTACGAATAGCACCGAAGCATCGGCGTGAAGGTTAAGGCAGGAACCTGAGGTCTTCAAGGTTGATCCTTAAAGAGAGGAGGACGGCTGAGAAAACATCGATAGAAAGGAGTAGAAATTCGGGCAGGCTTCAATGAAATTCTTTTAAAGATTCCGCCCAATGTGCTGCTATCCTTTCAAAGCTAAACATAGATCGGGGGTGCATTGCAAAAAAAAAAAGAAACGTGGCAACAGAATGTTAAACCCCAAAAACATTTTTTGCTCTGCTCTTCTTCTCACCTTCACGACCTGCTGCCTAAGACCCTATCAATAAATGCGGTCCAGAACTCGAAGCAACCTAACATTCAGTATACACAGGACAATGGAAGTTTGTTCAAAGTTTACCTGAAGTGGTCTGCACCTACGTGCATATGTACAGGTGTAAACTTTGCCTTTAGATTTCCAAGTTAATCTAATCTCTATTCCCCGTTATACCAAGTTGTATCGAAAAGTGTCAAGTAATATTCCCCCGAATTGAACTCTCCCGGTCTGCACGTAAAATGAAAGAGGTCGACCGATTTGAATTCTGCTAAAGATTTTAAGACGACAATGAGACGCATGAAAAAGAGATTAGAACGAATGAGTAATGGAGGAAGCGGTAGAGATAATGAAGCGGGAGAGGATGAACTAAATAGACCGAAGAGATATCACTGTACCAGTGTATTCTTCACAGTGGGAATATCTGGAAGATCTGCGCTTGCGAAGTTTCGACGTTATCCGCTTGAGAAGCCCCGACGATGTCGTCGGCCCGTTCTCACGAGTATTCTCGAGTCTCTACAGTTTTCCCACTGTCCCACCTTCTGTCCTTTTACAATCTTTATCGGGTTCTCTCGCTGAGAATTATTTTGAAAATAAGTAAGAAAAAAAACTATTGGGTCGCGATAATCAGTCCAAGAGTAATGAAAATGTTGAATAGCGTAATCTGACAATTGTAAATAGAGGAACGACGTTGATTTTCGAGTGAACGTTTGCGGTTGCCCTGTACATATATTGGCATCTTCTATCTTCAGTGGAAGCTCTCTGTTCCCTTTCATGAATTTGCAGCTTCCCCGCTGCATCCGTTCGGGATGCGTCAGGAAGAAGCGTCACCAGTCTCGCTCCACGTTGACGTGAATTGGCCAAAGAAAAGTTGTCGCTATGAGACCAACGAATGGCTCGGCATCCGTGATCATACATAAATGGATGATAGAAACAAAAGAAATGCTTTCTCTAGAGGGAACATTTTTATATTTGTCAGCTGAATAAATATAAATAAAATGTAAGCTGATAAAAGTCTTCCCTAGTCAGAGCAGCCTCATCTTCCGGGCCGAAGTGTCTCCACTAGTAGCGACGCTACCACTGGCATTACCGCCGTGCTCTTCTGTCCTCTGGAAAACAGCTCCAACCTGTATCTCCGAAACATCCCGAAAACCTCGTGCAGTGGGAGACGCACGGATTCCGAATACTGATTGTCGACTTACTAGTGCTTCCCTATGAATAAAACAATCGCTAGCATCTTCTAACCTCTTCAAGTCTACAACTACCTTGAAAACATTGACACGATAACTCGGCTCTCCGACACAGTTACTTCAATCATCTCTCAGGATTTCATAAAGTTTTCCTAGTAACTGTCTACTGGGGGGGATGTGCGGTATGTTTGATACTGAAAAATCGCTGTCGAGTCGTATTTCTGTCGAATAACAATTCTACGACCTTTAACCTTTGTCATTCTTGTACAGTCCGTCCACTCTATACGCGAAAGTTCGAAGATGAGAGGACTTTGAAATGTTTCAATGATTTCATGGAAACTACTTTTCCAGGCTTGAGCAGATATCCTGAAACTTTTTATTTTCCCCAAGGAGTATTAATCCCTATAGGTATACATAGATCAGCCAGGAGGTACTCCTCGTTAATGTCAACCCACTCCCGGTAGCTATGCCTGTTCCTTTGGATTCTGATAAGGAGTGGTCCTGCTGCTCTCCAGGGATGAGAAAGTAGTTCTCAATGTCGGAAACTCCAAGACCTGAAATGTGGTAGTCTTGACGGGGATAAGAGTGGAAGATTGTTAGGGTCTGAAGATCCTACGAGGATGACCAATGTCTCGCGTTAATATTACGCGTTTCAGGCCTCTCCAGGGATCCAATCACTCAAACTCTCTAGCCCGCAGGAACTCTGCTGCAGTTTTGATATGGCAGGATAAAACACCGGAGAGATTTATTCTTTTTAAGGGAAAGGTATAATACCTCCTGGATCCCTGGTTTGCCAAGTTTTTCCCCTGTAAATTACTGAAAGCCTAATGTAATGAACTTCTCCGTTCTTTTTCTTTATTCTCGTGGTGCCCGGCCAATTCTCTGAAGAAATGTTGCCTTTTTTTCTTAGTCCCTGACGATTAGCTTTTCCCCTAACCAGACGTACTTCCAGTACGTCTCTCATCCCTGCTCCTCCTGCATATAGTATTTCGTTCCTCTGATTTCTTTCTTAACATCGCAATGCCTTCCGAGTCCTTTTATTTGGCCTGTCTATACGTCATGACTTCTTCCGTTCGTCTTCAAGAAATCTTGGACGTCTTTTTCTATACGTCTTGGCTAAAAGACATACTCGCTCTCGGAAAGCTTGTACCCCCCCATCCACCTTCTACTCATGGACTCACTCACTCTTGGCTTCCTTTTACAGGATCCAATCGCTAAATACTCTCGTGCACTTCCCATTCGATCTTCAACATTCTCGCAATGATTTTCCTCGGGTGTGGCCTTTAAAACGGTCAGTACCGGCGCGCTGTTTCTTTCCAAGGGAAATCCAATTTACTCTGTTCTCCTTTTCTTCCTCTTGTCTCCCTCGCTCTCCCTTCCTCCTTCGACTCAAATCTTCCTTCCTCCTCCGTTAACGTTCTACTCCATAGTACGATGCGAATCAATTGCTTACATTGTTATCGAGAATTCTTTATACCGTGAAGTTGGAAAAAGAAGGAAACAAAAAGAAGAAAAATGAAAAGTATTCAAAAAGTACCCTGGGGCCTCGAAAAAGGTCTAAAGTCTCCATGATTAAGAATATCAGAGGGGATTTAATCGAAAGGCAGAAATGTTTGAGAGTTAAAGTTGAGCGTTTTACTGCCGACCCGTAATAGAGTATAAAGAAAGATGGCAGACACATACTCGACCGATAATATTTCATCCCTTGGTGGATGCCCATGAGAAGCGGCAAAGAGAGTACAAGCCCAGAATCTGAATAGGAATAGCACGTAGCTACTCCGAATGAGGAGAGAGAGAGAGAGAGAGAAAGAGAGGTAAAGAAAAGACAAAAAAATTGCAAGGAATTCTCGTCACGACCATCGCGCTCTTTACACCCTTCACCTCCATACCATCTTCTGCCTGTACAAGCCCTTCTCCGGAGTGGATATACTCTAAGGGAGTGTACTCGACAAAGCAAACTCGGGTTAGTGAAAATACAAGTTCGAACAAGCTGCAGTAAAAGTGACACTTGCCGTCCTTCGAGTTAACGAACTTGTTTTAGCGTCAATCACGTTTATTAACTTGTTGTTCTTATAGTAATTTCAAAGAGCGTTATCGGAGCGCATACGTCACATTATATTACGATCAGACATAGCGATATTGTAATACGTTACACAATAACCCAGCGAATCTTAATCCTCCTGTGCGACTCCCTTTTCTTTTCTGGTTCCACTTCACCTTTGAATCGACCTATAATTCATTGATTCTCGTTGAGCGCAAGTAATCGGCCAGCAAATTGAAGATTAAGATAAGCAGCGAAGGCTGCGTCCTTGAGATAGACACGGGCTACAATTTCCAACCCTTCTTAAAGCGTCCCTCCTACAAGATTCATTACGGCGAGTGAAGCTATTGAGTTCGTTTAAAGGCCACCTCTGAGGTTGCACCTTGCATCCTTGCAACCTTAACGAAGGATAGGAAGGAAGATAGCTACCTGGTGACGGGATCAATTCGTACACGACGGGAGGATGCACGCCCGACGATACTCGTGACATCCCTCGGAGATCTTTCCAAGCTTTTCCTTTCGTTCCAATTTCAACGTCAAAGAGGAAGTTTGTGGAAGTTGGGTTTGTTAGCGGAATACGCGACGTGAAAAAGGAACACGAGGCGACAATGATAGAGAGCAGAGAGCAGCGAGAGAAAAGAGTAAGTATGGCTCTGCCTCCACAGACAGAAGATGAGAGCACGAGTTAAGACGAGAGACTGCCTCTCTACGTTAGGGGTTGGTCACGGGTGGTGAGTGAGCGAGAG
>JARPRG010000050.1:2139780-2151179 GCA_031001745.1 Hartigia nigra | reverse complement strand
CAGAAACATAACCGATACAAACTTTTTCCATTTGATAACACGGACATATATTTGTGTTATCGTTCGAAACACATCTCGGCTCAATGGCCGAGAACAACAAATATTTTAAATAGTATGTAACCACGTGTGCTTACGTATTTCCATAAGAACAGCAATACAAATCGCGTAATTCTGTCAGATGTGTTTCTGCAGATTAAATATCACGAGAAAGAGAGAGAGAAACGACAGAGCTTGCGTAACACTCAGTATCATTTGATAATTTCTCCTAATGATATACCCGGAGAGATACATTGGGGATATCTTGAATATCTCGAATAATAATAAATATGGATTTAGGATACTTAAATATTTGAACAGGTCCTCTGGTATTGATATATGTGTGTGTGTATGGGTACAGGAGACTAGTGTTTCTGGCAGAAAAACTTGAAGAATTTCCCCTCTCAGAGAAGACGAAAAGCGTAAGAACACACGAGGGAAGGAGCATCATGGCCACTTAAGGGGTGCAAAACGATACTGGAAATTCTTCGCAAGCGTATCGGTGGTTGTGCTAGCAAGAGGAGGCGTCTCGACGTCGATAGTAGTCCAGGAAGAAAAAAGCACTGGCACTGCTGGAGTCCCTGAGAATATCAGAGTGCACAAGGTACATTATTTAAACGTTATCCTGAAATTTTGTAGCGCATCGAAATTGCTCCTGCGCGTCTTTAAGTACCGAATGTCGTTCCGGCGGAAGAGTCGAAGCAGCCATAAGGGCAGAAGTCAGTGGAGGACCGGAGTACCTGTAGAATATTGTGCTAGCTGGCTTTACCTGTAAAAGGGAATCCCAGCGGTGTCTTTGAACCATAGCACCATGCTAACCGTATCGGCTGGAGTTGGTGGCGTGACGTCACAGGGTAGCTCGACGTCGTCACCCTCTAAAGCCCATACCAGCTTCGCCGGCGCTGCAACCAAGGGAAATATTGATTTTTAGAATATACGTTAACGCCATAATATTGTACGAATGACAATAGTATTGGGGAAGTATTGATTCTTTTGAGTAAATACAGGATAACTGCTAGCCCGAAAATGCATCGCGCGAGCCATGGACACTGGACGCATAGGACAACAACAGATATCGAATAAACGTAAGATGGCTGAAATTAAAGCACTGACAAAGCCTCCGTTCTAATGAGCGGATTCAAAGTCGTCGTTCAGAGCGACCCACGGACGACCCACAGGCGACCTATAAGCGCAAGTCCTGTAGGTACACTGATTCCAGGGAACACGTCTGCAATATATATATGTATACTATAGAAACGCAGTAAGAGACTAGTCTATTTAAAGATAGATGTAACCTATATCTAGAATGCCAGTAGGACTTGAAATGAAAGCAGGGTTGAATCGGAAGAAGGCACTGTGCAAGAGAGAAAGAGAGAGAGAGAGAGAGAGAGAAGTGGTGGGAAGAATTGTATTATAGTAGCAACAGGAGTTATTGACTATCCAGTAAAAGGGGGCAGCAGCAGATTGCAACGATGCCATATCATAAATGGAAGAAATTCAATTGTTGGGAGCACTTCCGTTTCCGGTGCTTGTCCCAGGGCTCGTTCCACGAATGGGCGAATGCCGTGGTTAGCGACGCACGCCTCAAGAATCCTGCTGGTCTATTTCAGTAGCGATGCGTCAGCCGGCATCGCTGCAGCGAAGCACGGCGGGACGAGAGGCGTCGCGACGCCACTGCTTTGCGTGCTACCGCTCTCGGCCGAGGACTTTTCGAACGCTGGAAAAGATATAAGGTGCTGGCAGACAATTTCAGTAACGAAAGACCAAGGAGACGTCTCGTTATGGTCGTGTTAAATGTTCACACTCCTTTTACTAGATAGCTCGTTAATAATTAACCGAGAAGAGGACTAGGGTAATTAATTAGCTAGGTTAAAGAAAGGTTCTTCCGTGCCTTGCACCACAAGGCGTTTCCTTTCCCAAAGAAGAATTCCAAAAATATGGCGTCGCGGTGCACGGAGTTCTTTAAATTTAAACCTAAGGACCCAAGGGAGAGGGTGAGGATGAGTTCGTTAAAGAGATAATGGGAAGTTGAGTTTCTTGTTAAGTTATTGGTAAAACCTTGAAATTCGCCATTCCCAGTGTTATTAACGATTTGAAGTCGTATGGAGGAAGAGTATCAACTGTCGGCAAAAGCTTAGACACCACCAGCCCCTTTTAGAAATTAGATTCAAGATTATTTTGAGGGTTGTTATCAACCCTTTCTCTGGGACGTGCACAAATCTAAGTCTGAAGACATTTTCCTAATTTTCCAGGCTCGCGCGTCTCGCAATGGCAACGCAGAGCGACGTGCGAAAATTATTCATTTTGAGAAAGCGTCATATCAGTCCTGCGACATGATAGGACTAATCCATCGGTAGAAATGCCTCCTGTGAATGGAGACATCCGTCTTGAAATCCCTAAATATAGATGTAATTTACATGAGCGCGTCAATTCACTGCTGATGATTCGCCTCGAGTACGTTTTTGGTCAAGAAAACACCCTGAAATTTTAAGCAGATTTCGTCAGTAAGTAAACAGCTCAGTTCGAGAAGAAGATGCTGGCGTCGTTAAGGCTGGTTGCAGCGACGATCATTGCGAGAAACCCGATTCTTACGCGGCAGGATGGCGCGTTCGTCTACGTGAAAACTTGAAGCTGAAGCTGCGACGAGAAGAGAGCAAAATTTAACGAGAGCAGATTATTCAGCCTGCAGCCTAACCTAACCTACAGCGGTATAAGGAATTATTGGGAAGGAAAAAGAAGAAGCGACGAAGGAGAAAAGGGATTCCAAGTGGCCAAGTGAGACACGTGGCATTAAATTAGGGGGTGAAGTAGGCGCTGTAGGGGTTGAAAAAGTAAGTGAACGATCCGTGCCGAGAGCAAGACTCCAGGTTGGGCTATATATAGAGGAACTCGCCAGGGTGCGTAGCCGGTGCTTTCGAACAACCCTCTTATCGAATTCTTAAACACTGATGAAGGGTTGCGAAACATAGAGCCTTAATGAAGGTCCTCTTTATAAATAAACAACCCACTAGCTTACCTCCCCCCCACTCTTCCACACTTCAGGCCCTCCTTCCTCTGTGACCTCTTACCCTTCCGTTGGTAACCTAACGTTTTTCAACGCCATGTTAATCAGCCCACACACCAACGAATCCCGCGGCACGATCTAAGTGTAGGTGGAACCTTGCGCCATCTTCCTTAAGCATATTTAACTTTTCGATCAGAAAGGAGCCCAGCCGCAAAGCCACGTAATTTTGAGGATTATTTGTCTGGAATAAGACGTTATTTTTGTGGTAGACGGTCTGATGGGGATAATAAAGGACGATGGTGGTTCTCGAGGTCAAAGATCACATACCTTTGGACCATCCTTTGCACCTTCCCATTCCAACTTTCCGAGCCCATCTATTCTACTCTTACCCCTTTCGTTTCAGTGCTCCGGTAAGTTTGCCGTTTTCGACGCGACAGAGTAAGAGAGAACAAGAAAGAGAAAGGAAAAGAGCGAAACCAAGTAGGAGAAATACTATTATAATACTAGAAGCATACTTTCTTTTTTGCACGGGCAACTGCTAATTGGACTTTCGATGAGTTTCCCGGACTTTCGCCTCGCTGGTAGCTCGAGGGTTGCCAACAAAAATATGGCCAACGTTAAGAAGAATCGGGGAACGGACGTCTAATGGGAACGAAGATTGGTATTAAAATTCAATTGGCCACATCAAAGAAATTTCATTTTATTTCTATAAAGAGATCACTGTTTGTTTACTGAAATTGTATACAAGACAGCAATTTCGACGTCAAGTACAAATAAATAGATAGGCAGCAGCAGCAGCAGCAGCTAACGAATTAAATAAAAATCAGAGTTCAGACGGGAGAGAAGGATCTTTGAAATTCCCAAAGGAATCTCATCGACATCGGGAAGACTCCGATCATGATACAAGCAACCATTATCAAATAGGTTTTATCATACAAGATCTCTTGCTGTTCGAACCAATCTCAAAAACTGCCTTTCAGATTGCAAGAAAATCTTGACCAAAGGTAACGAACAGTCTTCCCAGGTTTTTGTAGGTCAAACTGGACGCGCGTCCTACGCGACCAGAAAATCTGGTTCGTAACGAGATGAGACATTCCTGTCGAAATTCTCGAATTTCTTCTCCCGCTTCCTTCCTCGGTCTTTCTTTACTTTCTGCTCTACCATTTCACAGAAACTCTAGAACGTACTAACAACAAGTGTTTCCTATGCAGGACGAACCAGAGGAATTTTAGGAATGATGTCTTTTTTGATAAGTTGGCACTCTCCTCTCTCTCTCTCTGTTCTCCTCTTATTACTCTTGCTTTTTCCTTGAAAGTGACAGATTTACAGGACTCAAGGAAGACAAGACGGAAGACAGTTGGATTCCAGGAAAATGGGGCTGACGAACGCGAGATCCCGAAGCTATCGTATATTAGGCCTCCCTCTCTTAACCGAGGGAAAACACTTTTACCGAAAGAAACAAAATCTGACAATTTTCCACCATCCCGTCTTTCCCATTCTCCTTCCTTTTCATCTTTCACTTATTTTCAGCCTATTTTTCTACGTCCTCTGAAACCAGTATCGTCCTTCACTCCAGGACAAGGAGCTCAGCCTCCCACAGTGAAAAGCATTGTCGAAGGATTACCTGGGAAATTTCCATTTGTCCTGACCGCTTCGAAGCCTCCTCCTTTGTTCGCCATTTATCAAAAACCTAAGGACAACACTTATAACGCGATACGCACACTGAAGATAAGTGCCCCTGTACCGCAATCCTCGGGAACCTTTCGACCCAAGATAAAGCGAAAGTATTTCGACGTTTCTCTTTCGATTTTCATCACTTAACTTATAATTTCACCTATCCTTTATTTCTAGATCCAAAAATCGCCTCTTACCTGGATGTACATACACGATTATTCAGCACTACTGAACTACCTGAAGATGCTTCTGTCCATTTCATTTCTATTAGTATTCTCGGCAGAACCGTCTTAAGGTGCTTATATGTAACGGTATACACCTAGCCAAAACAAGAATTATCAAATCGACCCAGTAAGTCCCTTTTGAGATGGAAGCAAATTAGACGCGTCCCAGGTAAGTAAGTCATTCCTCGTGCTAACTAACTGTCACATATCCACCCTGAAGATGAGCCTCAAGATGCTTTCTGTGTTCTCCACGCAACTTCCTCCTGTATTCGAAACTCCAAAAGTCGCAACTGGAATTGTACGTTTGGGTTATATGACGAAAAGAAGTACCGACAGAGCAGCAGGGGACGAATGATTGGGGCGAGGGAGGCGTAACAAGAAGCACAGGAAAGCTAAGTAAATTGTCAAAATACATTTAAAAAAAGGACTATATACATATATAGACAAGATGAGTCATGGCAAATTCGCGATTCCCCTAGACTTCCCAGAAATATCCGTTCGAACGTCACGTTTCTGTTTCTCGTTTCCGGCTCCTTTGCCTCTCTTTTCCTCAGAGTTTCTCTACTGACAACCATCTCTCTCTGCGCTGTATTCCTTATAGCAATTCCTCTATGTAGCCTCACAGTGTATATGACGTATATACACTACACTCCCCCATCTGCCTACTACCACATAATCTCATGGGCGAACTTGGCTCATTCGATACACTCAATTCCGTTCTACTTTTCACCCCACTAAAATCCTACGCATAGGTGCTTCCTGCTACAAGGATCGAGGCTGTGTGCAGTATACCAATGTGCATCCGTGTGCTTACGTGTATATACAAGTGAGTGCATGTATGTACCTTGGGTATGAATTCTACACGCATATAGATGCGGTGATCTAAGTAGAAGAGAGTGGGGCTTATCTATGCTTCGCACACAGGGTGATACGGGGGGTGGGGGGGGGGGAGGGGCACTGCACGCAGCTCACCAAGTTTCGGAATCGCAATGCAAACACGCCGCAAAACTTTCCAACTTTCCAGCTAGAATCCGTTCGCATCGCGAGCACCGTAGAAGCGAAATAGAGGCGGAATAAGAGCGGAACAGAAGCAAAATAGAAAGGATGCAAGTAGCTAGTGAAATGCGATATAATTATTAATTGATAAATGAAAGCGAGAGACGCGTTTCGAGTTAGTATAAGATTTCAAAACAAAGCAGCTGGTCCGCCATTAATCGGTACGAGGATCGTGCTCGTTTTAATGGCCTGGCTGATGAAAGGGCAAGGCGTAATACGCGCCCAGACGCCGAGTTGCCAACACGCAGGACGGACGCGGTCGACTTTTGAATAAAGCGTGTGTTCACGCGTGCGTCTTCGGCAACGCAGTCGCGCATAATACCTTAGCCACTAGGTAAATTGAGCAAGTACGAGTAAATCGGATGTAAAATCGGTGTAACTTAGTGCCGTGTTCTGCCGCAAGTACCGGGAAAATCTAGTTGGGCCCTGCTAGCGTGTATAGAGCATATTTGACTCTGTTGATCGTCGCGCTGCGATCGACCATTCAGGAGATTCCTTGTACAGCCAGTCGACCAATCGCCTGCGGTCTTGTTTCTCCGACACTCAGCAGTCGGGACTTGCTCTCTATCCTTGTTCATGCTTCATGCAGCGTTCTGTATCGCGCACGTCTATGCCTGCTTCTTCTTCTTCGTCCCACCCAGTGTCCTGTCTTTATACTCACAGAACCATGACAGTCCTGCGTTATTCCTCACTCGCTCAAACTTCCTACATTATGTTTTGCCAGAGATATTGGCAATGGCCCCTCGGTTTACCGTCTCCCCTGCTGCTACATTCATACATCTATGGGATACTGCTTGACAGACGAGATTTCTCCCACAGGGGGACAATATTTATTCATAAAGTTTGGCATAATGAATGCGCCGACGCGAATTTATCCTTTGGAGACGCACTTTGTTCCTGGTGAAATAGCAACCTGATATTTCGTCTGTCCCGGGATTTTCCTCCGTACTACCGGGACGACGGTGGCTGCCTTCCACTGCACGCCATTCCCTTCCGAAACAGGTTTCTCTGTATAATTTACTTCAGGACGCCGATCAAAGAATTGTAAGTTTCTTTAAGAGAGACAGAAAATTCTCTTCTCCCTCTGAACTCGATCGCAAACTCCTGTGACGCGTGCCCTCCTACCCCGTAATTCTCCTAAAATTCGCATGAAATTCATGGCCTAAACGTGTTTCCCACTCGACTCACTAAGCTCACTGTTATTCCATACCCATAATGCACCCCAGTGAGTGACACTTGGCGGTATTCGCTAGAATATCGCCAGGGGTTAAATAATAATCCCATGTAAAATGCAGCATGCCCGTCCAAGTTCATAATGGCGTATAATATAATATTCCTTTGGAAGGGGCAACGCGGAAGCCATGTTTGTTCCACGAATAACACAACATTCGACATATTTCCGATAAACAGGGAGTAGTGCCTCTAACCGCACTGTAATTCGCCAATATGACTTTGCATCGTGTTCTGATCACAGCCAACGCCGCCCCCATTGGCATGGAAAATAAATAAAAGGATTCGACGAAAAATAGGAATTATGAGAAGGAGAGGCGAGTGAGCCAAAAAAAGCCGAAAACTGTCGAAGCAAATAGCCCTGACATGGGCTAGGCTGAATATCCGAGGATATCGTTCCTGCCGGTAGTCTCGCTGTTAGTCCTGCTGGAACCCGTCACGCTTTATCGGAAGGTCCTTCAGACACGCAGGACGCGCTCGACTGTATCCTGCGTTGCTCCCTGTTATTGAATTCCAAATTTATGGCTTTAATAGCGCCTAGTTTTTCATCGCCATAATTCAGCCGCTTCGTGCTGCCGCGAGAGACCACGTCCTGAGTCCTTCTTTCCCGTAATCCTGTCCCTTCTCGAGTAAGGCTTTATGATTTAGGATTAAGGTTCCGAGGGCGAATTCGGGAATGACAATTTTCCAGAAATATACTTTTACTTTGTTTTCGAAATTCAAGCGGAACAGAAGAGAATCGCTCACCTCTGTATTCTTACACGGATTTCATTTCTTCTATTTCAACCTTATATTTTTTGCTACGTCGTTCTGATCACCCCCCATCCCCTCTTCATCCCCTGAATGGATTCCCACGAGAATAAAAGATGGCCGGTGACGAGCGGAAACCTCCAATCATTAATCGTCCCCCGGGGTGGCCGATTCAAAGTGCAGCTAATCGCCTCTAATCCAGTATTAGCGGAATAATTACGTCGCGATCGATCGACCCTCGTAAATTTCCCAAAAGCAACCACCTCCCTTCTTCCTTTTGACCCCTGACCTCTAAAAGCGGCACAGCCATGCTCTCGTACGTTGCATTATATTATACAGATTTAATTTTGCTGAACAAATAGACAAGCTCGTTTCGTGGTGGGAAGTGAATATTGACCGGGAATCGACGGATGAACACATTTTATGCCAGGCTGAACTATCACTGTCTATATCTACTGGCACACAAATCTAGGGGGTATGACTGGAACATTTCAGAGCTTTGAGAAATCCCGTGTTTTTTTTTTTTTTTTATACTCACATTTCTACCACGCCTAAAGCGCAGCTACTGCTGCTCTCATTTCAATGAATTATAGTTTTAAGCAGATAGGTATAATATATTGGAAGTATTGTCCGGGCTCAGGTGAAGGCTACCAATTCGCTTTTGTGGATGTAAATACAGTTACGTAAGTTGGATTCGAAGTAGGCGAAAAACTTAGGAATAGCCAGAAGGGATATACATGGGTAGGGAGCGATACTACTGGTAATAATGATAATAACAGTGACGGTAATAATAATAATAATAATAATAATAATAATATAGTAGGGTGCAAAAGGCCTAAAAGGCGTAGAGAGCCAAGATTCAGAGCCAAGATTCAGAGGGTAAAGAGGAGAATAAAAGTTGCCAGGTACCAATTTGAGGATCAATATGGAAGGCAGAATAACGCGCCGGTCGAGATAATTAAAACGTAAATGAAGGCGGATAGTGTTGGGCGGCTGAGCCGGCATTTTAAGCGGCGAGAAAATTTCATATTTCGCGTAACACAGTTTGTTTTTCGTATAAATTGATATTTAATGTCCCACCTTGGTGGGGCCTCCGAGCCATCCCCTCCATTACACAGCCCGGCCATGGATTACTGCCATTCATTAATTTATCGAGGCCTGAAAATTCACCTGAACTCTGCAATACGCGAATCTACCTAAATTTTATTCGTAAACATACGAAAAACTTCTATTCGAATCTTTTCAAATTCAATTATCCTTTTCTTTGTGAGTCTTCATAAAAATATAAAATAATGAAAATCGTTATTCACGTGAAACCAGCTGAGGGTTTCATTTTCATTGAGAAAGATTTGGCGGCAGTCGCATCGCAACTGCGCGGATGGAGTGAAACGTATACGTTAATGGAAAAAGCGGAAAAGTAAGTGAAAGCAGGGCGTAAGAAAGCAACAAGGTCGAAGAAGGGTAGGTAAGAGGGGTAAATAAGGTTGGGAAGGTTCTTGTCAGAAAGGGAAGCCGAAAGGTTCCGTGGAACGATAAAAGTAAATAAGCGAGGGAGTATAGGACCTTCTGTTATTAGAAAGCATTTTCCCAGCTGAGTATAAAAGGGAAGAGACAAAGGAGAGACCTGAGTCGAGCTTAAACGTTGAAGTTAGTCAAAGATGGAAAGAAGGTTGAAGGAAGATAGGACACACATCTCGTAATAGTCAGAGATTCTACTTTGACTTATCTACTTCCTGGCATTGGCCTTGACATAGCCGGCAATATCGTTATCATTCGTAGAGCAATACTTTCACTTTCTTTCTCCCTCGGCCTTAGTCAATCTTATCTCTTTATCTGTCTCCTACTCTAAACCCATCGTGGTAAACCCCATACCTGATCTCTAAGGGTTATCGTAGTGATCGTAAGACCCGAGTAGATACGTGCCGTACACTCTCAGCCATTCTATCAGTCGAAAAGCAAACCTTTTAACAGCTGTACTTGGCACCCGAATCCCCGGCACGATGACGCGCAGTGTCTCCCTTGTGCACGACCCTTGATCAATGCACGCGTCAACTAAATACAACACGGAAATTGCCACAAGCGTTTCCGCAAACTCGAACCGAGCGTGACGCACGTGCGCTTTTAATCGGAAGCCAGAGTCTGTCGGAGCGGAGTAGGCAGAGAGAGAGAGAGAGAGAGAGAGAGAGGAGCGAATGGGCAAGAGAATGACGTGGGAGCAGTTATCAATGGAATACCGTGATGTGCATCCACCCGCAAAGAGCACGTGCTACGCGCACCTCGAGGACGCTACTGTTATTCTATTTTCTCCGCGGAAGCGTCACTTCGTAAGCACGGCAAAGAGAAAGAGAGACTGACGGTGGAAGAAGGGTGCGAGGCAGTGAGAGAGAAAGAGAGCGAACGAAGAACAAAAAGGGAATCCTCGGGCATCCTAACCTGACTTTAAATCTCGCGCATAATCCGGGAATAAAGCGGCACGACGCTTCGTCCCTGAAGCCGTTTGTTTCCTCGCTCTCGAGGAGAACAATTTATTGCGGGACCCTCCGCACCCGCGCCCTCTTACACCGTCATCCAAGAACTAATCGCTCAGATCCTTCAGATTTTACGTTACGTACTTTCTGCACTTTTCAAAATGTCTGTCATTTTTTTCCCCCTACTTTGACACGTCCCTAACGGCTACCTGTAACTTTGACGTTTGACCAAGTCGCCGAAAATTTTTGAGATTTTAGTGATAAATAACCTGTCCCACCCCATCGATTGACTGCCAATGCCGATTTATAGCCAGTCATTTCGTCCAATTTCTCATTTCTCGCGGTTGACTAGCATACCAAATATTTAAGGATATCCAATCAGCTTTAAAACCTTTTTTTATTTTTCTTTTTCTCTCTTACCTGGGACAAACTAAACGCTACACAGGAAAACTGTTATTCCCAAAACTAGGATGAATTCGAAGCGCAGCGAAACGTGTGATAACGAGCTAATCAAACCACATTACAACACACACATAGACACTCTCTGTGTCTCTGTCTTATTTCACTCCCCACCCACCCAACCCTTCACTGCATACGTTCACGGGTCGCAGTTCGTTATTACCAATCCCGAGCGTGTTTACGTGTTCCCGTAATAACGAGCAATCGCAAAGGGGTCAGGAAGGGGTGAGGAAGCCCGTCGTACGAACTGGATTGCACATGGTTGCTCTGTAATTTCTCGATCACCCACAGGAACCATTAGAATTTGCATATTTGGCATTTAGCATTTTGCAAAGTCCCATCTGAAGTCAATCTGAAGTAGGCATTCATTATTGCTGACCAATTACGATTGTATATCAAGAGTCAATGACGCGCTTGCATGAAGAATTTGATAACTATAAGAATCGGAACGAAATTAACGGATACCGTCCGATATCCCGTGAATTCGGGCAGCTCCGG
>JARPRG010000050.1:2120905-2139680 GCA_031001745.1 Hartigia nigra | reverse complement strand
GGAACAGCGCCCTGAGCGGCTCGTTGTTCTCAGGCGTCCATAACGGAGAAAGAATGTAAAAAAGTAGAAAAAGGAAGAGAAAAAAATCACTCTAGCTCCAGCGGCACAGCATTCGCGTTCTCTTTCTCTGCTCTCTCGGCAGCGACATTCGGAAAATGGCTCGTATCGCGCTCAGTTCGCTCGCGGAAGCTCACCGGAAAAAGTTCTCAAGCTTTATCGAAAAGTTTCCAGTCGATTGCAGTCACGGCGGAAGCGAAATAGGTAACAGGGAGGGAGAAGGATTATAAGTGGGCAATAATAAAGAGGAAAAGGAGGAGAAAGACAAAACGGAGGATCGGGGAGAGGGAAACAGAAAAGGCATAACGTAAGAAAATATAATAAGGATCAGTCGCGTGAAAAGGGAGAAAAACAGAAAAGCCATGATTAGCCAAAATTGCTGTACTTCCTCTTTCCAAGCAGCGGCCATGATCTTTGATCAAGGTACGAGTCTCCGTACGGGTATTCGAATATAGACACCTTTGTAATTTCAATTTCTCTTATTTTCTTTATTCTCATCTTTATCGCGGATCGAGAAATTTTACGCGAAAAATAGTAAATCGAATATATCTGATATTCAAATTATAGACAACAGATTAAATACGTAGCAAATAATATTGAAGCATGCACCTATGCATACGAGATACGTTACGGATTCAGTGAAATCAGGCGCTTTCGCTTCTTCGGCTTCTTTCGCGTTTCACCGTAGACACCCGAACTTGGATACAAAACCAAAGCGAAAAATACGAAACATACAAATTCGTATTCATCATGAAAAATTCTTCTTCGCTTCGTCAACTACCATTTTTCAAAGTAATGAAAACTTCATCATTGAAAATTCATAATGAAAATTAATCATTACTCGTTATTTGTATCGATCGAAATAACGTAAAAAACAATCCGTGCAATATCAGCGTAATATCCCGAACGATTATTGCCAATTACAAGAACAGCCTGTATATATCCATTGTGTACATTCCCCATGTACCATGTTCATATTATATACACCATATAACCTACAGGGACTTCCGTGGCCTCCATATATATATATATATATACATATAGAAAAGCCAAGTCCCAAACTCGACCAAAGTATAGCAGGTACTATAACTATGGCCGCGGCCGTATTTCCTAGAGAATTTCCACAACATGGCGAACGACAATCCGATGCGGTGGCAGCACTTACGCTCCGCTGGGAGCTCGAGTCTCTTGTCGTGCGTAATATTGTATTATTGCAGAGCGTAAAGTGCATTTCGAGAGGTTAGTACCTCTGCGACCGGCCACTGGCATCGCAGCTGCAACTGCAACTGCAACTACGCGCGATTCCGACACGCTTTTTGCAGCCAATAGGCACGCCGTCGCGCTGCCAATTCCGCAAATACATTTATCTGTCCGTCTCTCTCATCTTTGTCATTGATAATGGCTACTGCAAGACATTTCCTCTTAGCTCTAAGACCCTGTCTAATCCATATGTATCCACGGGACTTTCCTGCTTTTCTTATCATCTTCTATTGCTTCTGAGAGCTTTCTTCAACGAGCCGCGATTATAGAGGAAAGTTGACCTGTCTGATCGGACAATCGACATATTGTCAGAGCCATTATGGAACTTCTAGGATAGTATCGATGTTCGCGAAAATCGATAAACACATTGAAGAATCTTTAGCGGGAAATTTGATAACGATTCTCAGGGCTAATTAATGTAGGGTTGATACTGATTTCTTAATTGGATATCTTGACAGGAATAACGCGTATGTCGCAACTAACCTACTAGAATACATCGATGAGAACCTAATTCTTGTTAATCCGACTAATATTCCCTAAAGCTAATTGTAGTTTGTCAGTGAATTTGAAATTCCTTGTTCGACTTGGAAACAAGTTGGATAGAGTATCGATAAGGACAGTTCAGTCGCTAAGCTGCTTCTATGATAATCATAGAGGGAATACAGATTATATACAACCAATACAAAGCAGCCATGTTGCTATTAGTCAAATACGCTGATCGTTCCCTCTATCTCCTTCTCTGTTTTAAATGCGAAAGCACAGCACGCCAAGAGAACGTTAAAATTCACACGCAAAAATATCATTACCAGAACAATCGGCAAAAACAGAGTATTTCGATAATAACAAACAAAAGATTTATTATTGCGATTAAGTTGCACTAGTTTACTCGGTCAATCTTATCAATATTATTGTCATTGTCAAGAATTCCTTGTTGTTCAAATACTAATTATTGCTATAATATTCGCAACTATACCTTTGTCCCAATGCTCTATTAATATGATAACATGGCAATGCAACTGCCGCTCCCATTCCTTATTTCAGATAGACAATTATTAATGGATCGCTAATGGATGCTGCTCCTTATATTTTTATCCCACCAATTCCTTTTTCTCTCCTCTCTCTCTTTCTCTTTAGTAATACTTTGATACGCAAGCTCAAGAACTTTACAGTCATCTTCCTACTACCGCATAGTCAGCAGACGATCTTACCAGCCAAGTGCAGTAGTAGATCAGGATATCAACCACGCAGCCTCCAGCAAGTTGGTACAGTGGTTTACGATCTCAGAGATACCATACTACACGGACCTAACATAAGGCTATAACTATCGAGGAATCCAAGCCTCCCATTGCGAGAGTTATAAACTTCTGTAAGGATTCCGGTCGCTATTGGCCATCCCGACAGCGTCGAGAGACAAGGATGCCAGGCCTCGGGATAGGATAAGAGCTGGTGCGATGGGTGCGATGGGTGCGAAGCTTCATCAGTGCAAAACAATAAAGCTGCTTGTCCGATTCTAGAGGAAAACCTTGAAGGTCCTTTCTAACGGGCTATATAATCTTCCTTCGTCCCGCGAGGGCAGTTTTAGGACTGAAAGTAAAATCGCAAGGATCCACAGCAGGATGGACGGGAACACTCTATCGGATTGAAAGTTCGACGTGTGTGGATTGGAGAACAAATATCTACCGTATACGCACATACACGCTATGTATATCCGTGCTCGTAATGGAGGCTGGACAGAACGATATACGTAGCTGTGAACATTCATTGCGGATTTCTCCCACTCTCTTCTTCCTTCTCTCTTACGATTCTCCCGTGACGTCGTCAAAACGTTTTGCACGATTGAATTTAGGCAAATGTTGCGAACTTCGATATTTAAGTAATTAAGCAATTTTGAGGCACCACGTGTCTGTTATTAAATTAATGCTGTCACGTAAGGAGTCCCGGGGGTTGATCCCTGGGTCAGGTAAACCGCAGCATCATTGGATTCCATCGTATTACATTAACCTCGAGAGATTTGCATATTACATACAGAACGTATACTTACTCTGTATATTGAGCCATGAAAATCGTACAAGTTCAAATCGTTTGGCTAAATATTCGGAAACTCGAGTGCAAACTGATTTCGATCGCATCCAGTTGCCCAACTGGCAAAAATTCCCAGTTTTCTCTTAAAGATTCCCTTCTGCCGCACCGTCGCGAATTCGTTACACGTGCTACACGCATCGGCCATCCTAACCTCCCTGCAGCACCTTTTTCAAAGGAGCCCGTAGTCGATTCCAAACTAAAAGCATCAGACGCAGCACGTAGAATTTCCAGCGCCCATTTCGTGTCTTACTTAAAATTACACAGAACCGCAACGTCATAGACACGCTAAAGCTATACGAAGTCAAACTCCCATTCGCCAGCAGGAGAAAGCTTAGCTTTGAACGCTTTGATCCTCTCCTGCACGAAAGGACGGTAGGTCGATACATAGAATTGCACCCCGGTAATATTAGCGTCGCGTGATGTAACGTGATTTTACCGCAGGGAAAGCACGTAAGGTAAAGCGCTCTCGCGTTTGATATCGCCGTCATGTAAAGCCGCCCGCACAACTTGCTGCAGGCAGCCTATACGACTCTAGTGGCAAAACTGCTATGCGATTCTCAAAGTGGCACCATTATTCGATTGAGACGTTACGCGCCTCAACGACTCCTGCCGTCTCTACTTACGAATATGTGCTTAGCTTATTTTTTTTTAACAGCCTTTTCACCTAGCCTCTATATAATTTACAGTCGAACGCCTATATTATGCGCCCGTAATTACATCTAATTCGACTCCAGGCTTACACGTACAATTTTCCAGCCCTCCCCTCGCCGCCTCCCAACCAACCAAGACAATTCGCCACCTTCGTTTTAACGTTATTATACGCCTTCTTACTCTCCTTTAATGCCGCGTACGACGTACTTCCCGTGGCGCTGTGGCTCCGCCATATCTATATCTCCTGCTCTATTCTACACGCTATGGACATCTTGTATATACATATCTATAGACCTAAGTACCAGAGGAGTATTTATGAGCTCCCCAACAGGCGGATATAATGTACTGGAGTACGAGACAATAGTGTGTAATGCTATGTCGGCTCTACTGCTCGATTACGCCGCCCGTTACGGGCTGCTTTGAATAGCGGTGACGTGCAAGAACGACCACACCACCCCGCTCAACTGTGGCTGCTGCAACGGAACACGTGAGGCACGAGATCTACTTCCGATCTTCTGACTCTGCAGTCTTACTGCGGTACTGTATCGACTTGGGCTACACTAATGAATATTATTATTATTATTTCGTTCTCACAGCAAAGAACAGGACGGGATTTTGATAGGCAGAAAACATGTGCGCGTAAACAGGGAAGCGAAAGTAACCATTGAGAATGAATTTGATGAACTGTAAGCCGCCTCTTCTTCCTAAATTGGATTTTGGATTGCGATTGCCTTTACGCGTTTGAGATATCGCAGTCTGCTTTTCCTCTCTTTCTCTCTCGTGTTTGGAATCTGTGATAAATTGCGCGGGATAGATCGCTCGTAATGATGCGGAAACCGCAAATCGATGAAAGACGCACCTTACATCCTTTATTCGCAGATTTGTCAAGGATTTGCGAGCTCGGTGGAGCCGGAAGGCTTTTAAATGGGACGTCGGCATGTATGTAATAGGATGAAATTTGAGGGGAACTTCTGAAAAGTGTCGTTTCCACGTGGAAGATCAAAGTCAAAATACCTTGGTGATATTTGGCTATACGAGACGCATCGGAAATAGCAGCAAGGGGCGTCGTTCGATAATCGGACAGTCGCAGGAGCGTCAGAAGCGTCAGAAGCCTCCTTCGACGGCGTCGAATCCCTCGTAAAACCCGAAGGAGAAACGAGCATTGAAATACCGAATGGTTATCCGAAGCCATTCTGAAGTTACAACCGTACAAGTGGAAGAGTCGCATGAACGATCTCTGCTGGAAAGGTGAGATCGAGAAAAAGACCATGCGAAGTAGAAACGTTGCCAATGGCTATTATAGCTGCACCTTGTTATAAGGGCGGGGATAGATAGAAAAATCTGGCATGGAATTACAACATAAGAGTAGGATGCGATATCGATCGTCATTCACGTAACCTACGGAGAGAGGAGGAGGCGAGGAAAGGGGTGTCATTCAGAAAAGTCCAAATCATCCACTTTGTGGCCATTAAGTATCTATGTTTGACGTATATACCTATATATTGTATGTAGCATGTATATGGCCAAATACATGCGCCGTTACGAATCGCAGTTGGATATGAGACTTGTAAAGAAGTCTCAGTGACAGACGGAAAGGAATGGGAGTTAAACGCGCAAAATTCGAAAATTAAAAATAACCCCTTTGATATAAGTGAAAAATATAGATAGATATAGATAGTAAGTAGTATGAGCTGACGAGTGTAAAGTGGAAACTTTGAGAAATTCGATGCGCGAACGAAACGCAGAAAGGAAGGAGAAATAAATTTGGACGGTTCTGTAGGAAGCGTTATAGTTCGATATACGGGGAGGATCGGTGGGATATGTTGAGGAAAGAGTAGCGAAAGGTAAAGAGGAGGAAGAAGAAAAAGGTATAGCAGTGTCGTATCCCAGAGCGAAATTACGGCAAATCGAGTCGGAATCCTTGGCGGCAGGGGGTGTCTCGAATTTAAATAATATTTCACTTACGAAGTAGGTGGTTGGTGGCGCTGAGGAAGGCGGCGCTGCTGCTCCCACGGAGAAGGTTCCATCAAGTTAGACTGAACCTCGGAGAAAGGAGATGGATGAGAGGAGCTCAGAATAGGTTGGAAGTGCGCTGCGTCGCAGGGGGCAAAACCTGGCTGGTTCCGATGCAGGTCCAGAGGATTACGTATTATATATAATCTCGAGATTAATCGTGCGCTCCACGCCCTCATAACCTTTTTATCCTTTTTGTCCTTTTTGCTCCAGAGACGACTCTCTCGCACCTCTCGACAAGCGTCCTTTATCCTTTAACGTTGGAAAATAAAGGGTCCCCCGTGTTCAGGGGGGATACCAAAGTAAGGAGAGAAGAGAAAGGAAAGAGGAGGAAGGGACGTGGAGGCGCTGAAGCGCCGCGGCGCGTCGGCTTGACCGTTTTGTATGGTAATTTTATCGATGATTTGTCTCCTTCTCCCGGCGTGGCTCTATACCATTTTATTGCGCTCCAGCAGGGCGCAGCTATTTTTTCTAACCCTCGAAACACGAAACTGGCTGTCCTATCGGCCATTACATTCCGCCTCCTAGCCCCTTTTTCACTTATTTCACGCGCCACGATAATTCGAAGATAGGCTCTGCTTGTCAGCGAGAATATATCGTCTGAGACACATACGACTCTATGATTCCAGCGACACTTCCAGCACTCGTGGAAACGCGACGTAATGCAAACGACTTTCCTCCGGTCGCGTAAGCCTATCTCCGAGCCTTCGATATTGCTCCCTACGGGAAAGATGCCTTCGCAACGATCACCTTAAAATCCCTTTTCACGTAACTGCGAATCGTTTGGCGCTACCCACGGACACACGTGGCAAAATAACTTGAAGGTAGATTTAATTGCGCAATGTTTTCGGAGGCACGAATCCGAGCAAGTGCATTCGTGTATTTCAGGACGGCTACATATTTCAAAGCGAAGGACTTTCGGTGTAGCCCCTCAGGCCGCTAAGTTTCCTTGAGATTACGCCATAAGCTGCCTCCTTAATTATACCTGCGGTTTACGCCGGGCTGGCGATATACGAGCGACATGGCGGCAACAATAAGCAAAGAATATAATTAACAATTTAAGTTAAACAGCATGCTCCTGCTATATAGGCGTTCTGCATTAGCAAAGGGTCGGCCACTTCTCTCGAGTTGGCTAGCATTATTCTCCCGGGATCAGTAAGCAAGAAGGTCACCCGTGAAGGGTGGCGGAGCAAAGAGATAGTCGCTCCTAAACCAGGCCGGACCAGGAACAACTCCTAGTCTGCCAAGTGGCCTCTCCACCGCCCCTCTTCCGAAGACCCATCCTGTACAATTATCACTGCGTGTCCAACGTAACACCCAACACGGGACAAGCACGACCGGTTAATGCTGATTGTGGAATTGTGATGCAGATCCAAACGCTTCGACCTCGGCTCTCCATAGTCTCTCTAGTCTCTACATACACGTAGGTAGGCCCTGTGTCCCCACCAGTGAATCTCAATGTCTCATCCCCACTCCTCGTGAGTTTGCAACCAGCAGCCGTATATAAGGGAAGGATGCGCATCGGCTACATGGCCATTCCTCGACGTCGCAGCAGCCGGCGACGTTCTCGTCAGAGTCCCCTTAGATATAACTCGTGACGCTTCTTCTTTCCAGTCACTGGAATTGTACCAGTCCTCTGCTTACCATTCTTTCTGTAGCCGCTTATGGATCGACTCTGTTTTTCTTCGCGGAAAACGAGCGCAGGGGGTTGTGTATGAAAAATTCCGTCGCTCCCACCGACGCCTTTGATCTCCCACGGATGGCGTCGCTACTTTGTTTTGTTTTTTTTTTACTACCAAGGCCCCTTGTACGTGAATCGCTCACCGGCTCTCTGACTCGCTCGCTCACTCGCCTGCGAGATCATGGGACGCGGTGCGATCATTAGCACGAAGGGTCGGAATCTAAAAACGAGGATAATAAGTTTAAAGAGGATATTTCCAACACGAGTGATTCGCTTTAAATGCCTTGTAGGCTTTTTATGATTCTTTCGAGTGTTTGGTCGTCTTTATTCGTTTTTTTTTTATTGTTATTCTTTTTTTGTTCCGTTATACTTGATTCTGGCACAATTCACGAACGTTTCCGCACGTTCGGCGACGCCGCGACGCGCATTCGACGTCCTGGAAATGCTCGCTTTACGATACGGAAGATACTGTATGAGCGTCTAGTGAATTTTCTCTGGTGGATTTTCTAAAGGAATCCTTGGGAAAATTCTCTGGGTCCATTCACTCGTATTCCCAACCATCCTAATTCTCCTCTGAATTCCCCATCCGGTCTTGTTCCATACCTCAGGACATTCCGCTCTGTGATCAGGAACGTGGGAGGCAGCGCGGAAATTGTCGCCAGAGCGACGTAACCGTCTTCGCAGATAAAAATAATACGACAGCGACGTTACTTCCGCGAGAGTCTTCCTTAAACTTGTCGCCGGGCGTATCTGGCGAATTTCCATCGTGCGACGTGACGGGCTGACCGCGGGAAAGAATCTCGCCATAACCAAAAATAGTGTCGTGGCTTTCCAAAAATAATCACCTGTCGTCCTGCATTCATCTGCTCCGATGCTATTCCTAGTTTCGAATGGTCGGACGGCACGCGACGCTCGGCGTCGCCCTTCTGGCGTGTTTCTATTTCCTTTGTTTTTTTAGTCACGCGTTCTGGAATTTCATCAGCAACGTATAGAGGGAACGCTAAATGAAAACGAACCCAAGTCCAAACTGTTTTCAATTCCCAGTAAAAATTGGCAGAACACTCATAGCAATTATTGCGCCGTAACTACGTAGTTGCGTCCTCCGCCCGTTCAACCCGTTAAATTAAAACGGCGCCTAAGCATTGCTCGAGGCTTGCTAATACTTTTGGTTCGCGCCCAATGCGACGCCGACGTTTTTCGACGAATCATCGCATCGAAAACTGCGACGCTTAATCACACTAATGCCAACCGTCGACGACGCCGGGACATCGACGTTGACACATTTGCATTTCGACGGATTTCCATAGAACAGCCGTTATAAAAGAGGAAAAAAAGAAATTCCCACCAACTGACAATGAGTGGCGTCGTGGCGCTAGTTGAGTATAAAATAATACGCAGAATAAGACGAGAATCATCATAACCGACCAAATTATTCATACCTTTCGAGGATGCTCGAAATTTATCTTCTCCTTTCCTTTCGCCGTATTGTCAGCAATAAATAGTCGTAACAATTAAATGTCATTTTTTCCCGCCACTTTCCCCGTCTCATCGCCCGTCACCATTTTTCACGTTGAAAATTCCATTTTTGGAATAAGAGGCGCCATTTCCGTGGTCAATTATGAACAACAGAAAAGACGTCGGCCGACGGTGCCGCGGGAAGGTGTTGAAATCGAAAGAATGGATCGATCGATGCAGCCATCGTTAAGTCAAAGAATGGCTCGAAGCTCCGGGCGATTTTCATGAATTCCTTTCTGGCTTTTGAACTTGTCATATCTCACAACAGCCATGCCGAATTATTTACTTTTATTCGTGATGTACTCATTTAACGTTTTCCCAATCCAATCTAACCTAACCTCTTAGCTAAAAGGTCAGAGTAATTTGCAAAAAAGGAGCACAGGAGAAATTAGTGCACGAATTGCAGCGCGTGTCCACGGCTGGGAGACGTTTATTTAAAACCGATGCGGGTCGCCAAAGGAAGACAAGGACGTCGAACCGCTTCCGTCATACAGAGAACATTTCCAACGCTCTGCGGTCCCACATATTGACGGTGAGCAGCCCACGTAAGAGGTTAAAAAATAAAAAGAGATAGAGAGAGAGAGAGAGAGAGAGAGAGAGAGAGTAAGCGGCACGCGAAGTGGGCGCCCGCCAGAGTCACGAGGGCCATTAAATTCTTGAGCTAATTACACCGCTGACAGACCAGATCAGCCAGGTCCGCGATGTTCCTCTCGAGCAAGAACAACACTCCTGACTTTTCTACGAAGCCACCCGCAAGTTCCTGGGATGGTTTAACGATCTACGTAGGGAATTGAAGAAGTGGACCTTTGCTCAAGCCCCCATCTGGGACTACGTTCCGAGTGAGATGCTACGATGACGGAGGTCAAGGTTACCTAAGAATACATAACCAATAAAAACAAATATCAAGAGCTAACATGTACACGTAAGTCTACCTGGTCCAGATTGATATTGAATGTAAACAGCCGAGGAGGTTGTCCAACATTAATTACTGAGCAGAAGGTTCCAGAGGCTGAGGGTTACGCCACGACCAAGGTCGTGCACTGCTATCGGCCACTCCGGGGAAATTCGCTTTCAAATTAAACACTGGCTCTTCCAAGGAATTCCTGGAGACGACATCGAGGTTGGAGGAAACCGTTGGTATTCTGATGGGAATTCGAGCACCGGTACTGGAATTCAAGACGGACATCTCGACAGTTCACGGATCAACTCCAATGATACGTAAGGTACATCAAGCTAAAGGAAGGTATAGACGAATCGCGCAAAGATGGATACCAAGAAGGCTCAAATCCTACCAACTATAATACGTAGATGATAAACTTTGCCAGGTCGTCCGACGCTGCTGCGGATTAGTCGATTCCATCGAGTGATGCCTCGTCTGATCGATGCAACGGGAATCCTTCCCTGATAATTAAATTTATTGGGACGTATTAATTGAAGACACTCGTTTAATTAATAGCCTAGCTCTTCATGGGGTGAGAGAGCACGAAAAGTTAGAATTCAATTTGTCCTCTCTCCCTCTTGCTCAGTCTCTCTCCTCTTCTCTCACCCTCTACTAGCCACTTTTCCATTTCAATTCTCTCGAACTCCCCCGCCACTGCTCGCTACGATCCTCAGACCCGAACATTTGGCAAACTTCATCCAGAGAACTTTAGCATGTATCTACACCCCCCAGTGTCCTGCAGCTCACTTCAGCCAGGGAAGGTGGAAAAAAAAAAGGAATTGTTTCAGGAAAATTATCGGCGCATTAGTGCGACGTCACGAGAGACTCCGTTCGAAAGGCTGTGTATGTACCGACGCGAGGCGTCAGGACGCGCGCTCGTTACAAAGGCAAAAGGCCCAGCGTCGGCGTCGCTTCAAAGTCCATAATCAGAGAGTGACGAAAAGTAGCTGCGAAAATTTGCGTGTCGCTGGTCGCCGTTTGTGTTTTCACAGATACACACGTACGGGCGCCCACGTCGATACATCTACTGGATTACCTCTTTTCGCAAAATTCGACGTCACTCACGTGCTCTTTTATTTCTATTATTATTTTTCTCGTTTAAGAATTCCGCTCGAACGTCCATTGCCTGTAGCGCTGCCCTTTGCCAAACAACGGCAACACGTGCGTACGTGTTTCGCTCTGTGGCAGAGTAAAAGTGGTTACGTGGGAAAATGAAGGCTGTAACGACAGCATAAAAGCGCGTTAGGTAAAAACCATAGAACAAGCAGGATTTGACTTTGTCAAGAGACGCATAAAATTGCTAAATCTTTTAAATTGACCGAAAAACAAAGCGTTTAGGTAAAGTAGGTTCGACCTTTTTTTATAAGAATAATATACATTTAAATTCTTGACGCGAATTCTTTTATTTCTCAATTTTTCCTCCTTTCGTCCATTTCTCTTTCCTACGCTCTCTCCTTTGTAAATCTGTACGCCGGTTACATCGTTCCGCGGAAGTGGCCTCGTTAACATGGAAAAATTATCGTGCAGCACCACTGCTAAAAGGTATACATGGACAATTAGAACGTTCCTCGAGGTTATAGGCAGCTATATTTATGGTATTTAACATAGAAATAAGCGTCTTTCTACGTAGCTGGATACTCGTTGACGCGTGCAGGATACTTTCAAAGAGAGCGGCTTCGCTCCACACAAGGTGGAAGAAATTCTAAAGCATTTCTGGATACGCCTGCAAAAGGCAATATGCGTTATGCATACTTGATATTCCCATAAGAAAATATTAAGCTCGTTAAGGCCGACGTCTTATTATGCTTTCTAAGCATGTAGTCGCTTAGATAAAAGTAATAATATCTTCTTCCACGACCTCACGAATCGTCATAATAATAAAATATCCCACAACAACGTCAATAATTCAAGGGACGCTACCTTTGTTCTGGAATTCAATGCTGCCATCCTCGCCGATCGCCTGCCGATTCAGAAGTATCAGTAGACTCGTGACAAAGAAGAAAGAAAATCCCAGGGGCGACAGCATCGCGAGCTTCTTCGGGATTGATCCTTGACGATTGGGTACAAGTCTATCCCAGTGCACGAGTCCCTCGATCCCTCCGGGTTCTTCGGCTGGGAGACATTCTACGGGCGACTCACGCACCGTGAGCACTGCGAGAAGATTCTATATCGTGCCAGCAACTAGCCAAAGGAACTCTCAATGTTCACAATCCGTGGCAAGGCGCCATTTTGAAATCTTCATTAGGTACGTTTGTCTCTCTGTGATGAAATTCGAAAAGAATAGAGGCAGATACTGTCAAAGCATGAATGTTATCTATGTGCATTCACGTGAACGTGGTGAATGTGTCCTCTCATGCTTTCTTTACTTTTTTTTTTCATTCTCTCTCTCTCTCTCTCTCGCTCTCATCACTCTGGTCGCGATCACAAGCGTCACGTAAAACTGAGAAACATGTGCTGTTTATTAGAGGGCAGCGCGCTGGCAGCTAGTTCGAGCTTCCTAGGCGGGCGGGAGGTTTAAAAAAATCTTTTGATTACCAAACAAGCCGACCTTTTTATAGGTGGCTTCTACGTTCCTCCTCTATCGCTCCCCACTCTCCTCCAGTATGTAGGTACCACGTTTTTTTTTTTACTTTTCCTTCTCTTCTTCGTGCCCTGTCCTCCCGATGCCAATGTGCCTTTGTACTCTTGCCTTCGTTCCCTTCTTTACCCTTCCAAGAAGACTAGCACCACCCCCGTCGCCTCTTCCTCTTCTTCTTCGACTGCCTTCGACACGTTGCTTAACGGCTCTTCATCTGGTCCACGCTGCTGCCACTTCCTCTTTGAATAATTAGTCGGTACGTGACTCTAGCCACTCCTGACACAGGTCGAATACCAAATACAAGCGTAAAACAACACTACGAATGAATATTACGATTAGTTAAGTGGCTCACAGCACGATTATAAATGGATTACGTCTATTCTTATTGATTTATCAACAATTAATCGAACTCCCATCAATTTCGTTTTATCGTCCCGCACAAATTTTTGGAGGATAAAGCAATTTTTCGTACGCGTCACTTAAAATCCTTAATCGTCTTTAGAGCAGTATGCAGTCACGTGCTTAAACTTATAAATATATAAATACTCTTCCAATGGGAGTGTCACGTGTTGGATTATCGACTGGATCAAATTCGATTCAAATCCCATGCGTCATCTCGTATTAGTCTTCTGCCATTACAGTCGAATCCCTCTATAACGATCTGATCGTTAAATCGGATCAAAATAGATAAGCTTTCTCCAGTCATCTATATAGAGTTCAATGACGACGAGCAATCCGAAACCGGCCTACATTTTGAACGTCACTGATAAACACGTAAAGGTGACATTTTTTAAATACGCTCACAATTCATAAGTCATCCGCATTCTCGTACCACAGGACGTTATCATTCGCGTATAAAATCAAGCAACTAAATCTTAATTGAGTGAATGGAACGATTAAAAGAAAAATAATATTTTTAAATGTCCACCAATCACACGTAAATTCTATTTATCCCCCCTGGAGTGCAGCGCACCTCAAGAAAGCGGAGATAAGAAAATAAAAAACGCGTTAAGCACCAATCCGTGATAATGATTATCCATAGATAGTCATTCGAAGCGCGATAACACTTTGCTTCTTTCTAAACAGGCACGTCGAGGTTGTTGCACGCGTTGGCAGCGACTGCCACTAAACTAAAACTAAAACCGAAGACATGTGCATAGTCCCCACTAAAAGTTTCTCGCGTGGCACACGCATCGTACGCACGGACACACGTACACGGACGTCGTGAGTGAGCGAGTATCAAGACGCACATCGACGTACAGCATAGAATAGAGAGGGGACAGAAGAAATGCTCGAAAATACATTTGCTCCACTCTAGGCTTCCCTCTCACACGTTTTCTCCTCCGTTACACATCAATATATATATATGTATTTATATACAAGTGATACAAGGCTATCCCATTCCCATATCTCTGCTAATGCCGATAGAAACAGCCGTATTATCTAGGTGGCAGAGATGACAAATATACAGGGATGAAAGAACGTGGCGTTAATAGGTGGGGGCCGCTCTAAAAATAAAATACAAATTTATTATAGTCCAAAAAAAAAAGGGTTATGTACCGCTCATGTCGTAATAGCAGTCGACTATCAGGTGTAGAACCACCTTCATAAATCATCTAGAAATTATGAGGGATGGTGCTCGGGAAGACCAAAAAATACATCGATACGCTGACTTGTAACCAAAAGAAACAAGCTTGTACCTGGTATATAAAATGTTCTCGGGAAGAAATACCATTGGTTTTAATAAAATGCATTTAATAAACGAGCTCCAGCATCCCCGATGCACTCCCTGGGGATAGGAGCAGTGTACACACCTTCCCCGCCTCTGGCGCAAAGTCAGTGAATACCCCCTCTTGACTTTTCCTTTAATAATTGCCCCACCGCTGTACTCTGCGATGTGAGCAGGTGGTGGGGGAATCCTTTGGTAGTCACTGGTGGGGAGTATTTAGAGATGCAGGGATCAGCAGGGATCCAACTTGGGTCCAGTAGTAGTTACGTCTATTTCGAGAGTGGACTGACGTTTGCTCCTATCACGAGCATCCACTCTCCATAACCTAACCGACTTACGCCCACGTAGTCCATCCCCTCTCCTCTCCCCTTGCTGGCTATAGAACCACCAAGTGACGGAATTCGCATGGACCACGTGCTCCTTTCAGAAGACCTCAAGCTCGCGCGAGCGAGAACCAAAAAGAGGAGGGAAAAAAATAAAACGACAGCCACAACCTCCCGTAAGATCGTACAAGAGCAAAGGACACGAGATCTTAAATCTTTTTATCTCGCATTTCAACAGCAGTGTCTCTCCGCATCTGCTCGACTCGCACTGTGCCGAATACGACGGGACTAAAAAGTTTATACTTGATGGCGCCTATAACACCCTACCTGATGCTCCCTGTGTAATCGTCGATACAATGGCCCATTGTACTTAAATACCTTCCTTCATCCGTCCTACTCCCCACGAGGATCAGCCCCTTCCTTATCTCCTTTCTTCCTCTTGAGCTTCGTGCTCTCGATTACGTGTACGCATCCACACGTCTATCCATATAAATAGATATACATGTTCACGTTAACCATAGATAGTCAAACTGGAAGGCTATCACACTGGCCGATCGTGTAGCACCGGACGACCCTCTTCTTCCATATACATATTCATAGATTCGCCCAAGTTCGCACGCCTCGCTTACCACTTTGTTAGCGTATCTCTACTGCGGGATAAAGCACCACCTACTAGAAATACCAACCACTACTTCTCTCCAAATCAGTCTAACGAATCTCTACACGTAGACTGATAGCTCGGAAAATTCATTGACGAACGGTATACGTTTGCGAATGCAAAGAATCGAGTGCGGTAGGTCTGGTCGTTTATCTTCCAACCGGGGACAAACTTTCTAGTCATAGGGGCTGCTGCATGACTCTGTTCACGCTCGGCGGTGCTGATAAAAATCTTGAAAAAGTCTGATCGATATCTGGATTCTGTGGAGGGTGGCGTCAGGGGGGAGGGACGTGCGTATCGTTGCTCCCGTCGCACCAGTGCGTATTATAGGCCAGTCGAGGGGAACTTCTCTCTCTCTCTCTCTCTCTTCGCAACTTGCCAGGATAACCCTCCCGTAAATAATAGAATTAGTGAGAAGATGTAATTGATACGAATTGGCGAGAATTTATGGGAGCCTTAGGTGGTCCTCTCGTATATCTCGGTTTATAATAAAATATCGCCGCCATGCGGGTTATGATAATGAAATTTCTTACTGGGAAAGGAGTGAGAAGGTAGAACTTACTTTCCTACGAAGTTCATTCAAGGTGCGTTAATGATTATTCTCGTAATCAATTTACGTGTATAATTTAAAAAATTTTTGTTCTCCTTTATCATCTACCTTTACACTATCGTGCGATTGTGTGTAACGTCGGTGCACGTGAAACTACGTCTAATTCGAGTAACGCTCGAATCTTCCACAAACTCATGTAGAATTGATAATCCACGCCACAAAATTAACGCTGATCTCATGAATTATCCGCGCGTAACTGGATACTCGTATGACTCTACGGCATTATTAATATAGCAATTATATCCACTATAAATAGCATTTATAGTGGAATCCCTATACTTTGCCAAAACGTCAAGTGGCAGTAGCCCAAAAGATAAAAAACTGTAAAAAAAAACAAATCCAGGTATAAATCAACCGCCGCTACATTGAATAACGAAGAAATTCTATTAGAGTCGAATCCTTCACGTAAAATTGACGTGTCCTGGACTAACGAATGATTCATCGTTCTAGAACGAATGACTAAGCTGGTTCTAAGGGGTCGTGAAATCAGTCGGGACGCCATTTACCTGATTCGCCATCACCTTACGTCGCCATTGACATCGTACGGACAAGGCCTGTCAGTGTTTATGTTTGGTGCGAATTTATTATTTCCGAGATAGGACTCTGCGATTATTGGCCCATTATTATTATTATTATTAAAATTGACTCCTCAGAATCAGAGGATGACTCGACGTTGTTTCCCCATGACAAAAGAACCCCTCGACTCGCCATTGTTATTCGCAAGCCGATACAAGCTTGACGCGAAGTGCGAGACGTGTCTCCAGCTTCGTTTATTCTCCCTTCTTGCCGAATTTTTGGTCCTTCTCTTTATCTCGTGCCCCGAAAGAAGATATATAACAGGATGGACAATCTTACCTATACTTGGAATGAAGATTCACGGAAAAACACGATCGGTCGAAGAGAGTTACGCAATCGATTGGTTCATCCCGCCCATATCCTTAGAAGTAAGATCCATGCTTCCCGAGCACATTGGAGGTAGAAGGGGATGAAATGTCTGGGCCACTGGCATGAGTCACTCCCACCATAACATGACACACGGGTATTATTTTTATGGTGTTTTCGCATGGAACCCATGATTCACGAGCAGACTTTTCCAGCCCCTATTCGAAGGGGCTGACTGTAATGCTTCCCTATCCCCTTTTCTAAGAGGCACCCCTCTGCCCTAACAAATGAATTGCCCAAGAGAAATCCCATGACCAGTCCCATATGAGTTTACTCTATGATCACGTTAATTACAATGTGCAGCCACAACGTCATGCTCGCAGCTGTAATACGTCATCTAGGAGTATACAGCACACGTAACCCGAAGCGAAATTATATTTTCAAGGTCCGCCACGGTGTGAATGCAGCTTAAGTCATTTAGACATCTGATGGAACTACGTGTCCCAGATCCTACGAATATTAATTACTGGACTAAGAACGATCTTAGGCGATGAATATTTCATCATCCTCGAGCTCGGATTACAGCTGCAGCATGGTCCAAAGGAACAGCCTCCATAGAATCCGCTCCTTTTTTGCAGATCGCAAACTCACTTGTTGAACTCGGATTTAAGGTCCCCCGTGGGCGCCCGTGGCTTATCGAGTCGCACGTCTCTCCTTTTTACTATTTTCCTGTAAAGCGAATCCTCCTGGCAATTGCCCTCGAGTGCCTTCGAGTATCTTCGTGCATCGCGTGCGCGCAATGCCCGAACACAATCCGGCCAATACGCTTGTCAAGATGCTGACGGAGAGGAGCACAAGCAGGAGAATTCATGCAAATACACAAGAGGAGATAGCTCTGCGTCATGCCAAACAAGGAATTCCCCCGGAGATTCCTCTATATATCATGCTCCAGAAAGAAGGAGGCTTTTTCAATAAGATTCGCCGTCAATCTCGGGCTTCCTTAAAAGTCAAAAATATATAAGAAAAGCCCACCTGGTCCTATCTGTTTTTCTGTTTCGCATGATATTTCGTAAATTACTACTTATCTTATATTTTACTGATTAATGGTCACCCTAAATCCTTCGATAAAATTCAATCGACATCAGCCTTGATTTTCTGTGAACGACAGGCGGGAATTTCAAAATCCATAATATTGCCCTATTAACGAATTTCGAATGGTACCCCTGCTGTTGGATGGGTCCTCTTTAAATTTATCTCTCAGGCGTACATGTTATATACGTCGCAGGTAGTAGATCATTAACTTCTGACAGATATAGAGGGTAAAACAATGGGAGCACGTTTGAAAGGGCCGCTGTCTTCCAAATAAAGACAGATACAATGTCGAATTGCGAGCTTCAAATTATATATAATTTAATTATCTTTAATGCGATCACTGGTTAAATTGAAAATGATGATGGAATAGTATGAAAGTCATTCCTTCTTTCGAAGAGCGAATGTATTTTTTCATTTGTATGGTAACTCATCATTATGTTATATATATTTTTATGTATTTCATCATTTTTATGGTAACTCTTCAAGCCCTTAAGACTCTTTTGGACATCGACTCAATTTATGAAGTACTATAATTACTAATTCTTTCGGTTCGACATGAAATATTTACTGAACGACATGAGTCTACAAACTTTGTATATTCCAGTTTTAGAAATGAACAATCCAAAAATAAAGTTTATCATAATTATTTTGTTATTATACGAGAATCTAGGTCGTACTTGAAACAGAGCACGCATACGCGCCTA
>JARPRG010000050.1:2103020-2120805 GCA_031001745.1 Hartigia nigra | reverse complement strand
GAGAGAGAGAGAGAGAGAGAGAGACAGGTATAATACGAAATATGAGGATAGTGCGAAACGCGCGTATGCAGTGAATAGAGGCAGAGAGATAGTACGTCATCGAAATACCAAGGTACCATGACGATAAACTATTGCCACAAGAAATTTTAAGAGAAAATCATTTTTAGGATGATAAATAAGGATGAAAAGAGTGTTAAATATGTATGTACAAGGATGTTTGAGTGAAGATACAAAAGCAAGACGTCGCTTAAGACACTCTAAGACACAAAGTAGGTAGGTATACGAATAAGAATTGAACCTTCCTTTCCTGAAGATGTCTGACGTATGCTCAAGAGAATGGACAGAACTACTGCCGACAACTCGAGCCAAAATAGGGACGTGCACCTGTCCTTGGAGAAAAGGAGAATCGCCCTAACCTCCACGCCTCTACCTCTGCCCTATCTCTCTGCATCCCGAGTCGCGGCCGGGCGTAACTTTTGCGTGTGTGTGCGGCTGTACTCTCGGCGCGGAGACGCTATTTCGGTCGACCCTGGGAAAACGGCGTAAGTCACTTAATGCTCGGGGGACAGGAGCTTGTGACAGAAGCTAAATTCCAAATGAGGAAAGTACGAGCTTCTAGAAAAATGGCAGCAGTGCGCGACAGTTGGACAGGCTGGCTGGCTGGCTGGCTGGCTGGCTGGTTAGTTGCTTGATGGTTGGCTGGTTAGGTAGGTTTGGCTGGCGGTTTCTATATCACTGAAATGGTATACGCTTTTAAGGACAGAAAGATGGATGCTGTGGTGGGCGCCAGGGATGGGGAATGGGATCAAGAGGACCGATCGCGATGCAAAGGTAGACGTCGGAGTTTTAGGAACGCCGCGTGTCACCAAGCGCGATTACGAGTAACAGTTTTCTCGACCTTTTTTCCCCTATATATGTGACTGCGTATGGGTAGTGATGGCTGGTTGCGAAACGTATACCACAAGTTGGTAGTTACTGTATGGACGCGACTGTGCGGGACGTTTTGAGCCCAGAGAGTTGAAAAAAGAGACAGAGAAATTGAATTTCTCGTCAGCGAGAAAAATGTAAAAGCACGATTTTTGCGTAGGAAAAATAATTAGCAGCACGTCCCACGCGCTTCGACTCGTCTTTTTAAAATGGAACTTTTTTATTTAGAAGATTTCTTGGAAGACACGTACATGAACCTTGACATTCGCTGTAGGTTAAAGGAATTGTATAGCAAGGATGTAAGGTAACAGAGAAGAATACACAGAAAGAGAAAGACAAGTAGGTAAGGTAGAGAGATAGAGAGAGAACGAAGAATCTCTGAACTCCAGAGATGAGTGGGTGAAGCCAACCCCAATAGCTAGGGAATTAAAATCCCCCAAAGAAAGTTACGAGTTTTGGAAATAGGACTCCGGTTGGTAAGGGTCGTGCAAACTGATCCCATTGATTAACCCTAGTCTTGAGGGTTTCCCGTACACCCCTCTTCGAAACTCAAGAGACAAATTTTCTATGTCTGAACAAAAAAAAAAGAGAAGAGAGTGCGAGCATCCCTTCAAAGAGATCCTTCTCAAGGAAAGGAGCGGATAACGTGCAATAAGCTTTTGTTTGACAGGAAGATCCCCACAGGCTTTACAGTGTCTACTCCGCAGGACGAAGGGAATGACGTTTCTCCATTTTTTTTCTTTCTCTTCCTCTATTTTTCACTAGCTCTCGTTGCTCTTGTCTGTCTCGTTGCCTTCCTTTTTTTTTTAACTTCGACGCTGAGCCAGTCAAAACATAGCCAGATAGACGGACTCTTGCTATGGGAAATCTAGCTATTCGTGTTCACAGCAATTTTACGTAGCACGTAAACCATAGGAGCGTGCGGTTGGTGCACCTGATTCTGAAAGTGAACTGGAAGAAACTGTTGAAGGACGCGTCGATGCACACGAGCATAATCATTCCCTTGACGACAGCTGTCTCGTGATATTTCCATTTTGCCAGTCAGCCTACGAATACACCCCCGTGACGGAGCTGCCGTCTCTTCAGGAATTTCTCAAGGTATCCTCTTGCCTCCTCGGCACCCCTACAGAGAAGACAGTCTTCGGCTGCCGTCAAGAAGTTCCCGCAAGAAGGGGGCGCCGTTCCGCGACGACGACCTTTATTACACGCCATTGTCAAACGTTATTAAACGTTTTCGCAATTCTGCCTCAGTCTCAAGCCCGAGTTGGTACCCATCCGCAGATGAAATACCCCTAAAAAGTAGCTGCTAGTATTAGGAGTAGCTATACCGAAGAAAGTTAAGAAATAAGCTGAGGAACAGACTCGACTCAACAGTAATTCCACCAAGAGATTCAGACCGAGATACGCTTTGCTCTGTCTAACGATAAAGTCAAGAAAAGTAATGCCAAGAGAAATGAAGCTAAATGGAAGTAAGAAATAGTGATAACAATTGATATATGTATTGGACGATGTATTAGGTAACTTTTAGAACGACTTTCTTATCGGTCTTATTCATAGAAGCAAATAAAATGCTGCGATTATTTCGCCTGGCAAATCTTCATCTCGGACATACGTATATGCTCGGACGACCGTCCCGTTTAGAATCTGTACAGAAGGCATAACAGCACGTGCCAAACGTACTCTGCTATAGTAAATCGGCGAAGAAGCATCGCGATTCCAAAATTAAACGAGTTAACGAATCGCTCGGTCTGCGAACCGTCTGGCTGTTTATTCCGCTTTCCCGAGATTATTTCGGAGGCTTGGCTGACCGTACGATTCTCATGCATCCAGTCACGCCAAATGCACTTTACAAGTCGCATCATAAATGCACGAACCATGAAAAAGTACTGAATCGAACGACTGGTTTATGCACATTTAATTCCCTCGCTCTAACTTCATCGAAAACAGGCAATAGAATTCTGCAGGTGGAGATAGATATATGTATAGGAAATACAGAGGAACGGTACTCAAGTTTGGCTACTTTCGAACTAACAACTTACCGAGTAATCGTCGATAGCCCAACTCGATCTGAACTCACTTATAGGTATCCTCCTCAGGTCCTGAAGATCGAAGATCGAAGTCCTGAAAGTTATCCTCACTCTCCCAGCCATATTCTCCGTCCCTTCCCATTTTCCCTTAGGTTAGGAAACTCTAAGGCGGGGTACCTCGTGCATTAGAAACGCCCTCAGGACACTTAGTTAAATTCTCTTGTTCGTCTATGCTAGACCACTCCGTCCTGAATTCTGAAAGGTTCATCAGCACTATCTTCATTTCTTTTAAATTCGTCGAATTTACTGGGCTGATGGGAGAACGCGGCACACCGTAACATCGCGTGCCATCAGTCAAGGCCGCCATGACAGTACGCTCAGGTGACGTCAGGATTTACTTCGGTCGTCCCGGTAGAGTGCGTCGCGGTTCTAAGATTCTCGCAATACCATTTACGTGAGTGCATTGGGCACTTGAGGGCTAGTAAAAGGTAAGGTTAAATATAAATAGACACGACTCTGAAATAGACTAGGTGCGGAGAAAAAGAGAGAGAGAAAGAAAAAAAAAGAGATGTAAAATCTCCGAATTAGAGTAATGGAGTCAGAAGCGCACCGTCGTCCCCGAGTAAGAAGGACGAAGCAAAAGAGAAACGTGAAGGAAAATATAGATAAACGTTGCAAACCTCGAATTATTCGAAACACGAGAGAAATCCAAAGGTTTCATGGCGCGCGGTATTCACGCAAGGAACGTGCCACACGCTGCTATGCCATATCCCCATCCTCATCGTCCCTTCTTCGCCTCCCTCGTCTTCGTGAAAACTCAGTTTTCATTGCTTTTAATCACAGTCGTCGTAACATAACCTAACCTCACGTGACTGTCCGACGAGGTAACGATATTTCATAAAATGGCGTCTACCCCTCGGGTAGGGGTAATGGGTTGAATAAACGGAGGAAAGTTTGCAGGATTCGAATGGCTGCCTAATCTCTCGAATACATCACGCACACGCCCTGTCCTCCCTTAAACTTATCCTCTCCCTATCGAGCACGAGACCCACGCACATCTCCACGAGTCGGACGAAAAAACCCTCCTCTATAATATAAGTACGTGGATACGCTGAAGGAATCTAATTCAAGGAAGGAACGACACTCGTCCTCCAACGTCGCTCTTTTCAAAACAGAATTTGCTTTGTCCTCCAATCGTAGGAATCGTATAGCCCGAGGCACGAAGATACTCCAAGTAATTTCTAAAAGCGAATAGACAAACGATTCTATGACCGTGCTATAGGGGAAATCTTTCGATTTGCCAATTCTACACGGCCCGTTAAGCTGTGTGAAAAGGATAACGTTTGACTGCTCGATATTTACCAGGACGATGCTCAGCGCGAACAGCACGTATCGGCACATGTTTAATTAAATTTCATTTAAGCAGCAAAAGCTGCGGGCATTGTATCGCTGGCTAGGCAAAATCATGAAAATCATTCCGACGACCTGCGATAATCACGGAGCTTTGTGTAGGCAAATACCGCGAAATCGAACGAATTGATTGTCATCGACCTGCTCGACCTCGTATAAACAACAGTGTGCAGAGTATTTATTTGTTGGTCACAGGATTTTTATCGGGCTAACAATAATCGTGTGGTTAACAATATGCGATACTCAGTGTTTTGATTCGCAGTTTTTTACGCAATCCTTCTTTCGACATTGCTCGACATAAAGACACTACACTATATCCACGTATTGTATTTCCATCTCCCTACACTGCCTTACGAATCTTTACAGACAGTCATATAAAACTTTATCGTTCGCTTCTTACGAAGTGAAATGAATTTTAAAAAAACATGATCGCTATCTCTCGAATTAAGGAACGTCAGAATACAAAAGGAAAACGTAGAGAACGTCCGCACTGTGACTGCTCCATATTAATCCGTGACTCGCGTGGCGTCTCTTTGATAGATTCGTTCCCGGATACGCCGTCTCGGAAACGGCAGATAGTGTAAGCAAGCAGAAAGTAGGGATATGTGGCGCTCGATATAAATCAAACGGCCATATTTGTTCGAGCTCCCATATACAGCGGCATATTTTGACCGAGATTATGGCAGCCATATGTTTACGCGCGGCACGTTACGTCGAGCAAGAGCCTAAGCTTCGAAACAAAAAAGGGATTAGCGTCTAAGGCATAGCCGCTCTCGATAATTTATTAGGAAAAAGTGCGCGGCGTCCCTTCTCGGATTTTCGAGGGTTCTCTCCTGAACAACCCTAAACTTTGCAAGTATTATACCTACAGCTTCGAAACTGCAACCAACCTTAGAAATTCAATTTCGGGGCTGCCCCTCGTAATAGCCCCTCTATCCTGTGGATTATTTTCAAACAGGATCTATCTATTTTAGATAGGAAGAAAATGTCACGCAGTCAAAACACTGAAGTCACGATCCTCTCAGCTTTGAACCTTAACCCTTCTACCTTACATCTTCTCTTCGTTTTTCTTCCTTTAGTTAAAGCTCAGAGGCCTTTCCAAGAAGAATCAGTACTTCCGGTCGATTTTAAAAAGGACGTCATGGATACATTAGTTGTAGCAACAATCGGCAAATAGTCACCAATCTGATGCAACTGGTTATACGAAATATTCCGATAAATTAAGAAGAATCGCTCTCTCTGAGATTCCATGTGACATTTTAGAAGCATCAACGGCAATGGCGTCGATTCGGTCGATGCTAATAGAAGGAGGGAAGGTGGTCGATGCTATATTTAAAACTCGAGTGGAAACATAAAAAGATCTCAAGTCACGGGTTCAGCTGGGTAATGTCCTCGTACGGATCGTCACACGGGTATAATAATAGTAATAAGAATCTGGAATACTTTATCGCTTATTGGATTCGTATCATTGAAACTTCGAGGTAATTCGTGCTGTCAATTAGTCAATTAAAGTCTGTGAGTAGAGGAATACAAAATTTCCGAAAAATTTGCTAAGAGTAAAAAACAAGAAAAAAAGTGTAAATTTGTGAGAGTGGTTCATCCCAGTGACGTTTCGGAAGGTAAAAATGCGTTAGACACGTATGGACACGTGGAAAGCGGCGGCGGTTTCCATCCGGAATGAATTGCGGTTGCAGCTCTCGCATACTGACAAACTTTGTGAAAACTTGCGCGCATCCATTTAAAGTTATTACAGGTGCTTTGCAGCGAAACGACTATACGAGCACAGCCTTTCGTCCAGCTCCAGAAGAGCCCTGGAAAAAAAAAGCGAAAGAAAAGAAGAAAAAGTGCTGTCGTTCCTCACATAGGTATTCGAGCACTTACGTACTACACGTCACTTTCGTTCTTTGTCCCAGGAAGAGGCCACGTCGTAGAGATACAAGGTCTCTGGGAAATTGTTCGTCTATCTTCGACTTGACAGGTAAGTGGGTTGGCGGTAAGAAGGATCGAAGGGGGGCAGGGAAAGCTTGAAGCTAATTGACACGCCTACGAAAACACGACTAACACTCGTTAAACATCCCATAATCGAAAAGCAATATTAATTTCATTAAAAAGTTTTCCCTATATTCGTTTAAAGTTATTAATCATGGGTACGCTTGTTTCGAAACAACCCTTTTGGTAGAGCATCCCCCTTTTACCATGACGATCTCTCGAGCCTTAACAGACTCTATTTCCTCTTGAGCCGCGCGATTCACTCAGCCTCTAAATAAATAAACCAGCCGTAGCGAGTTCGGTCGTCCTGGAATTCATTATCGGCCTGTATCTACTAAGTACGCATCAAGCCACGCTTCCATTAGGCCAATTAAAACTTGCGTCCGCTCCCCTCATATATTACCAGAATTATCTCTCGCCCGAAGAATCAGAGGATGGAGGAAAAGAAGAAAGAAGGAAAGCAAGAAGAAAAAAGAAGACGAAGAACGAAGAAGGAAAAGAGCAAAGATACAACCGCTTTTTTCGACCCTCTAAAAATATCGCCCAGCAACTCGTAATTTATTGATAAACGTTCCGCGTCATTAGGAATTCCTCCGTGTGGCGTTCAGCTAATAAAAAAAATATAATAATCTTTTTACGCCAGACGTATTTCAACTTACGTATGTCCTACTGTGCTACGTCCCTGAACTTTGGGAATCTATCGCAACGTTATCGTAACCGCACGCGATCCAAACTCCAGAACGGATGCATCGACGAGAATCGAAGCAGACAGACAGACAGGCACTGCTTGGGAAACTAGGCGAATTCTGCTTTTAGTAAACGCGGTTACCGAAGCTAGGGATTTTTGCAATACATGCACCATTATATATATATATGTGTATATATATATATATACTCCCCAGGGGAAGGATTGCCGAATGCTACAAGTTCCAATTCCAAAGGGAATCAGCAGGATTCGCGTGCAGTTCGCACGATGCACGCGAATGCAGCAGCAAATGGAGGTTAGAGTTATTTAATAGAAGAAGGTTCCACCGTGATGGAAATTCAACGGATAGAATGCACCGTGGTATCTAACTATCCAGTATCCATATGTATACGGTCCAGAAGCGTCCCGGGCGTCGAGGCGCCCCAGCGACCCAGCCATAATGCCTCGTAAACGCTTTACGTCTAACCACCGCCATCCCCCAGGTACTTCTGGCGTCTACCGCACTCCTCCCGCCCGCTTTCCCTGCATCTTGTGCGGCTGGCGTGAGCGCACTTGCAGCTTGCACGGCCAGCAAATTTGTTTCGTAACGCGCACTGCTACGCTTCCCGTCACTAATTATTTTCCGTAACAAGCATGAAATATTCACGCGGACGTGCAACTGACGCTGTCGACTAAGGGTTGCGTAAGCCATGACTTTTACAGATAAAATATGACCCGGTACCTACCTCTGCTACGTCACATGCTCTGGACAGCGTCCATCGTCTTCCATCTCGCACTGAACAGCATCCTATTTTTTTGTTCGTGTCTCTAAATCATAGATTACGTTCGATCATTATTTTTCAAATTAAAAAAATCTTCAATTAGTCATTTTTTTTCGTTCCTCCTCTTCCTCCCTCGCCTTTCCCTTAAGCCAGCTACGAATTACATATGTAGGCAAGCGAAATAGGCTGAGGCTTTTCTGTTTGCCAGATATAACGACAAGACTTTCTGTGTAATTAAATGGAATCGTGCCGAGGGCCACGGAGAGCGGATCTTTCTGGTGATTCTATCAGGGGCGCAGCGCATTACGTAGTATATATACACAAAGACCTCCAAGTCAAAAAAAATTTGCCCTGCCTTCCAAGGCGGCTTTAATTCCGCATGGCATTTACCGGCATGGGCGTTTTTCGTTCAGACATCATTTTTGTATATTTTATTTCGTCTTTTCTTCAGCCTCCTTACCAACTGTCTACCCCACCATCCCTATTTTTATATTGCGTTGCCATTGCTACCGACTGTCGCACCACTTTTTGCGCCGGTTACCAATCTGACGGAGCAACGATTCCCCGGTGAACTTTACCACAAGACGAAGAAGTGGAAGCCAACTGATAATTAAGACGAGGGCCAAAGGATGAGTTTACGGAATTATTGACGAACGTCCACCAGACGCAACACCGTTGCCTTCTCTTTCGATTCTTCCCACTCTTTTCATCGTTCTACTGTCCTTGAATGTCTACAAAGGCAAAACTTTGTTTTCCCTTATTTTTCTAATATTTATTTTATTCACTTACTTAGTACCTCCAATTTTGTCAGGTTTTACGTCTCGATTACACCGTTACTTTCCCAGATACACTTTTACGTTAAAGCCACAATTTATTCTACGCTCTTTTTTTTTTGCTGTTATCTTTTCCAGATGGCTTCTTACTCTAGGGGGATCTTACTCTCGCTTCTTGGTCTCACGAAAGAATATCAAGACTCTTCGTTATTCCTTTCTCTCTTACTCTTTTGGGAAATCTATAGCTGTCGATATTGCCGTTATATGCACCATACAGAAGTATTTCACCGGCTGAAGGTAGTTCTAGCATAGAAATCAAATGGTCTTACTAACTTCGATTGGCGCAATGCTCCTCAATGATTCTACGTACAATAGATACGTCGTTAAGTCAAGCGAGCCTTTAATTTTCTTCTTCTTCCCAAGGAAACACTAAACTGCTCGATGAAACGATGAAACGATGAAAGATTATTTCGTACTTTGCTGACTAGCATCACTAATGTTAACAACAAAGAGACAGGTAGGACATCGAATGAATATCCTTCCTTTACTTAGCGCTAAATGTGAATAGCTTGATGGACACAATGGCGGATGCGACAATGAGGGAAAATGGTGGGTCGAGGAGAAAGGACGCTACTGCTAGTAGAAAAGTATGCAGAAACTTTGACTCTAACAATGACCGAGAAGAGGGTATTAATTGTTCGGCAGATTTGGCATTGTTTGACGGGAACAAGGAATCTCCCTGTCGATGGGAAGCAAATTTCACAGCGACCGGATACGATCTCTGTGAAAAAGGTCCTGCCGATGTCATTGATCGTCGGCGACGTTACACTAGCGATTCCAGAATTTCCACAAAGAATTGGAAAAAGCTATCGATGTACTTTCGTGATTTGAAACTTCGTCTAGGACCCCTGGGATATCCGTGGGGACGATGTTTACCCGGCTTCTTGGTCAGGGCAGGTAGAGCCAATATTCCTAGCCTTGCGAAGGACGTTAAACTGTGACTGACAGAGAAAACGATAGTCGCGAAATCTCGTGGTAGAAAAGTAGAAGAGAAGAGAGAGAAAGAGAGAAACTAAATTCAAGTTCATTTCTTATTTCCCGTCTTTCGCATTCCATTTCAATTTTCAACATGTCTTTTAACGTTCGTGCGAATTTTTGGACGAACAGATAAAAAGGATGATTATGCAATAAAGTTGACAACCGCGAACACGCCAAAATACAGAGTTAGGCTACACTGGACACGTTCCGAAGTTCACTGCCAGTAATGCGATAATAATTGCGTGTTAGTCTATTGCATGCAGATAAACAAGGATGCAACGATACTCGTAACGCTTGCAGTGAATTTGTGAACGTATTTATTATGAGGCAAATGAATTCGGACTGTTTTTATTTTGAAGAATACCGTCTACTCGCTACCTGTACTAACGTAATGCCGTTACGCCAATTAATTTGTTTCTTACTTCGACTTCTTTTCATTGCGGGCAGTCCAGCAACTAAACGGAAATGAGTTACTTTCGTTCTATTTGCTAAAGATTACACGGTAAATTTGCCTCGGTATTCTCTGGCATACTCCCCGCCTCCCTTTTCGCAGGCACTTTCCCAACTGGCATTGCTGAGTGCTTTTCGAGCTTCACGTTCAGCACCACGTATACCTACCTGATTCAGCAACGATTCGAGATTCAACCTTTTCTTTACCAACGACCACCAATTTTTCCACTTCTTAGAGAACGTCAGACTTTCCCTTCGAGTGTTAATTTCTACTGCCAGCTGAAACGAAAAACTTAAATTTCACTTGCTTGTCCACTCGGTTCTTACTGTCCTCGGTTTGCAGCTTTTCACCTCAAAACTCCGGCATTAGATCCTTAAAATTCCGTCGCCATTCGGAGTTTTCTACCTTGACGACCCTTGGCTCTCGCCATACCCAAAGCCACTCCATTCATAGAACTGACAAGTATATAGAAGCAGAGTTAGTCGATAAATATCATAGGCGGGGCCAGAAAGGAGGAAGATTAAGATTAAAGAAAAGAAAGAAAAGCGAATGACTGCATTAAATCCCTTTACGACGCATGAAAGGGACTTAAACAATTTTGCAGGTAATGACAAACGGTAGATAAGATTCTTGATTGTCATTTAAGATCCTTTCTTTAATCAGATATGATGTTCATTTAGTTTTGACTGTATCAACGTATAGCATGTATTCGGAGCTGTAATCTTTTCATTAAAACGATCTATTACGAGAAATATTATCGTCTGAAATTGGCTTTCAGGAATCAATATAACGTTTCATACTTGCTGGAGATTTTCTGTATACGTCCTTGCCAAGCAGGCATCCGCCATCTGCCGTTCGTGAACCTTCGGGATAAATACTATTACTATGCAAAGCGCTTCGAACGTGCACAATCAGCGCTGATCTATCGACCCAAGCTGTGTATAATTTAAAACGCTAGACGAAAAATACCCGGAAAATTTTAACGGCCTCTGGGAATCACGGCTAACAATACTAACAATAACGATAATGTTATATGTGTTATAAAATATAACGTAATTATGCTCACGCATACATACCGCGTGTAATGCGTAATTATATTTCGTCCCGTGTTCCACTATATACTATATCTTCGTTACCGACACAACGCTCGGGTATCACTGGAATATGTCCAGTACGTGGGATGATTATTGTGACGTTGATGAAGTTTTCCCTCGTTTCGGAATAATTATTCTACCTACGAATTTCAGTTTTATTGTCCCTGAGATAATGCTCGTCCATCCGTTTAACTTAATCATAAATACAGGTATCGTCATTATTTTTATTCACTTTACATTATATGTACTTATAATTATTCATGACTATTCATTTTCTTTTTTAATACTCACATTACGCTTTTTTATGATTTCATGTCATTACTTGAAGTATTACTGTCGTTTATAAGAAGAAAGTTTTACGCAAATTTTGCGCCATGTTTCGATACTGGAATAATCGTTTGTAAATATTGCGTCGTACCCTCTTGTGGGTTCTTTAAATATTCTGTGTCTCTGGACATTGAATTTTTGTACCGAGCGACGGTATTACTTCTTTGCAGAAAATACGAAAATTTATTATCGAGCTGAAACTACAGCAGCGCCATCCTGCAAAGTCTTCTTAAACTAACAGAGAGACGTGGATGTTTTCATGCGAATTATAATTTTGAGTGAAACTGGCTGCTTTCGAATATAACTACTTACTAGTCGAATCTTCATCGAGAGAATAATAGAATTCAATAATTCATGTGCGATCTTAAACGTTATCGTTAAACGAGTCTTTAATATCATTCAGTTAATATGTCACAAGAAAGAAGTAAGTACGAATATTAGCACATTAACAATATTTACATTGAATTATCGAGAACTTATTAAGTTCTTTTTATAATATAAAAATACCTGTCGATTGATCGTCATTATATTAGATACAATAGATTCTTATATCTTATATCTTGTGATGGTTAACGATTAAGTAATTTTTGTATCGTTCCAGATTCATCTGGAGGAAATAGGAGAAATCACCGTGCTCATCATTCCAGCAACAAGAACAAGGTGAATGTCGGTGACAAGGGCAAAGAAGTTCTCGAAAATATCAATGAGAATTCTTTAATAATCAAACAGTTTCGTGCTTACGCTGCTGAGTTGGATAATAAGCACGACCGTTATGAAAGAATTGTAAAGCTTAGTCGAGACGTTACCATCGAGAGCAAGAGAATAATCTTTCTTTTACATACTCTTGACAAAGAAAGTAAGAGAGATACTGTTCTTGGAGAGGCTAAAACCAGACTGGATGCTATGGTTAAAACTCTTTTCAAAAATATTGCTCACGAATTAGAGGGACAGGATGTATACGAATATCTCCGTGCTTATAGAGCTGGTGTTCAGGAGTTTGTAGAAGCAATCACCTTCTACCAATATCTATATGACAACTGTCTACAAGACTGGAAAGATCTGGATAAGTCACTGACTTATTCAGTTACGGACAAGAGCAAAGAGAACGAGAGCGATCAACCACAGACTAGGGTGATATGCACCCCTGTAATACCATACGAGTATATCCTGGGAATAGCAGATCTGACTGGAGAGTTGATGCGAAAGTGCATAAATAATCTTGCCTCAGGAAATATCACGAGTTGTTACCAGACCTGTAATTTTGTGAGAGACATGTATAAAGGATTCCTAGGATGTGTCGGTGCTTCGGGCAAAGAAGTTAACAGAAAACTATACACGTTGAAGCAGAACTTGGCAAAGATGGAAAATGTCTGCTACACGATAAGAGTAAGAGGATCTGAAGTTCCAAAGCATATGCTGGCAGATGTCGCAATTGTTGCTACAGAGGAATTTACTGCTGAAGATGACGAAGGTTACCAGGCATTTTAAACCTTCTATGTAATCTATAAAAAAATCTCTCAAGTGAAACTAAAATTTAATCGTATACTTACTTTTTTTTTTTACCATACTCTATGTTTTAGTCATAAGACACTAGACTAATTAATAAAAATAAACGTTTAATACCAAAGAAGAGAAAAAATTTGTACATATAAGTTAGACACATCCATAATTTTACATGTTTCTTCGCAAAGTTGCACCATTTTTAGTTGCTGACTCTTACGCAGTGTTTCTCCTTCCTCCTCTCTTTCATGACTCTTCTGAACTTTCGGAGCAACAAGAAGGATTGTATTCAGACTCGTCAACAGATTCTTCCGCTGAATCTTCAACAGATAACTCTTCGATCTCTGAACCTGCATCGGATCCTTCTGTTCTTAATGGAGTCTGCGCTCTTCCTCTTGTTACAGTGGTATGTTTAAAATCCAATTTGTGCTGTGGATTCTTGCGGTAACACCTAATCCCATATGGGCACTCTGGTCTCTCATCTGGGATGTCATAGTCAGTATCACCAGGGTGGCTAAACATAGCCTTATGATATGCATTCTTCCTAAATACAGTAATAAGATACTCAGTCAAGAAACAAAATAGTATAGCAATCTACCACACAAATGAATACCTATAACAACTGGTTCCATAAGCACACTTGTCTCTTCTTCCCGAATGCGTATTACCAAAATTTTGCTGCGTAGCGTTCCCAGTGTCCTCCTCGTTTGTTTCCAGGTTCGCTGCTGTTGTCTCGTCCGCGATTGCCTGATCACTCCGATCGCTAAAGTGTCGTTCACAGTCCCATTTTATTTTCTTGTTAGCTTCCTCGACAGCTGACCTCGTGGTCCCATTCGATTCTTCTGTATTCCGGTTCGCTGATGCCGACGACGGTATCTCGCACAGTATAAGGGACGCCTTAGGACTCGTAGACCGAACATCCGACAGAGCTGATGATGATTGAGCTTCCCCCTGAAAACTGTCGATTTAAAGATACACAAGGACGCAAAACCTTTTCTCCAATTTCCTCATCTATCTACGTTTAAACATTTTTGCCATCTAATTGTAAGTGTTACGCAACCTGGCACCGTAGATATCTTTGCCGAGTGAATCGTCCGTTACGCTTGTCTTCTTGGTTTCGCCTTCCAGATGAGACGTGTTTGCTTCCTTGTTAGCCGGATCAACTTCGATACTGCTCGAAGTATCCTTCATATTGTTATTTGGTAGCATTATGTTCTCTACACTTGATTCCAGACACAATTTTTTAGCTGGTGGCTCCTTGTCTATCGTTTCCTCGGGCTAAATAAAATATAAAATATAAAGCAGCGAACGCCGAGGATCTTACGTGTCTCATAAAAACATCATTCTTGACGATTTACTTTTCTTTTTGTATCAGAAGTGCTGTCCTCCATCGTGTCGTCTGTAGAGATTATCTTAAAGGAGCATTTCTTGTGTAACAGCGAAAACAAGTCTCCAGGACGAATGGGCACTGTGTCGCCAACTTTTAGGATTGTCCATTTGGTGGATCCGACTGGTCTCATATAACAGAATGCTGCTTGATACTAGAAAAAGTAGTTTGTAATAACAAAAAAAAAAACAAAAAGAATACGTGACTTCACGGTATACTCTGAACTCTTTTAAATTTGGCAATTTAGTAGCACGCCATTGAGTCATTAAAGAGAATATTAACTGCTGTAAACATACCGGAGTTATAGTAAGTTCGCCGCACGGTGATAAATTTATAGTGACAGCATGCTTGGGTATAGTACCTCCGATCTGAAAGGATGAAGACAACATTAAAAAACCGAATACAAACAGATATTTGGCAATTCATGAAAAATTTATGGAAACCTCTTTATCGGCTGTAAGATACTCTGAATCTTATTAGAAATAACATTTTTGTATTAAGAGTTTACACGTTTGCACCTACAACGTACACTACTGCTAACGACGCACCATTTTCTTTACTGCTCCATGATCATTTGTACACATATTGGCGGGAATTTCAAATTTCATTGAGAGCTAGATACGCGAAGCCTATCCTGCAGCTACTTCACGTACCAACGGAAATAAATGCATTAGTTAAATTTTCAAAGCTACGTAGTTCACTTACTCCGGCCGAAGAGCCGTCGGATCCAATTATATTATTTCCAACGTGTAGATCCGCCTTTGTCACGGTGTCCGCGTCGACTCGTACAATTTGTAGTTTTTTCACCATGGCCTAACACGAATTCAATCGTTTGTACAAATTAACTTGGAATTTTTCAAAGAGTCTCAAAGAGTCGCACAACAGATTTCATACATGTCAAACAAAACAATCAAGAAATCCGTCATTGCAATCTCGTTTCCCACATTTCCCAAATCTTGACATTAATTCAAATCAATTGAATATCATCGAGTTGGCAGAGTCATTGACTCCTGTCAAATCGTCAAATGTCATTGACATAATACTTAACGGTATACTTCATTCCCAAAGGAATCCCGCGGATAAGAATGGGTGCGAAAGAACGACTCAATGGTAATATAACAATGAAGTTTCTTCATTTACAGATACAAAGAATGTACACGTTGATAAATAAATAAAAGGTGAGAGAAAAAATGATAAAAGAAAAAAAAATGCGCTGAGAAATACAATAAGAATTTGACGCGAAATAACAAAGCCTTCTGCGCCAAAAAGTTTAGTACAAAAATGTTGGCAGAACGAACACGCTAATTCGTTCATTTGTCTTATTATTTCTTCTCGTCCCGAGACCATCGGCCAACCAAAATCGACGACCATGTCGATGAAATCGGTGACTAAACGTAGTGCAGTTCTTCTTTGCTTTTTTGTTTTCTACTTCAGCTCCCACCCACTCCTCATACGCAATATAAACTTTATATATGCAGCAACTTTGAAAAAAAATTCAAAAATTTCGAATCAGGATAATTTCTCATAGCATACTGTCTTGATTTGCACGCCGACGAGGTAGGAACTTTAAATAAACGTACAAAGATGATCGGTCAGGTTCCGTTCAACATGGCCGATCGATCGGCATTTCGTACGAATTGCGTTCCACCTCGAGATTTTATATATACTGTGCGAGCCCATGTCCGCCGACCACTGTAAATCGAAACTTAAAAAATTGATGCGATTTTTTCCTGCATTTTTACGTATTTTCTTTAAATCACGAACAATCCTTCCCTTACTTCTGTGTTTCACGTATAATACTTTTTAATCGTCGTACTTTTAACGGTTTGCTAATGAAACGTGCTCTACGCACATCAATCGCAGTGTTCAAAGGGTTTAAATATTGATTCCACTTGCAGTAAAAAAAAAAAGGTGCCAGTTACATAGAGCGACAGAATCTGAAAACAGAAATTGTATCTGTGTGACTACGACGGTTCGATTAGTCGAAAATTTCAAATTTTTCATCGAAACGATAGAACTTTGAAAAATCCAGAAATTTGCCAATCGACTCACAAGAATATTCATGTGTACGAACGAAAAAGTGTTTAGACCATAGGTCGACGACGAAGACTCGCAAAAATAAATAAAAGTTTCCAATAGAAATCTCAGCCTCAAAATGCTGCCTATCGCTTTCAACAATACGAACGCTTCTCCTCTAATGCTATAACGATCTCATTTACTCTTTGTCGGTTCATTTGTATTATTAATAAATAGTATCGCCTTGTGGAATATCCTATTCTTGAAATACTGTCTATTCTTAGAATATTTTAATAAGTACCTAGTAATATTTATACTTTGCTTTCCTCGTTCATCTTTTTTTTTTCTTTATCTCCATTACGACACAGTTCTGCACCTGAGAACTATGGTCACGACTCGTGCAGAATTAGACTGACAGAAAATTCATTTTTTTCTCTCTCTTTCTACCCTCCCTCCTACACTCTCAATCGCCGCTTAGTAACTATCCACGCACATTACGCAATACATCTATCGTACCTCCAAATAAATGGCCAATTCCAATCAGGTCCTCGAATAGATAAACGTTTGATCGCGCAAATAAGCGCTGTACTTCGTGCACGTGGGGCGGCAGTGGCATAGCGGCCATCTTACGAATTTAAATCTCCTAATACAGCTCCGTTCACATTGACACATAACAAATAAGTATAATGACACTCGTGAGCATTTTGCCTAATTATTCGTTTTCTTGTTTTGACGTCGACAAAACATCATGTATTTAAAGATTAACGTCAAACGGCAATAGAGTGCACGCTGTGAGCAATCTTCGCGATTAAAAGTTTTTCACTCTTTTCCTTAATTAATTATTCATAAAAACGCCTCTTAATTAACCTTCGAAAAGACCGCTCTCGCAAAAAGATACTTGACTGACCGATCGCTAATAAACTGTCTACGTTTTAACGAAAGTCATTTCTCATTTAAAAAAAAATGGCTTCTCTTCGTGCACTCCCTAGAGTACGCGTACATAAATAATAATAAAAGGAATAATGATAAGTGGTTAATCCGTGAAATATGATGAAAGAATACAAGAATTCACGAAATTCTAGTTACATAGAAACAATAATAAGCGTTGCACAATAAAGCCCTAGGAAAGAACGACGCGAAAACGCGCCTAACCTGTCTCCCATAATTCGCGGCATGGCTGCCCGATATCTGTATATTTAATAAACGTCCTATAGCTCTCAGGTACAAAATTACTTGTCAAGTATAATTCTCAACTGGTCGTACACCCTGCGGTGCACTCATTATAGATTTTCAATAAAGCGAACCAGTGTTTATATCGTCAACTCGCCTCCCACCTTCACAACCCCCTTTCACCCTTTCACCCCTTTCACCCCTTTCAC
>JARPRG010000050.1:2073426-2101788 GCA_031001745.1 Hartigia nigra | reverse complement strand
CTGATTTCCTTGTCGAAGTATCGAAGCTGAAGTTGCATTTGTTTCAGGCTGTGGCTATACGACGGTTCCTCCACTTTCGGCCGGACTCACTACGTGCAAGGCAGTTCCCACTTGTCCAATGCCACTCTGGGTGAACAGAGAAAAAGAAGGATATTAATGACAGACTCGCTATCGCTTACGAAAGCGTACGGTTAACTGTGTCGGGACTTCCCGGAGGAGTGCGAAATTCCGACAAAGATTAGATAAAACACATGGGAAACATTTGTTTATTGACGGTGCGCAATACAAGGGATAAGACTTGTGCTGGTCTCTACAGTGCTAAGTATCTATATGGGCGGTCGTAGTGTGCAATGCCGAGCATTTCTTATCCTTACTGCATATTGCGCGTTTTATCATTCCATCTTTTCTCAAGCATCTAAGTGGATAAAAGAAACGATAAGTCATACGTACCATGCGAAAACTCAGGACGGCGTCCACGGTTTCTTGCATCAGCCAAAGCATCGCACAGAACATTAATCTTTCAATTAAAGGAAAAGAACAAATCTCAGTTTCTCCTCGAGAGCTTTAAGGAACAAGCGCAAGCATCTCTCGATTAAATAATAATGATAATGACGATATCAAGACCCCCCCCCCCATTATAAAGAAGCCACGAAAATCCGTGTAAAAACATTAACAATCTCGACCGCCGAGATTTCCATAAGACGACGATTGGTCGTCTCACCTTGAACCTTCTTAATTGATAACAATTTATTTTTAACGCACGTCAATGTATTTGCTTTTTTTTTGCCATTTCTAATTAATTTTTTTTGTCAACCCCTGTGTCTTTACATACACTTAAATTTTTGCAATATCGATGCTGTAAATTAGATTACATAAGTTCCGCGACTCTAGGCATCACAACGTATGACGCAGTTTCAAGATTTCGACTAATTTTACAATCGCGCCGTTTGGCACTCGTTACTTCTTTTTTTTTTCCCTCCGTTATTTCATGAAAAACCACGCAAGACCCAAACAATCGCTGTCGCGTGACAGCGAGACGCTCTGCGCTCCTTAACGAGACGCGTTTGAGAAAGAGAGAAGAGAAAAAGAGAGAAAATAAAAATAAAAATGTATTCACAAGCAGGAAGCAAGCAGCGGTATTCTTTTCATTCAACTTTTCGCTTTATTTTACAACAAGGCAATTTTATCGTTTCCAACAGAGGATAAAATGTCACATTATACTTATTATTCTGGGACAATAGTCTTGCTACGTAATCCATTGCTTCTCTACGATTGACTAAGCTAAGCTAGTAACACTTTACAGGGATAGAAAGGGAAGGAAGAGGGGGGAAAAAAACAGTAATTTGCATTTGGCTTGGGGTTTTGGGGTTTTGGGGAGGATAGGGGGTATTGAGAGCTATATTATATCTCTCTTTGTCTTTCACCCACTCAATTAATCGCGGAAATATGCGGGGCCTATATTTTTTTTTTCTCTTTGAAAAAAAAAAAAAATGGAGAGAAAGAGGGGCCTGCCCTGTTACAAGACCTCACGGGGCACAAAACAACGTCACTCTCAAAGATGCAAACCAGACATAAATATAACACTATCTATATTTGCGCTATCGTGTTTCTCATCGATATTCCTTTCTGAATACATATGTTGACCAGATATATTAGTTAGGCACAGACATTACAAACGGTCAATTCTATGAACGAACGTAGAGCGCGACTTAATTAATTAATATAATAGTCGTTAATTTGCAAGAAGAATTCCTCGGAGATTTTTGCTTTTGATTAGATTGTTTTGAAACCTAAGTAAAAATCTTAAAATACTCAAAGTATTCAGTCATTGATAAAGTTCGGGGGTTGCCCGAAGGAGTGCATAAAAAATGTTCAATTTTACAATAAATTAACAACAGGGATAACAATGGCATAAGCAAGAGCACGCTATACGTAATTTATTTGATGCGAGAGAATTAAGGAAATTAATAAAATATTTAGAATGATAAGGGAAATACGTTCAGTCATGCTCATTGACCGTCTGTGCTCTTCTGCAAAATTCCATATACAGTACGGACTTGGACAAATATACGAAGATCTCTAACGCTTCGTTCGATGGCACTTTTCGAGACGTCGATTTCTATCAGATTTACAGTACGATTAAATGTATAAACAGTAAACGTAAGTTTATAATGAAATTATAAGAGAAAAAATGCCACGACCCATTACATGAGACTCCAAGGAGTTGAAGCCAGGATAGATTAATCGAAAAGCTTAGAAACAAAGAAACGTTGAAAGATTTACCGTGAGAAGAACTTCAAGTACCAAGGAGTCTAGATATTCGATGTACTACTTGAAGGTGGTAACTGCTACAGAAACATGGAAAATAATAGGATCGTATTTTGGATGAATGGATCGCATGCATGGATCAGCGAAGACTCTCCAATGAAGGAAACACGTGTCTAATAGAAAAGAAGGGAAGATTGACTAAAGTATGTTCGAAAGCGTTAGAGATCTTCCTCGATTTTTGAGACCAAGGTACGGTACCTGGGCTAGAACTATATATACAAAATCGGATCGATTAATAATTATTTAATAGACCTCTAGAAGTTACGGAGCTTTAGTAACGATAGGGGATGGGTTACATCAGAGATCGTTAGATCGCATGGAATTGATGTTGCTATGGGGATTGGTATGGTGGTGTGGCCTATGCAGGGTGCTGTTTATGGTGAGAGGACCTACCATGTGACCGGGTCTCGCCCACGTGTAGACGTATCCGTCCTGACACGCCGTCACGAAGCAATCTTCCCTAAACACTAATTCAGTCAATCTCTCGTGCGCCAGTTTCTTGCAGACGAGCGGCTCCAGTACCGGACACTCGTCGAACCTGGGACACCAGGCTGTTCCTATCAACCTCATCGGATCGTCCATCGCGGAACCGGCCTTCCTGTTCGCACCTAAACTTCCACCGACACTGTTCGAATTACTTGCGTTCATGTTACTTCCCGATTTGTCGCCACTACTGTTTTGCACCGGCCCGTTGTTACTCGTACCGCTCGCCCTCATAGTCAGGCTAAAGTTCCTCTTGTGATTGTCACTCTTACGCTCGCCGAATCCAATCCCCACTAACCTTTGCGTCAGCGAGTTCACCGTGGACACTGCTGCGTTGGTGCTCGTACTATTGTTACTACTTTCGTTATTAGCACTCGCGCTATCTTTCAAGTTCACGTTGTTCGCGTTGTTATGTTTCGCGTTGTTCGCGTGGTGATTCGTCGTGGCGCCGTTGCCGCTCGTGAACGTACCCGACGATGAGAAACTCCCAGAACCGGCTGTCGAGACCCTCTGCTTCGCGCTCACTGGCTGTCTCAGCACGTCCTCCGTGATATCCCACAGACACAATTGGGTGTCCTGGGAGACACTTCCTAGCCTGTAACACGTCCCACCGGAGACTCTCAGTTCGGATCCGCATGAGTTCCTATTAGAGTGAATCCCCTGGGAGGCGTTGGACAACCTGCATGGCTTCTCGTGAAAGTGATTATGGTTGTTGTGTGGCATTGTCTCGTCGTCTGAGCCACTGAAGTCCGGGTCGTGATCTCCGTAGGAGGTAGTGTAAGGATCGAAGGCCACCACGCTTACCCAGCTGTGGTGACCCTGACCGCGGGCTACCACTCTTTTCTCGTGGAAGCTCCAGATCGTCACGAGGTCATCCTCACCGCCAACTACGACGTATCTTCCGTCAGGGGACCAACAGACGCACAAGAAACCACCAAAGTAACTTCTCGCTGAGCCCACCAGCTCCATCGTGTCGTACTGAAATACTCGGAGAAAGCCATCCTGGGAAACTACCGCCAAATTTGAACCGCAAGGGCTGAAGGCAAATTCGTTTATGCAACATCCTTCTGCTCCGATGACCCATCGATAAAGCGGATTCCGTGTCGATTTCGTTTTACAGGTATGTATCGCGTAACCGTCCCCGGACTTGAAGGGCTGATAATGCGGTGGTGTCGTGCCACAAAGTAGCTCTTCATTATAGAGATAAAGTTGGCCAGAACTGTGAGATACCAAGAACAGGTTGCTCGATCCAGGAATCCATTTTATACACGTAACTTTACTTTTATCTATGAGCCTCTGAAACACGAAAGGATATTTAATGGCTTACAGACAGCCGCGACTGGTCCAGGGGTATATAAAGCACAAGTTCGTTTACTGGAGGATATTAAAAAAAAAAAAAAAAAACAAGGCTAAGACGAAAAAAGATCAAAGTTTGACTAGACAACGCAAAGGGACTAATATTAGCACAAAGTCAAATCTGCATTCCAGGATGGAAGACCCTGGAGTTCTTCGGTAGCCGCTGGCTGCCGTAAGAAGATAGCAGAAAGTTATGTAATCTTGCCTGTTGAGCTTAATTATTTGATTGAGTTATAATTGCATTAGAGCGGCCCTGTTGGATCATCAAGCACGCATGGACCCAGATAAGCGTTAATGCGTAGTACTCGGAAGGAATCGTAAATAACGCCGTAAGCGACAAACTACTGGTAGTTGCTTCCTTATCGCTTCCCAAAGAGATAACAAACGCATATCACAAAGTTGAATAGATAGCGAAGGCTTTTGTACATAGGGCTCGCGTATGATATCTTTTGCTCTGTAATCATGGAACTACAGTAACTTTTAAAACAACGAAGCATCAAGGAAAGTGCCATTTCCGTGCGTTACATGTGTTGAACTCTAAAAAAAGCTTCAACACGAAGAAATGTATTTTCGAATAAATTCTCTGTGCAGTTATAAATGTCGTACCTCTTCATTATACAGTTTACTAAGTTCCTTCTTGATAGGGTCTATTAGTTGAATCTGTCCTGTAGAAAAACCTACAAGAAGCGGCGCACTGTCCGCCGTTGCTGTCGTTTGATTAAAATTGTGGCAAGTGGGATTCGTTCCTTTGTACAGTTTCTTGTCCACTGGTTTGTTGAGATCCACTGCCTGAAACATATTTTCAATCTATATTGGTTATTGCTTCCTCCTCGATGAACTTGATGGATACGAATGGTTATATTGATCAATTATTCATGTACTGCATTGGGCATTCAACAGTAATCGTGAAGATACTCAAATAGAATGAAGTTCTTACTCGTTAAGATGATTCGTAAGTGTACATTGCTCCGTTACTAACAATTGTACTTTATAGTAGATAGAAACTACAAAATTTTTGGTTTGTGAAAAGAACGATTAAGTAAGTTAAGAAAGTGGCATGGAACATTTAATTTTTACTATCATTTATATATTCTTATTGCACAAATGTTATAAAGCAATTAATATTTTATAACGGCAAAGAAAGTCCAGCATTTTGTATGAATAACAGATAATGTATTACGCAAGAGTGATGGCAAAATAGTATTCTCTACTATATATAGTGAAATACTTTTCCACGCTTAAGGTTCCATGACCAATCTTAATATGACTTGAGTATAGGTATCCGATAATCTGTGACGAACCATAAAATATCACAAGCAAATCACATACCTAAACATATATATAAAAATCAAAGTATTCTGATAAATATTATTGATTCAAAAGAATTAACATTTCTTTAGCATATATAAGAAAATTGTACTAAAATAAAATTTCGCTTTCTCGTAAATGAATCAAAATGATTCATGTATCAGTAAAATAGCATAATCCACTAAGAAGTAGAATTACACCTGGTGATAGTAGAGGCATAAGGTGAGATATTGTGCATTTATCAGCGATGGATAAAAGGCCAGTTCCACGAAGTAAAGAATGAAAAGCGTAAGCCTCATACTATTACGTGTCTACCCTTTTACGTGTCACCGGCAGGGATCTATCGTGCCAGCACGATAGGTGTGGTGGTAGAAAGAAAAGATGGAGTCTCGCAGCAGGCCTTATAGGTTAGGTAGGATATATTGAGAATACAGCAAGGATAGAAAAGTTTGGAAGAAATTAGTTTCGACGAAGATGCATCTGCCTTACCTTTTTGACTCCTCGGTAAACGTAGACATAGAGTTCCTTGCCGAAGTTGAAGCACATTCGGTCGCCGAGACCCTGTGTGCCCGTAGGGTCGGCAGGGTCCGGTAGAGTGACAAAGGACACCCTGACGGAGGCACTACCCTGGCTGTTCGTGTAGCCTACCCTGTTCGGCCTCGAATACTCCGACAAGGTCATCAGTTTGTAGGTTCCTTCCCGCGTGACAAACTGTGTTTTCAAGTCCTCCTTTCCCCCTCCATCGAGCTGTACCGCCATCTTACCACCAGAGGTGCAATGGAGGAGCTCATCAGACACAGGAAAACCCTCGGCGAACGCCTGTTTCGTAGCACGGCCAGATCCGGCTCCTTTCACGGCCTTTTCACAACTCTAATTCGCGTCAACTAATGAGCCAATCCTTTGTCACTGGATAGCACGATTATTCACGGCGCACCGGCCCTGTCCGCGGCCTGCGAAGGGCGCCCCAGTCCCACAGCGAAACTGCTGCTTTGCGAGCCGCAGCTCGCACTCTGTTGTTGATGCGCGCGCACCACTGTCTGCTAACTTCACTCTTGTTAATCCTCTCCTCGTCGTCCTCCTCGTCCTCCTCGTCCTCCTCGTCGTCTACCTCGTTCTCACTTCTTGCTACTTTTTCTCTATTCTCCTTCCCCGATCAAACTCTGACACACGATGGCAACGGCTCTTTCTCCAATCTCCTGGTCTTCCTGATTGACTCTCTAATTTAGAGTCCCCTTGTCAGCCACCGGATATTTTGTAAACAAGCTTTTAAACGATTAACTCGTTTTATTCCGTTCGTCGCTACTTCCTGTTTCTACGCTCCCTTGCGAATTCCAACAAATACTTGCCTGGCCTAATACTATCTAATACTGCGCTTAACTCGGTTCGCTCTCGCATTTAACAAGGCAACTGCGGGCGACCCTCTCTCCAGTTACCGGATAACTAACGATAACGTCCTCGAGAGTACTACGCCCTTTTATTAACTATGCCGTCAAGGGGTTAATAATTATGTATGCAAATGATCAGAAGCATTGAAAAAATTAATAATTTTTTTGAAAAATTCCATTTTTTCTGATTGCTTGGAAATGGCTGCTCGGTAAGAAAAATAAACTTCGAATATTAAAACAAAAAAAATGGTTTGTTAAGTGCTCACTGTCTGTGATTGTAATACGTTATAGTAATAAAAACCTTTTTATAACACTTAAAGAAATGTTGGAGAAAGTATAACGCCGAATCTAGACACGTCGCAGTAATTGTTAGTTTAAATTGAGCGCATTATTATTTTGCCCTCGTTGACCAATTACTGATCAATTTACGAAATGGAACGCATGAATCAGTCTCCCTTTCTTCTGGATTCATCGATATTCGATTAACTCCTCGTGCTATGCATAAAAAAATGTCGACAGCTATTTTTCAGGCCAATATTTCGCACTGATTTTCATTCTATTGATTTTTTGCGAAGCGATACACGAGAAAAATAATTCAATCCTTTCGAAGAATATGTTTTGTAGCACAATTAACACAGTGAAGTTTCAGTGAAGTTTATTTGAGTTTTCAGAAATTGACGAGTCGCAAAATAATTTTTAATGATTTCGCTATTTTCTCTAGGCTTACAATATTCTAAAAATGGTGCTTTACACGTTGTAGCTTATTCGAGTCTATTATATTCAATTTATCGTTTGCTGCTTCGTTAAAAAAAAATACCAATAAAACTCTTTACTTTCACAATACATACTTCGCCGCCGAAAGTAATTTTGATTACTGGCAATTACTGCTGCGACGGTACCCGGCGTTGTCCTAACGTAACCTGTATTTATCTTTTAAGAAAGGTTATAACTATATAAATTTAACCTGTGAACGAGACAAACGTGCAGTTTTCAGGTTTTACCGGCTTTGCCACCTGATAAGTTAGCTCGGTGAAGTAAATGTGTGTATAGCGAATAAGGTTATAAAATAAAGATTGTGACCATAAAATTCGAAGTAAAATGTATTATTCACAATCAGTATTACTCATAACCTCTATTAACTGATCCACGTGTACTTGTTGTTCCAACGGCGAAGTTCTAAGGACATGTGAATTTTTCTTTGGTTTCTCGGTTACATAAAGTTATATTGACACAATGGCACGTGGTAAGAGACCTGTACGTGGTGGTAAAAGGAAATTCGACAGACGTCATGAACATAAGCCAAAACCAAAAAAAGGAAAATTCAACTTGCGCGAAGCATCCTACGTGAAGGAACGTGAAGCCAAGAATGAGGAAATTGAAAACAGAAGGAAAAGAATAGAAGAGGAGAATGCTAAGAAGCAACAGTTGGAAACAGAGAGTTCCGAAGAGGAAGAGGTTGATCCCATGACAACTTTATTGGCAACTTTTAATGGTGCGGACAACAGTACAAGAAAAGCAGCTATTGAATCAGATTCTGAATCTGAGGAGGAAATCGATGAGAATAAATTGCAGATGGTAGAAACAACGGAGAGTAAAGATATTTTGAATTCGGATCATGAGGATAATGGCATGGAGAGTGAAAATGATGACATCGTAATTAAAATTAAGGAAGATGAAGAAGAAGACGCAGAAACTGCTCTGGAGGATGCAGGAAATCTTCGAGACCCATTCTCTATTCATTTACGAAATGACATTAGCGATGAACTTTATGAAGCTGTATCGGCTGTACCTCAAATAATAGAAACAGAAAAATTAACATGGCCCACTCTAGGAAATGTAATTGTACAAATACCTAAAGTATCTAAAGAAAATTTGGAATCTCCAAACAAAAAACTAAAAGTATCCATCTTAGAAGAAAAGCAATTTGCCCAGCATGGTATGGTTCCCCAGTTAATCAACACAATAGACTGGAATAAGCTACATATCAAATCTCAGATACAAAACAATATCACAAGAGCCAACTATGAAAGAATCAAGGATACTTTGGACACAAATCCAAGTCCGTTGACTCCTTTGCAAAAGGAATTATTTTCAATAATAAATAATTACCAAGACCTGTATTATCCTGAGAGGACTTTTCAAAATGAAGAACAAATTCGGTTTGTATATTGTTTGCACGCAATTAATCATGTGTTGAAAACCAGGACAAAAGTATTACATCACAATGCAAAGTTATCCAAACTAAAGAAATCAGGCATGAGTGACGTTCCGGATGAATACAGGGATCAGGGACTAGTTAGACCCAAAGTACTTATAATAGTACCATTTAGGCATTCGTGTCTAAAGATTGTGGAACTTCTGATATCGATTTTAATTGGTGAGGATAAAGGTGGTTCTGTGGTGAATAAAAAAAGATTCATGGAAGACTTTAGTGGAAATGAGATAGCTTTACCTAAGAGAAATCCAAAGCCAGAAGACTACGAGACTACGTTCAAAGGAAACATAGACGATACATTTAAGATTGGAATATCGATAACAAAGAAGACCCTAAAATTATATTCTGAATTCTATTCTTCTGACATTATAATATCTTCAGTGCTAGGATTGAGGATGCTGGTAGGTGCCGAGGGTGAGCTGGAACGTGACCATGACTTCCTAGCATCCATAGAATTACTAGTAATGGATCAGACCGAACTCTTCCTGATGCAAAATTGGGATCACTTTCTCCATGTCCTAAACCATCTACATCTTCAACCTAAAGATTCCCATGGTACAGACTTCTCCAGGGTTCGCAACTGGTCAGTAAACGGCTGGTCCAAGTATTACCGTCAATCTCTGATATTCTCCAGTGTCCAGCTTCCAGAAATTAATGCGGTCTTCAACAAGAAATGCTTTAATTACGCAGGCAAGGTCAAAGTATCTAATCCTATTTCTGTCGGCGCTATCTGCCAGGTACTCGTTCAGCTGCCCCAGGTTTTCCAGAAGTTTGACGTGAACAGCCACTCCCAAGCCATCGAGACACGGATGAATTTCTTCCTGACGAAGATCTTACCTCAGTATAAGGACAGCATAATGAACCACGCGCTGATCTTCGTGCCTTCCTACTTTGACTTCGTCAAGCTCAGAAATTACTTTAAGAAAGAGGAACTAAGCTTTGTACAAATATGCGAATATTCTAAGGATGCCAAAGTGGCCAGGGCACGGGATATGTTTTTCCACAGTGACGCGCACTTTCTTATTTATTCCGAACGCTTTCATTTCTTCAGGCGCATCAGATTGAAGGGCGTAAGACATGTTATTTTTTACGCGCCACCCTCCTTCCCGCACTTTTACAGTGAGATATGTAATCTTATGCAAGAGGCCAATCAAAATCCGCGTGCGGGATCCGATAGTAATATGACAGTGACCACGTTGTATTGTAAATATGATGCCATGCAGCTTGCTGCCATTGTGGGCACAGAAAAGGCGGGCAGAATGATAACTTCTGAAAAGACAGTTCATATGTTCATGACGGGCGAGTAGCGAATATCCAAGAAACATCTCTGTACATAATATGTATCTATATTAATAATAAACATCCGTTGTATTTAATAGGAAATGTATATTCGTTTGAAATAATGTCTTTATAATATGATTTCATTTATATAGAACTATGAGAACTATTTCAATTGTTGAGAAAATAAACGTAATGTCTGGTTTTTTGTATTAGGAACGTACTTATACGTGTACGTCAAGAATTAGGATAACAGTTGACTATTAATATTATTATAATGGAAAGGTTAGTTAAGGACTTTGCCAAAACGTACTCTTACTAAAATGCTATGTGTAAATAGTTATCAATATTAAAGCTTATTCGATAAGGCGCCTTTTGTTTTAGATTCATGCACAAACACGAGCTAAAAATTTGTCTGTCATTGTATAGTCTCGATGGAGTGTATGGAGTGTATAAACACTTGTCGAATATTCACAGTTTAAGAGAAATTACAATAAGGGACAGATAATAAGGAACCTGCGCGTATATCAGAATATTATATAATGCTTGTATAGACTATCTTAATGAAACTTTATGACATTCTAGATGTGAATACTCGTTATATCTCTTAATACGCCAACAGTTGACATCGATAAAGTTTACGAGACGCCTTTTTCGTTTGGTCTTTTGAAAAAAATGGAGGGAAGCAAAATTATTTCTATTGTTCAACGATTCTTGTCGATCCTCTGTAAATTCGCGCTAGTGTCCTCGGACTCAATTCTCGTTGTTTCGAAAGTACTGCTTGTTTCAGAAGTGGATTCCCTCGAGTCCGTATCTTCAGGATATTGCAGTATCTTCAGAAGATCATTTTGTAGTGGTACTACACTTTGGGTCGATTCTGTCGACGAAATTAATAGGCCATCCATACTCGATAAGTCAGTAGCTTTAGTTCTGTTGACTAGGGTTTCTGTAATCACAAAAGAAATTGTTTCGTTACTATCATTGAAAAATGTCAAATCATCATGAACTCTATTGTTTAAAGTGAGAGAATTTGCATGACCTACACGGTGATCATTTTGTGCGTTTACCATTTGCTCCTTGCGATTCTGGAAATGCAGCTGACAGAGTCAAGTTGACGCATTCCACTCTGCCGGCGGTGAGATTAACTTTTGTTTGTCTGATCATGTAATGAGAATGATCTTTGGGATCCCATATGAAAGTGTAATACAAGGAGAGAATAATGGCAGCAAGGCTCACGGAAATCACATACGCCACAACCGTAAGAACTCTAACGAGTTTCTGCTTGTGTTTCGGTTCGTAAAGTTTGTCTTTGCTTTCCTCTCCGGCAAATTTCACCTCATTCGCTGCTGCAGTTTTATTCTCGTTTCGATTGCCCAAAGTACGACTTATGCTGGCCATGACATTTTGTGCGCTCATCTTTCTAGGAAGCTGCATCTTTCGTTATTTGTTATATGCTTTTATTTTAACTTGTTTAATTCAAGCCTTACGCTCTCTAACTTATTTAGAAATTTGCGTAGGCTGTGACAGACACTGGCTTATTTCGGAATAAGCACGCTGTGATATTCGGCGAAACGTTAATAAAAGTCTGGAGTAAACAAACTGATCTTTTTGGTACCATGCGACTCGCGAATTCGTCACTTCATAAACGTCAAGTCTGATCGTAAAAAGGGAAGATATACGTACGTGTAAACGTACATGAACAGGTCGCTGATCTTGTATACACCTTTAAAGTCTAGATGATTGTTTACCCTCAGTCATGCCCGAGACTTCCACTAGAATTATCAGAACAATCAGAGGTAACAAAGATATACCTGTCTCCTGGCTTATCTTATCTGGTTCCTTTAGCACGTACACAAATTATTTCTGTACTTTTTATTGCATAACCAAAAAGAATGCATCGAAAAAATATCTCGATGTTGCGGAATCCCTTCTCTCACCTTTATCTTGTGAACGCACCTTTATCTCGCGAGTTCTTGCTGCATCCGTTTCGTGACGTTTGCGAGGTTAGGTCCTCCCAAGTATTCTTTGTTTATTAATAATATTTTTGTAAGTCAATCTAGTTACACACAAGTTTCTTCCTTTCATTTATATTCAAATATTCGCGCGCGATATCCCCTGGGATAAAGGCTGCTTCTGTCTTACTTGGCAGACGTTATATTTCTCGAAGCTAGAATCGTACAGCTGATACGGACGCAAGAAGGCACGCACGCAAAAGCTCCTGTCCAGGGTGATCTTTCTGCCCTCGATCCGATCACTTCAAACAAATACTGGAGGCCCTGGCTTCGATCTTCCGGGGGCTTACGATTCGAGCTTTTGCCTCTTTCAACGATTACCCATTGCTCCTCGGACACGCTCCTTTACCTCGGCTATTTCCAGATTGTGTACACCGCCTCTTGTGTACGCTACACTAAAACACACCCAGGCTCGAGATAGGGGCGAGCTTGACAAACTGCGCAAACTCGGAGAAGCTTCGGCTAAGCACGATGCACGCCGATTACTCGATAGAGCTTTGAGCTTTGAGCTTTTGAGTGCGCTGCAATTTTACCAGAGACTCGATTATCGCTACGACGTCACTCTCTTCTTGCCAGACCTTCGAGAAGTCTTTAAAGCTCAAGTAAAGAATAATCTTGTTCTACATCCCCATTCGAAGTCGAAGATATAAGAAAATAAGCGCGATTGACACTTCAAATTCATCCATCGCCGAGAGCACTTTGAGGAAATTGCAATTTTTAGTTTTTCGCCCGACAAAACAACCTCTGTATCGTAATCGAAAGCTTTCGCTTCTTTCCACGTAGGAAGCTACAGAAGGATTTATTCTCGAAAGCCGTTCAAATATTATGTAAGCTTCTTACGCAAGTACCTCGCTACGATAACCCAATGCAACCATATTGCATGCGATGCTCAATGAGTAATCCTAAGCATAAGAAAACTTTAATATTTGAGCAATAATATATATACCTTTCAGAATTGATTTCGACACGTTTACTCAAAAGGATCACACTCGTACCGTTCATATAAGAATGTTCCAAACTAAAGGTGGAACGTTCGAACAAGTAGAAACTTCTTAATACGCACGTCTTGAAGAAAAAGACGTAGTCTAAACTTTGGTTTTTTCCTTGTACGATAAAAGTGGCGCGCCTTTGTTTTAAGAACGTCGCAACGCACCCTTCGATCACTATTCTGGCAAACACTGTAAACGTCTACATGCGTCAGTCTTCTTCGACCTGCAAAACCTTTTGCGCCCCATCTAATTTTTATCATAATAAATAACAGAAATAAGGAACAGCCCTCCGCGTATTTTCGCTGCATAGAAAAGAAGCTAATGAGATGGTTAAAAATATTTTGGCATTTTTTTTTTCTTTTCATTACCATGTCGTACGAGGTGACGCGAGACTTGCAGGAGCTTTTGGAATGCAGGATGATATAACTCCTGGAGGGAAGCCATGCCTGGTCGACCTGACCCTGCTTCATTTATTACGTCGACCACGCGGGGATAATCGGTCCACAGCCCCCAATCCACCCCTCTTATTTCTAAGGCTTTAATTACTACACCCACTGCGTATTGGTATTATTATTACCACCCCCTTACTGTCTCTCTTTTTATTTCTTTTACTATCTTCAACCTACCCCTCGTTTGTCTCCGCGGAGATGATATCACGTGGATTCAATGATTGGCTGCTGATCAGGACAATCGTTAATCCATTTCTATGGACTTGCTGCAAATTCTATTATTCCGGCCGGCACTGCTGCCTGGAATGAAATCGAGCTGCGAACTTCCAAACTCTATTATGGGGACGTAAAAAAACCCTTAGTAATAGAAGCAGCGTAGCGGCGCCAAAAATGGAGTCTCATCGATAAAATATTATGGAATAGATTATCGCTGAGTGACGCAAGTGCTTCTTGGCTAGAAATGAAAGTGCTATACTCGAATCAAACCAATGGATATTGAATCGACCCCGTTTAATGAGCGAGACTCACAATAACGTTAAATAATGGGAATTCCGGACTTGGCTCACCTGTCGAATACGTCGAAACATTCGGATTCTCCATGTACGAATTCGTACTCTCTTCTATTAATTTCTTGGGAATTGTGCCTCCCGTTATAATTTCTGATTCGATCGGAGATACGTCAGAATGTCCTATCGTTTCGTTTCCTTTCGAGTCCGCTGGATTCGGTAAGTTTACTTGGAGATCCTCTTGAAAATTCACTTCTGTCTCATTTAAATTTTCTTCAGATTCTTCCAGATAGTCGAAGGTCAAGTTCCAGCTCGAGGAATTGTTTGGGATTCGATCAATAAATTCGTTTGATTTTCTGGAATTAACTTGAATTTCGTGAATGCTTTTAATCTCCTCAGTGTCGTTAACGAAGCTCACGAGAGAGGCTGATCCGTTTCTTCCCAGAACGAACTCAGCCACATTAAGCGTCTCGTTAGCTCTGTTTATGTTCTGAGTAATTAAAGTTGATCTTTGTAAAATATTTCTCAAGGACACCTTTGACTTGTATTTGGAGTCTGTTAAATTTTCAGCTCTGCCGAACCTCCAAGGCATCCCGGAATCCTGCTTGACACGATGGGATCTCTCCTCGCTGCTATTAAAATTTACATATTTTCTGTCGATTGATGAGGATGGATAAAAGCCGAAATTTCTTGTGTCAGCCTTGAGCGTTGATTGAGCAACAGTCATTACTTTCCGAACGACCTCCTGATGATTCTGAAGATCCTTGCCTGGAGGGATGGTTTTGTCATCTGAACCCCTTGTACCATTCGCTTCTAAGGAAAGAGAGGCGGGTCGGGTGTCGACAAGAAATTCAATCTGGGGATCCGCCCTGAGGTGAGCCTTGTGTAGTAATCTAGGATTTGGAGGCTGCCAGAGGAAGACGTAGTAAGCGCTAAGGAGGATCCCGACGAAGCTTACGGAGAACATGTATGCCATTACCGTGAACACGCGAATGATCTTTTTCGAACCGCCGCGATTCTCGTAGATGTCTCCGGGCGTCTTCTTCGGCGTTCCACCCGATGGTGCTTCTTGGCCAACCGAATCGGCCGCTCCTTCACCCTGAGAGGATTTGCTCATCTCGTTACAAAATTTTCGAGTTTTTTTTTTTTCAATTATATTATATACCGTCGATAAGTTTTGGAAACGTCCAAATTTCCGAGTCTTCGTGATTCACTGAGCCTGCCTGTCATTACTCAGTTTGACTTTGCAAATATTCACGCAAGTATCGAAATGTTTTTTTTTTTCATTTTTCCAATTTCTCCAATCATTCTATCCATATACATACTTTGTCTCAATTCTCTTTATCTCCGAAGCATTCGAACAATGTTTATAGATCGTTCAAAAGTTTTTTCATTTTTGTTCTTCTATTCACGTCTTTCCATTGCGTTTCCCAAAGCACTGAAAAATTAAAATTATCACAAGACGTTCCTGCTTTTACTTTTAAATAGAGTCACTGGAAATTTTACCAATTTTATTAAATCATTACGGCCGATCGATGCTTCCGGTGAAATCGTAACGTTCGGCAAGCCCAAGCACGCGAGACTGCATAGTCCGAGGATTCCGCGTAAAGGCTCACTCCTCAACCACGTGTTCCAGATATGCGCAGGCGTTCCGAAACACACAAACCCACTGGCTAGACTTCAGTTTGCATTTCTTTGCACATCGTTGGGATTCCCAATAGACTGCAGACCAACGACTATATCCTAATCATACTAATCCTAAGTAGGCGTAATCCTAAGGCGGATAACCCAGAGAATATTTTATAAAACTGGGTAAGGTTCAAAGGAATTATTTGTTTACTCTATTAGGAGCGATAAATTCAATTCTAATAATTTACTAGTATCTACCGTATCTTTGGATGTGATGCACATTTAATCCTTTGAAGGGTCATTTGCACAAACGGGATAATCCTGTTCCCCATCTACACGTTGCTGTTTCTTTCATATTCATTAATAAACGTCCTTATTATTCTATTCGTTCTAATTTAGCTTCCGGATGACACGATTCTTACGAATTTCAATCTATCCATTATTGCGATAGAAAAATCCTAGTAAGATATAAATTACTGCATTTTTACAGATTTTTGGTCGAATTCATTTTACTTATTAATCGCGAACGCTCGTACACGACTGACGGGAATATCAGTGTATGCTTATATAAAATTTCTATCAATCGGTACAGAATGGAAAATAAGATGACAATTCCTCGATAATAAATATCAGCGTGAATTTTCTCATTAGGAAATTGCCAAGTAAAATATTATTATCTTGAATAGACAACAACTATATTTCTGGAGCAATTCTGCATAGCTCGCAAACATATACGACGTTTTATAGAATTTCTATTTTCCCTGTGATACTAATAATTTGAGAAATATTTAGCATTGGTTCATTGAACGAATTTTTCATATTTTACCTCCGTTTCGATTAACGGTGATTGTCCTGTCCAATTTGTTTCCCATGCATAATCCTAACAATACTATCAATGAAATTCCTATAGTCACGTAGCGTATACGCATAGTCTATTCTTGAATTAAAAAATAACGTTCTTTAACCGTTATTCCTTTTGTATGTTTTCGCAGAGCTTTTTAATTTATCACCATCATTTGCCATAAACGTCAAAATATTGTGAATAAGCGCCACAAAGTGTTATATCATAATTTCGCGACTCAAGGTAGTGTTGTTTATACGGATGCCATTCGTTCGCTGAACTAGCCAACAGTGAAATTTGCATACCGTTTGAAATTCCGGAAAATCTCATAAAAATCACCCACCATTCGTCTTTGATTGAAATGAAAAAAAATGGAAAATCAAATAAAAAGAAATGCCACATTTATTTAATTCATCAATCACTCTCCTTGCCATTTTCTTTTGCCAGAAAACTTTTGTACCAGACAAATAGTGAAAGACATTGTAGATGGCGTGTCGTTCAAAGTTCCAATTGCGACGATAACTTCTTGCGTATTTCGCATTCTGAATTTTCACTGTTTACGTAGGAACGCACCGATGATTCTAATTTTAGTGATCGCTGCGACAGGACGAGTTTTCATTTGGAAATAGTCCATCGGAGGAGAAAGTCAGGTAACGTGGGAATGACAAATTTGAGGTTTGAAAGTGTCTAGTCGCAATTGACGTTTGGATGGTTTCGCAAATGGCGCTTATTTGTTCCGTAGGATCGGCTGCTCGCAGCCATATTGACTTTTCTCTGCGAAATTTGCTTACGTGCTATGTGCGTCCCTTCGCAGTCATAATAATGAAAAAGGCTTAATTGCGATGTGTCATACCGCGAGTATTATGTGTATGAATTCTGCGTGTGAGTAGGTGTTGCTGTAAGACAGTTTTATTCTTACAAAAATGTCTTTATAATATCGTCGAATGCTTCTCTGGTGCAAAGTCCATATCTTGTTTTATAAACTTTCAATCTTTCGTATCGCTTCTGCCGGGAATGGTCAGTCTATTGCGAAATTGCAATACCTCAGGTAGCGTAAGTACATACGAATTACCACTCGTGACATTTCATTTTTGATACTGGCAAATTTTCAAATTTGTAGCAAATTTTGTCTGTTGTTGATTTCAGCCAACGAACGTAACATAACGTGACATAACCTATTGACAGAAGTTTAAAGAGCGAATGCCATATTTCTGCCCTTGACTTCTTTTTGCTTATACGGAAAAAATGTCTCGAGTAGCCTCGCACTTGAATTGACAGGTTATACCAGAAGATATAACTATGCATGAATGTCATTCTAAAAATAAATGTTCTCTTTTGTCAAAGTACCAATGACAACAGTAACTCTGGACTTTTGTACGAGATGTCTAGACTATTTTCATTAATTGCACTTTACGGTCTTTACAGGGTGCTGTCTTTTTTGATGCTTCTTTGAACATGGATGACGAGGAGTACCTTCAGCCTGTTCTAACGTCTCAAGAAGAAGAGCATTTTCAAAAATTGAACACTGTACCGATTGCATCGGTACCATTGATCTTTAGCGTCGCGTTGGAAGTTACTGGAATAGTCTTTATCTCATGTTGGCCAGAGGAACACAGCAAATGTGACACTTACTTCATATTCCTTTACCTTCATTGTGTATACTGGATGGTTGTGATGGTTACGGATCATCTTCTAAAATCTAAGCATCACGGTTTACGGATATCAGGGTACCTTGATTTCTACCAGTCCACGTACCAGCACATTAGAACACCGCTTTTCATAGCATCGCTATGGAACACGGCTTACCTACTTCTGGCAGTGATTTTGCACCATACGCATGAATTGGACTACGAGAAGTACTGTAGAGCTTCAGAATGGTTCACGCCATTGAATTACATTCTACTCCTAACAACTTTAGAGTTTACAATCATCGTGCCTGTATACGTAAATTATATCAGTAAGTATACTAATTTCAAAGAACCTCCCTCAAGCATAAATACTAATAATAAAAACTTATGGAATCCATTTAATCTGTTTAGAACGTGTCCTTCGTTTTAATCGTTTACGTCCGCCACCGGATGTAACGCGCGAGGAATGGTTGGCATCCTTTACCAGAGATTCGTACGCAGGCAGCGGTGAGGTTGGCTATCATCAGAAAGGTTCGAACGTGGCGGAATTATTAGAGAAGCAAGCGGATTTAATTAGGTATTTAAGAGATCATAACGTCAAGTTGAGTCATAGACTGATGCTGTACGCTTCTCAGCGCAGGGCAACGGAGCCATAAATAATCAATGATATTCATTAGCTTTTTTTTATATTAAGAGCAAGCTGAAGTTATATAAACATAGCATGATATATCCAAAGGTATAACATGCTATGCTTTCACTGGAAGAATTATATTACAAATGAAATTAAGATGTTTGCTCTACAATTAATCAAATTGTCATTGAAATGATTTAAATAACGATCATTCGAGATGTCAAATCATAAAGTCGAGACCTTTTATACATAGGTAACTGTGTCTCATAACGTGACATTTTTCTAGCCATTTAACTTTATATTAAACGATAATATTATTCTCGCAAACTATAATCGGGTGGTAAAATTATTATAGAAATCCAATACAAAGAAACTCGAGAAAAATCTTTCATTAAAGTCTCATTAGTTCGTTAGATCTTTATTATTTATTCAATAAAGAAACTTTTCGTGACAATACTCGCAGAGGCCTTACGAAAAACATGACATCCTAATTCTTATCGTTCTTCAAAAGATTCGGTCTTTTTCGAATGAATACAGGAATTATAAAAGCGGTCACGAATAACACTCCTTAACGATGTTCCCGTATTGTATTCGTGAGCTAATTAAATTAAGAAGTCGTAATTGTTTTATCGTCCATCGTATAATTTCTTTAGCATATATTTTGCATTAACAAAAAAAAAAGAGAACAAAAGCTCCATGTATTCATAGAATAAAATAGACACAATCGCAACATAAAAAATGGAACGTAATTCAGGAGGGATCACAAGAAATCGAAAAGCGATACGTTAAACTTAAGAAAATTGTACGGTAAACAGAAATAATGCAAAAAAAATCAGGCTTTCAATGGATTTTCATGAATTTCATGAAATTGACAACAAAAATTCATCGTTCCCGCCAATTCTTATCGACAGTCCAAACGAAATCCAGCGGGCTTTGTCGAAAAACAATTATGACGGGTTACTGTGATAGACACTGTATTGTATATGTTTTATCAACTCAATAAAATATATATATATATATTTTCAATGTACAATAACGACTATCTACTTTACATGTTTCTCGCGATGCCTGCGTACTTACTTAACTCTTGCAATCGTGTCACGAAAATGATCGGTGACTCTTCGTGAATCAAAAAAAAGGCCCGGTTTTAATCGTTTAACGCACAATACCCGCCGAGATCTTATTAACAATAACGTTGCTCGTGAACCGAAACGTATTATTTTCGTTCTCTCACGTTTCTTGAATCTCAGCGAAACGACTCTCTTTCTTCCGTCGTATTAACGTGTCTACAATTGCATCGTCGACATATTCGCCATTTACTTACGAACGATAACGCAGAAGTCGAGTAGAAGCAGCATTGTTATGATCTCATTAACTTTTTACAAACATTTCCTTACAAAATTGATAAGATGTATATAGCTAATAGTTATCACTAATTTACAGTAGTAACAATAGTCGGTGATAGCAGTAACAGTAATTACGATAATAATAATAGCAATCATTCTCGCCGTCGTAAATAGATACTTATCATTTATTACCGTTGTCATCGTCACCCAATCGCTGTCGTCATTCAAATAGAAATTACCGTCCGCAGTAATTGTGATACGAATCCCAATAATAATAATAATAACAACAATAGTAAAGAAGAAGAATAAAAGTTACCGTTTAAATTTATTATTTGTTAACTCGCTCTGCAGTCTTTTAAGCTGAACTTTTCTAATAAAATTATTGCCAAAGGTTCTCACGATATCTCTGAATACATCAAAACATGTCCTTAATTCGTGGTTCTCGACTTCGTATCTTTCATTTGTTTTAACTTATTTTACATTTTTTACTCGTAAACTCTCGCACTCGCGTATGCCTGCTACTTAATACTCGAGAAATAGTCTAGATAGTTTTCTCGCTGCACAGCTAAAAGCCACACACAATTATAGCGTCTCCCATATTCATCTACATACTAACGTTATCACCTGATCGTTACAATTGATTAGCAGTAATATTTTAGCTTAATAATTAATAATTAATAATAATACGTACGAGCAACACGATACGTTTATTACCTATATGCATAGGAATATAGTCAAGGTCCTCCGTACACATATCAACGAATATACCTGCCCACGAGTACCTAATTGTATTTCTATCCTCGAATCCGAGACTAACGTCCGTGCCAGTGGCAGCCATTAACATTTTCAGTGACAACTCAAATAATTGACACTTGGAAAAAGAAAAAAAAAAAGCAAGCTCACCATGAAAAAGATATGACAATATCTTTCGCATCGGATGCCAAAAGCATTTCGTACGGCCGTTTGAGCGTTTTTATATGTTTTTCTTTTTCTTCCGCTATTAAACATCCTAAGAAATTCTAACGTAAGTATATCTACAACTTTGTACGTGTATACGTGTATGTATATTTATATAGCGCACGAATACGTCGTCTCTTCAAGGAATCAGTCTAAGGATTATGAAAGGGTAAGACGTACCGTCGTCTACGTCGGAGGGCTTTGGATCAAGAGAACAAAAGAAAGGACAAAGGGATTCTCGCGAAGCTCGTAGAAGATAAAGAAGAGTTGGACGTGTACGTAAAAGGGGTATATATATATATTTACAAGAGAAAGAACAAGACGCGGTCGAGAGACTGACTTTAAGAAAATAATACACGTACTTCTCGGCGATTATGTATTGTCGCGCGTCAGGCCTGAAATCCAAGTTGCGCGTTTCGACGTCGTCAAATACAAATATTATTGGCGCTGTGCAACGCAAGTCATTCTATAACACAATGGCATTTATCAAAGGCTTTAAAACGTGACTTTATACTGGGAATGCAGCGATGCTGTCCTCAAACCTGGACTTCAAATGATCCGTTTGTAACCTAGGCTAGAAATCGCTTTGAAAATTCGATAAATTTACTTGTGATTCGCACCTTTTAACCTTCGACCTTTTCTTCTTTCTGTTTACGATAGAGATACTAGCGCCCTACAGTGTTTTTTTTTATCCTTTTTATTACGTTCTAGCTTCTTTTTTTTTTTGTACATCGCCATCGACGGTCTTAGGCCCCTTAGCTTACCCTCGTCTGTTCGTTTCTTTCTTTTCTTCTTTAATTACTTGTCTCGCTTCGCGTCATGCACAAAAGACCTTTTGTACTAGGAAACACGAGCTACTTCTCGGAATTTTTTGTACTTGTGACGCGAAGTAGTCTCGTTATTGTCACGATTAGAAAAAGGTTCTTTCTCTCTCTTTCTCTCTCGCTCTTTCTAAATTGTTATCTCTAAAGTGTTCGAGACCCGTCTTCACACCAATATATCCCCCTACATGTTTGCTCGATCATGATCCTTTTGAAAAATTTGTTTCTCTTAAACGTTCAAGAGCCATACGATGAAAGAGCCATGCCAGTCCCTTGGTCAGTTTCACGGAAGTTTGACGTACGCCGATCAAGATGTTCAAAGCCAGACTCAAGTCTTGACTATAGATATCAACGCCTGGGTAATAGATTCCCACACTTTGGCAATGGAGGAAATCCTCTGTCCTACCATCTCTTGATTCTCTCCTATCGTAGAAATGCGAAAATCATCCGCGAGAAGAATGGCCTTATGCCTTGGAATCCTCACGAGAGAAACCACGATGGTGCAATACCCACGCGCCCTGACCACTAGTTCTTCAGAATGTTCAGACTTCACGAACGACCACTTCGAAGTCGCAACTTCAACCTGAGCTTCGAGGTGACGTCGGCTACATGGCGTGGTCCCATCCTACGGCTCCGAGAACTTCAGAATCACGCGTGCGTCGGACCAATCACATTGCCGCTCGAGGAAGTCATCTGTTCCTCGGCTTCCATCATCTTCAGCTTCCTGACGACCTGAGCGTGCTCTTCGAGGAGACGTGCGAATTCGCCACGTCGCGTTTCCGCCTCGACCTGGATCTGCTTGATCCTCTCCCTGGGACCTCCAGGACTGTCCAACGGCGTCTGCGAGGTCGAGTTCTGAGAGCTGCTCTCGGTAGAAACGCCATCCTGTTCGGACGTCTCGCTAAGCATCGAATGCGAGTCCACGTCATCGACGATGAGACTGTAAATGAAAGGGGGAAAAACAAAAAACAAGTTAACTTCGTCTTCGTCAAGATGTCCAATCCCATCTCTAATTCTCAAGAAGTCCCTAACACTTCAACCGGTGCTCAAAGATTTCTCCTAATCACATCCGCTTCACGCCTAGAAGCATGAAAGGACCCACGACCTATTCAATATTCTTTCCCACTTTCAGGATGACGTAGGCAGCTCTCTTTTCTGTCTCAGGTCGATCGCACTTATTTGCCAAAGCCTCGTGACGGCAAGGCGAAGGCCTCCACGACCCTGGAGGCGAGAAAATTGCTAGAGACTCGTACCAACCCGAGACATCCTCGCGCCTCTCGCATAGACGAAACAATAACACACTCCAGCCACTTCATACATCTTCTTTGCGTCCTACCGACACGTTTCTATACGAAAGCGAACCTTTCGCCATTAAAGCCCACCTTGAGTCACGCTTTACATTGTTCGACCTTTGACACATCTACTCAAATACCCATGACGCGTAGCACCATAGGTTACAGTCAAGTTCAGTACAATAGCGCTTCAAAAGTATCCATGTTGATCGAGGTCAATTCAAATAAACAAAGGACGCAACCAAACAATAATAATATTAGCCAACCAGGATCAGAGTCGACCTATGCGCATCGTCCAAACACTCCACGCAACAAACTCAACCGTTTCGCATCCTGTTATCTAATCTTTCTCTATTTCAACCCGGAACTTACAAAGGCGCCATAACTCTTGTCAGCCGTGAAGAAGCGCGAGTAGAAAAATCCCGTCAGCGTCAGACGAACATCCACGAGAACAAGTGGATGGTAGACTTTCGTAGCCAACCAGATTTAATCTCTCGTATCGACTTCGGAGAAGGGACTCCCCGGCTGTTTTAATAGCCGACAATTGTCGCTTACGTCAATGTTACGTCATTCCTTCGCTATAAAATACACACAGACTTACCTATGTATCCGAGTGCGTACATACGTATCTACGTTACATGGAATGTTCAACCCACCCTCCCCTGCCCCTCCTCCATCCCTTATCCCTACAACTCAGGTGCATTTACCAATAACAAGTGCACCTTGCACTGCAGCTTGACGATAGTACAAGTACTCGAGTAGCCCATTTGTTAATACTAACAATACTATAGTAATTTCATGAACTTTGAATAGAAACAATTTCATAGTACTTACAATAATAATAGTATTTACCGTTACATATATATATTAATTAAATAACTGTCATAGCAGCCGGTTCCAAGAAAATCGTAGCAGGAACCGAAGTCTCATGCCAACGTTAAGTGCAGCCGATAGTCCTCGAGGTGCAGCAACGTAACCCGTAGCGTAAGAGTAACCTTCGCTTTAGATTAATAGACCTCCTAAGGTATAAAACGTATCGACTAAATCCCACGGGGCTTCGTACTCGTCGAAGGTCGTATCGAAAATGTACTCCTTCCACGAAAACTCCGGAAATAACTCTTCTACTTTCATGTGCAGCATCCCCCTGGCCCCCGAGCCTCCTCTTGCCCAGACCATGCTATACACACTCACAATAATTAGTCGACTATGCAGCTCTAATGCGTAGTGGCTACTACGTCATTCACAGTGCAACGAGTATCTGCAGTGCATTAAACCCTGGATGACAAAAGGGCCTTGCGTGCCTATTTTATGCTCCAGGTGTAAACGTTTGGCAAGCTTAGAAGAGTCGCGAATCCATTGCCTGTTTTTTTTTGTCCGCTTCTTTTGTATTTGGCTAACCGTAGTCGAGTGTGTTTTTTTTTCTCACGGTACTAAATTGTAGAGTCGGTGATCTAAGACTGGGAATACGTTGAACCTATTCAAAGCGACGAAGAAAGAACGCTGCACCGTCGATCGGCCAATTCGTGTATCCTGAGATCCGATAGTTCCGTCAATCGTTATGGCCGAGTAACGTGCGTCACGGATTTCACTTGCTTCTGGCCTAATAATTAATTCTCCATTTCTGGCCAATTCATATAAGACATCAATCATCGTAGCGTACCTGAATGCTCCGTGGATTTCCCTGCCGGAAGCCATTGTCACAGCGATGTCTGGCAGTGATCCTGAAGCGAGAAGAGAAATATGTATATTAATGCAAATTACTTTAACGTTTTTTTTTTTGTTTTTTTTTTTTTATTCAATTTAATATTTTCTTACTGTATTCATACTCCTATCTGCCGTACTCATTAGGACATGTAAGTAACGTGCTGGGTAATTAGTATTTATTATCAATACCGTACCCCTCCTTTGTTATCGCGTTCTAATTTAAAATATCAATGACTTACGAAATTTAAGCTACTGATTTTAACGTTTCAAACGTCCAAACCTTTCGTGATCGCGTTACGAAATTCTGTGAGGTGTTGCGAACCCTTAGAAAATTCTTTTAAACGAGCTGCTCGCGTGGCAAAAACAACTCAACTCGGTTCAGTTCAGTTCAGAAACGCTGACTGGAACGAAGTAAAGTTAGAATTCACTGAAGCTAGATTACAGCACGATTTAGAGGTTCTAGTGCGTTTAACTTCGAGTGAACATTACGATTACGATTATCGTTCCCTTCCTTCATTCCCTTCATTCTCGGTGTAATTAAACGGACTGCAAATATAATGGAGTCTCTCGCGCCTCGTCGATCAGTCCATACTACTGGCTGCTTTATATTGCCTAAGACTATCGGCTGTGTATGCAAATCTGCACCAGGAGTCACTTCTCCAAGAATCCGCAAGCGTTATATACTAGAGTGCAAATCATGTGCCATTGGAGCTTGATTTATTATTTGTCATCAGGTAGCAGGTCATGAGGTGAAAACAGAGGCTCACCATTTACTAACTTTTATCTAGTCTACAGTCTAACAATAGTCACGAGTCTTATTTTGCTACACAACGCTACCGACTGCGTCGCCCTCGAGAAGTCAAAACAAAGGATAAATTCAGTCAACTCGACTGCCAGCAGCCGTATTTCGTCGAAATATAGAAAAATGACGTTCAATGATTTTCCTGCAATTTTGTTTTAGAGAGGATTTGAATATGCGCTCAAGTATGGTAACAATGATTTTCAAGGATCATTAGAGTTTGACTTTGCTTCGAATTTTCATTCTTAATACGAACTGTACGAGGCTGCAACTATAAGGGATGTTCTTTTATGCAAATTGCCGTTCGTCTCTCCTTGCGGTGCCCGTGGCTATTTGTGCGGATCGATTACTGCCGTCTACTTATTATATCGGTGGAAGCAGGCGAGAGGGTATAAATGAATAATAGTATCCAAGAAACGAAATAAGAAGTAAGACAAATGAAAAATGAAAAGATGTCATACCTGCACACGTGCGCCCGCTCTGTCTCTGCGATTCGGACTGCATCGTCAGCGAGGTTTTTTTTTTTTAGTACAAAACGAGACAATTTCTTGCGAAGGGGATTATTTTGGAACTTTTGAAACCACCGGATGAGAGGTATATTAAGGCTCTCTCAACCTGTTAAAAAAGAGAAAACCAACGATAGTGTTACGTATACTTACTACAAGGTTGGACCAATATTCCTCTTAGACGACACTCGGCAACTCACTGATATCGCAGTGCATAATATTGTACCTTTTAGTAGCAGAGACCAATTCGCATTCGTGCGAGTTACGATCACAGACAATGATAATAAGATAGAGAGAGAGAGAGAGAGAGAGAGAGTGAGAGAGGCAAAGAGAGAAAGAGAGCGTAAGAGAAAAAGTAATAAGGGTAGAGTTCGAGGAAATTGAGTAGCGTTTACAAAAAAGAAAGCTTCCGGTGGAAACATGCCAAAGCATCCGGCCAGACAGAGAGAATCAACGGAGGCATCGAACTGTAGAACCGGTGACGTTAAGTGGAAGTCAGCAAAAAATAAACAGGAGGAACCGTACTTTGTACAGGGAAGACAATTTTTTAATAATATTTCTATCTTTCTTAGGAAGTCCTTTGTTCTTATTTACTGATTCCTTTGTTTTAATAATGACAGGGATGATATTTTTTCAAGTAAATTTAAGGGAAAACGTGCTATGCCGTGTTACTCGTATTCACGGTAAGTTTACAGTTAATTGAAAGTTTACACGTATACGTATCATTACAGACTTCTAGAACGATAATATTTAAGAAACTTTTGTAAAATATATGGCTGGAAATAATTACGAAACTTACCTTTCACCATTTGTTTTCAAATTCCAAAATTCGATAAACCCTTCTTGATTTTCGAGAACTCCACCTGCTATCAGACGGTCGAGTCGTCTCACTGCTTTACTTCAGAATCTTCCAAATTTTTCTCAAAAATCAAACTGCTCTCTTATGTATCTCCTTGAATTCTTGTAAATCAAGTTTGAGAAATAAAAATGAAAGAATTCGGCCAATGATACACGAACAGAGTGTAAACGAAACAAAGTAACCAGAAGAGAAGCGAACACGACGGAGGTTTCGCGCAGACTGATCGGCTCGGGCGTCGAGACGCCTGGCTTCAATATTCTAGCCGGCGTCGCTTCAGGCTCAAGTGTAGATCTTTGGAGTGGGGATCTTTAACAAATTCAATTCTTCTTATCAGCCGTCGGTTTACTGTTGGACGCGTTCAAAATTCTATCTCCTCTCGATGGCCAAAGGACCAAAGACAAAAGGGTGTTTCGCAAAGGTTTTTGCCACCTTTTGACAATCCCTAGAAGCGAATAATTTGCTTAACCTAATCTAACTATAAACGACGCGTAGCCGAGCCATACATAGAAAACCGACAATAGGGAGGCTCGTGCTTTATCGTAGACACAAAAAGATACGACACAATGACCATTGATTCGACCCAGCGAAAAGGGAGCTGCCATTTTCTCTGGTAATGACGTAAATCATGACATTCGATCAAGCAATCGTCGACGTCCTCGTCTTCTTCGAACCGAATGGTGTCGTGCACTTCTGTAATATCGCATGAATCACCCTGACGTATTTACACGTTTTCATATACACTTCCTATTATCCCAAGATTCCCGTAGAATTCTAGTTCCTGGACAGACCGGAATCACGCAATTCCTCCGAGCAACTTCCATTTTTATACCGAAGGTAATAATCGCGGCTATTAATGGTTACGGCAACATTTTTTATATATATTTGTTTTCCTTCCAAAAATAATTTCTATCAATTTACCGACGTAATTTCGTCATTGTAATTTCTCGGATGTTATTGCACTACGAGATATCTTTACGAGAATATTATCTATAGTTTAATTTCGATCTTATAGAAACGCCATAGACTATGAAAACATCTCC
>JARPRG010000050.1:2031136-2058044 GCA_031001745.1 Hartigia nigra | reverse complement strand
AATACGGTGTATCCAGATATTACAATATTACGTATTAATTAAGAACGCATCCTGCTACTGGCTGGTTTGATTAATTTTTAATACACGCAATTTTAACACGATTAAAGTCACGCTCAGCGACACTATTTCGTTTAGTTCCTAAATGCAGGAGAGGGCTAATTCGTTCATTCTGTGAATAGGGATACAGAGTTTTGAAAGGACAGGTTGGGATAAAAAGCGGTACACGGTCTTCCGGTAGAAGATACGAAAAAAAAATAATAATACACCCCATTTCTCTTAATCACTTCCCACGCACGGATACGATACTACGCTGCTAAAGTTATATGAAATAAAAGTATTTTTTTTTTTCTTCAAGAAATCACCAAAAACTAGAAAACTGTAGAAAATAATAGAAAAAAGGGACTACGTGTATAAAAGAACCCGGAAGACCGTATTTCGATTCGATGGACGTGCGCCATAAAGAATATGTTGACCATTGGGCGATCGGTTCTCATAGAAGCACGTCAATAGGATCGAAATCCTGAATGATAAATATGGGATAAGGAAGAGGAGAAAGACATGCTTGTTCGTTCCTTTAGACGCGGTAGGAGTAATGGCGGTAGGTGGTTCCGCCAGGCAGACGACCGGAAGTATGGGTATCGTAGGAGGAGTGGTAGCCTCCGGGACCGCCGCCGGTCGAAGACCTCGAGGATCTTTCGGTCGAGTACGAGCCGTAAGGACCGCTCTCCCTCTTGATGACGTTCTCCTGGGTGTAGCTAGTGCGCTGAGGACGAGAGTACGGATCCAAAGAAGAAGAAGAAGAGCTGGACGCACTGGTGTTGGTGTAGGAGTAGCTGTACTGCTCTTGGGCAGACCTCACTCCAGCATCCGGATAGTCACGGACCACGTAGTGACGGGGTGTCTAGATTCGGGTATACAAGGTCAACATTGGAGAAGACTCTTCTGAAGTTGCGGAACCCCCTTCATTTTTTATTTTTTATTTTTCCCTTTTCTCTCCCTTATCACGTTCAACCCTCTTCACAATATCTATGTATACATATTGAACTAGCCATTCCCATTGTCAACCCTGGACTACGTGTATATCAGACTACGAAGTAGGACTGGTACTTGTATACTTTCATCAGGATAGTCACAGAGGTTAGGTTAGGTTAGGTTTCAGGTAGATCATATTATTCCAAGATCAGATCAGCACACGAATCCTTGATAAATCCGTAATTAAATTCTTACGTCCTAATTAATAGTCATATATCGAGTTGCATCATAATTGGACGCACGCACTGATCTGGACCTGATCTTTCCCAGAGCCAGAGAAGATTGCGCGACTTCTTCTGGCTAAAGGTCGTTAGGTCGTTAGGTTAGGTTAATACTTGTGTATCAATGCTTGAAGTTATTTATCGTGGTTGTTATGTCAAAGGTGCGTATAGTGTAGATATTTATCTGTAGACACACAACGTGCAGGCCAATTATAACGCGGTTTGTTATACCTAACCTAAACTACGTATTAGTGTCTCCTTGCTCAGATATTCAGGACACTCGGAACGGCGTTGAGCAACGCTAAGGCTATTGCCAAAGGTACGTGTCTCTACTGTATGTGTACTGTGCAATGATCATCTTGATGATCTTGATGATCTTGATGATCACTATAAGTGCAATGAATTCTCTCATGCTGAGTGTTACATAAAGTTTTATATCTATGAACGCGATCATTCGGATTGATCACTCGATGTCTCGGAATAGAAGTTCTTTAATGTATATAGGACGGAATTGGAAGATTGAGTACTAGTTAAAAAAAATTTTAATTGTACTAATGAAACGAGTAATTAAGATATAAAAATTAAAACAATTCTTTCGTTCGATACGACGTCATCTTTTATTGTCATCGTTTCGCAGGTATACATTGCGTGAGCATTCAAAAAAATAATTCATTACCGGACTCTGGGCTTCGTGGGATCAAAAAAATAGTGTAAACAAGATCGTTATCCTCGAGAGAGGATAAAGAAAAATATTCTAAAAATTGCGTAAGCCTTAAACGGACGGCACTAGTCTGTAAATTCCCTGAGGACTAAAAGCATTGTTGAGGTATAGCGCGATACATTGTGTGTGTATATATATATATATTTTTATGATTTTTTTTCATTGTTTACGTAGAAAAGAAATTCAAAATGAAAAGTTCTCGAGTCTCTAAAGACTCTTCGGCGTATTCATTGTGCAGATCTCTACTGTCCGAGTACTAAAAGAATTCTTGAAAAAAAAGGTGAAGAATGTCATTTTTCCTACTCCGACCAATCGATCTGCACCGATTCGTTGTTCTATTGTTTTTCAATCGCGGCAATATTGATCCTTTCGAAAACTCCCGCCAAGACACTCCGCTCGTCTATTCCCGCCTGCGTGAGCTTAAAACCGATACCAAGAGGGCTTCTGCAGGGCCATGAGGATCTTGGTGCGGCCAGTGGCAGGTACGTAAGCGTGTCTCTCGGCACCAGGTTGCCTGGAGAGAACACCCTTCTCGAAGACGTGGCCCTTGGCAGCCAATTCGGCGGCGGCGTCCAATCCGACTTTAGAAATGGCACCACCCTGGATCAGCTGTCTGGTGTGGTCGTCCTTGGCGACATTCTTTCCTCGCACGCTACCCTCTTTGTCCTTGATGGTCGCGTACTGGTAGAACTCCTTCTGGGGGTCCTGCTTCTTGCGACCCCAGACGGTGAACGGTTCTGGGACCAGGGATGGTCGCGGTACGAAGGGGACCTTCTCCCATGGGAACAACTCTCGCTTCTGTAACGTATCCAATGGAGCCCTTATCTCCTCTTATCTCGAGTCCTTCGTCTCTCTCGCTCTCTCTCTCTTTTTATTCTGAATCTCCTTTCCAATTTCCCACATCTTTTCAGCTTTCTCTCTTTCTCCGTCAATCCGTCGAAAGATCTGACGTTCTCGAGGCTCCTCGGTTCTCTCTCTTCCTCCACCGGAGTCTTCACTTCCACACAACTCTTCGACTACTGAACACACACTTTTTGTTTTGCCACTTCTTATCTCCCTTTCCTCTTTCCTTCCGTTCGTGACTTTCGTCTCTTATTTGGATTTACTCTGCTCTTGGTGATCTTTGGGATTTTCGGAGAAATCAAGGACTCATGGGAACGTGTGTGTGTGTGTGTGTCTGTTGTCTGTGTGCGGGTGGGTGTATTTACTTTGATTTTTTCAAAAGACTGTCGTTTTGCATTATTCCAACTTTCACGAAACGGATTCTTCGATATCGCGACAAATAATTCTAAAGCGGAGTCGCGATCTTGGGGCGGTGGATCTTGAAGACCCAAGGGGTCGAAGTGAAGGGTCGCTTGGAAGGTTGCACGTGGTAAGATTAATCACGATTGACAGAACCGATTCTATTAATAATACAGATACTGCACTCGGGCTCCTTAAATAAACTAGACTCTCTGCAGTGTGAATGGTGCTTAAAGAATGCAGCCATGTCAACTTCGGTGTACGCCCCCGCGGATTCCGATGTCCCTTGCCAAGGTTTGCATACCGCCGTCATATTTACGACTGTCAATTCAAATCTTCTAACCTCATTTCAATAACCTACTGATCACCCGTTACGCCCGGTTTACATTGAACTTTAGTCTGATCTCCAAAGCCCCAACGTCCAACGTCAGCAAAGAATGTTTTTCTATCTCGAATCTACCTCAATTCTTCTGTCAATTGAAATTGTCTTATAACAAACGAAAAGAAAAGACCAATCTCCATGAAACTAAACAGATATAAAAATCATCTGACTAATTTGGCACGTCAGAGAATCGCAAAATGCCTGTATCGCTGCGATGACGCTTCGGACAGGACGCTTAGGTATATATAAATATATATATACACGTGAGTATTCGGCTGAGTATGAATTTCTGTGACGAAGAAATGAGAAAGAGTGGGGGTGGGCGTCGGGACGTCGTGCGTCTAAATTAGGGCAGCGTAACGCAACACCGAGGCTCGCCGACGTTCTTGGACATCCCTCTCTACCAACCTAGAAAGACGTAAAGCGTCTTCGAAGTTCTCGAGTGCAGTCGAGAACGTTAGAAATTCCACTTCCCTTCTGAGTGGAAATTTTCCTAACTGCTTGCTGACATTTAATATGGCCGCCACAATACACTTCGTATGCTTTTATGAGTTCTTGCGTTTTGTATATCGACGATTCGTATGCTGGGATCGTCGTAAGATCCCACTTTAGATCGAGAGACTGGCGGTGGGCTAATCCCTTGGCCAAATTCATTTTTCGCGACGAGCGAATCGCCGGGAGCAACGGCATCTAAGTTTAACGCTTCCCAGTCCCGGAAAATGGCTGACTGCCTATTAATAGTTCATACGGTGACCCCACTGCCCTCTCTTGCCTAATTATAAAGCTATTCGCATTTCCTACGTGTTTCCTTAATTACTGTGTAACGACTATCCTCCTCCTCCTCCTACTTAATTATTGTATCGCTGGATCTATGCGGAACAATCTTTTTTTAACTTCGCCATGAATTATTGTTAATAATAACTTTACACGCGCAAGATGGCGTAGGTTAACGCCTGCGAATTCCGAAATGAATCATATTCAGTTTAAGATATTTTACGAAAACTTGAAATAAGTTAATAAACGCAGTTCCGCCAAGACGCGATAGCCACTTGACAATTTCGTAGATCGTATTTGGCGCGAAAAGAAGTCACTTTCCAAAATAATCATTACTACATTTAATAGATTTGTATTATTCGCCATATTCAATTGCTAGTATTCTCTGTATATCAATAGAGTTTAGATATTGACAATCGAATAGTACCCCCCGTTGACAGTCCATGCCATTAACCTGACACTTGACTACGTGCTCCGAGGTCTCCTCGGAGTTAGCGCAATGTTCAAAAAGAAAAAAAAAAATAACTGACCACGATAAAAAATAAAACACTGACAAATAAAGAAGCTCAGGGTCTTTCGTACTTTAATCGTACTAGAGACTTTTCGACACAGGCTTGAGTCGATCCGTCCGTTACGTTTGACGGTTCCATTTTGTACACAGCTTGCGACGTCATGGACTGCATAAAAAAAAAGTCAAAAAGAAAACTGACAGGTCTGTCTTGCCGATCGACAGCCGGTAAAATCGGTCCAGTCGTCTTTTACCCTCTTCTTACACGTAAATACGTACGTAATACGTATAAGGAGAAATCCAACCGCGTCCATCCTTATCCGAGACACCGAGTGCGTGAGTGCGTGCGTGCGTGTTCCTTGGTTGGGAGTAGTGCTCAGAGTTAAAGTGTGGAAGTTAAGACTTCGAAAATTGCAGTAGCGTACCGGATGTTCTCATAAAAGACGACGACAATAATTTCGACGATCGAGCGTAACTCGAAAAGACATACGATTCGATCAAATTCTCATATTGTCTGTCGTCAATGAAAGATCCAGTATAACAACGGCCGATAAGAGTGTCAGAAAATTCATGATAGAGTCAATGTTTCGCGATCGTACGTTATTTTCAACAACAACAAAAATAAATAAATAAATAAAAATAAAAAATGTCACCGAACACCAAAGTCAAACGTACAATTGGTGCTTTCAATTTGGAGTACAGAGAGACACGAGGCGAGCTTTTCTCTTTTAACATTGACAATAAAATAAGCTGATCAATCGTTTGAACTCGGTCGCTCGAAACTTTGACCCTTTAGGATGATCCCTCTCTAACGTGAGTACTCTAGCAATTAACTGTTAGATATATTCGTGAGAATATAAGACACAGTATATTTATGTAGAATGATAGATTCAAACGTTTCCCTATAACTTGTGGTTATCAGTGTATCCCGCCTCTCCAAGTGTCGACTGGTTAAGAATGGTTGATCGTCCTTACACTTGTTTTCCCTTAGTCAAGGTATCTCTTGTAAATAGTACTAACCGTGACGGTGTAGGAAGACACAATCGGCCGCGAGTAGGGTCGTCGGGTCGTGTAGAAGTCGCTTTCGTAAACCATTTTTGCTTCTTTCTCGGCTCTTCTCGGCTCGATGAACTCTGCGCTCAGGGATGTCAAACCCGTGGGACGTGAAAACGAATTGATATGACCCGGTCGAGTGAATTCGATGAAATCTTGTTTATCCGTGCGAATGATCGGTAGGATCGAAAAAGCAAAGCAAAGAGCGAGTCGTGCGTTTAGAAAAAAAATATGGTGGACCCACGGTAGCGGCCGCGATGGAAGTTCGTACGGTTCTGTCTGGTTCTGTCTGTGGTGCTAAGACGCCTTGAGACGCCCAGCGTCCCGACGTCCCCACCCTCCTCATCGTTTTCTTCCCCGCCATCTTTTTCTTCGTCCCCTGTTGCGTCACACTGACTACTCGACTCTTCTGATGCATCGAAAGAAATAGAATCGTGTTAAGGTTGCACACCCCCGAATCACCCTCCCACGTCCCTTCTATATCTTCTGTCTTTTTTCCTCTTCATTTCTTTTTCGTGCTCAGCAATGTTTTTCAATCCCACGCCACTCTTCGTGGAACTTTGAATGTTGGGTAAGGACCGTTCCACTGCAGTCTACTTTTTTTTTTTTAATATAGAACAACGTTAAGATGATACAACTCGAGTGTCGTAACAGAATCGATAGTGAAAAATGTATTTTTATATTTACACTCAAAATTCAGTATGCTGTTCTCATAGCATTTAGTATTGGAATGAAACGATACTGTTGAAAAGCCTTCAATATTATTTTAGGCGCAATTGAATCTAATCTCTGCGAAAGATCTGAAGATTTATTGAAAAATGCTGAAAATCAATGTCTATAGGCTTCGATGTTTCTCGACCTTGATAAATTGTCGAACAGTATCGCGTCTGATGTTTGTATGGCAAATCATAGGTTACACAATTCCCCAAGGATCTTTAGAAGTTCAGATAAACATCCGGCCAATGGTCGCCGTTCGGATCCACCTGGTAGCCAATGATGGATGTACTCCTTGTCGTAGAGAAGTCGTTGAGAGCTACGCGAGCATTGAGACTGTAGCGTTCCGTTTACGTCAACAAAACGAAATTTATATATAGGAAATTTATATATATAACACATGCATTGGCAACCCATCGATTAGTAGATCTCAGCAGGCGTAGATAATTATATATATATATAATATTTGCGTGTGCAAGTTACATCGAATTCCAATTGAATTTGAAGTAATATAAAAACACTTGTGCAAAGTTCGCTTATGTTATTTTTCACTGCACTTCATTTGATTGTATGCAATTCTTCAACGAGTTATTTTCGCAAGTCGTTGAGACATTGAACGAGATTGTTTCTGCGTGAATAAATTCATTTTTTAGAAAAAGCCTTGCGACAACCGTAACACTGGGCAAAATTCCAGACGATTTGCATAACGATTGTCGTTGGAACGAATCCCAACGTTTCGCCGGTATCAAAAGCGTATAAAGGTTTCATGAAAATTCTGCCGATCAACAGAGAATAGAACGAAAGAAAAATGACATAATTCAGGCAGCTCGAATGTCCAACTGGATATTTTTGAACAACGCCGGATGGAAATCTGTAAACGTCGTAAAGACAGCTTACGGTCTGTTTATGTCAATGGAGACATTAATTTGTAAAAGCACGGCAAGCTCGTCTGCTTGCGGGTTTTGCCTGCTTCTTAATGTCCTGCCATTGAAATTCGGCAGTCGGACGGTTCGCGATAAACAGAAATGCGTGGTTAGCCGCGGAAACGTTTTAAGATTCCTTTGTCTTACGTTCTTCCTCTTCAGCGATGATGTCGCCTTAATAGTATCTTCGAATGAGGTATTATATATACTCCAGTGACGTTCTTTTTATTCGTGAGGATGCAGGATGGGCGTTGCGACGAACGTCATTCTCGAGTTTTTATAAGAAATGCGGTCATCCAGAACGAAGAGGTAGCAGATGTTGACTTTATCACGCGTAGGTGGTTGGTATCTGGGTCATTGTCAAAATTCTTGTACAATTCTACTCGATGTTATACCTTTTGCTTAAATTTTCCTGACACCTGTCAGGATATTCGACTTGCGTGGACATTGGTTCACAAGTGTCTTGAGGGTGACAAAGAAGGCGTACGTTAAAAATGTATCTCTCGTCATTCACTACGTTCCAACATGGCTGAGGCACAAACAGGATGTAATGACTGAGATCATATTGCTAATAAAAGATATTTTGCGTATCGGATTCATTTAGCTTTCGTTACATTGAAATTGCCTGAATTGACGATAATTTTGTAGTATTTAGTAAGGATTAGTCATTAGTTTTTAATATTGATTGACTCGGTGGAAGGATAAGAAAGATAACACTCGAAAATAATCATTCTAGATATAATTTTGGAAATTCGTTTTTTTGCATGATCTTTTTTTTTTTTATTAAGAAATCGAGGTTTATAAATATTTACGTCCTTCTAGCAGCACATAATTTATCCTGTGGAAGGAAATTCCATCTTTTCAAATAATTCGATAATTTATTAGGATATAACTGGAAGTAACAATAAACAAGATTTTGCAATATCACGAATGTTTGTAATGAATAATGTTATATAGGTTCAGTGGAGTAATATATAGTTTATAGAGAGGTCTAATAATATGAAGTATATCCTAATAATACCTGTCCGTTAAATATATTATAAAAATGTATTATCGATTATCGTAAATCAATGACTATGTTTCTCCGTTGATATTAATTTTTTGCCCGTGGCGTTATTGGCTGTTTGAAAATGATAACGGGTGTTGAAGAAAACCGGTTGAGAAAAATGGCTGAAAATGGCGTCAATGGTAGTATTCCGCTTGTCTGCCACCTGTCCAGTAGTGGTGTCATAGAAAAATGTGTGTGAATAATAGCAAAGGAATGAAAACCGTAAAATACTCATAATTCTTGAAGCTCGTAACTACTATCCTTTGTACAGTTATTCACATGAAATTTGGCCATTTGAATTATCGTAAGACACGCTTATAGGTTACGGAAAGCTGTCAACCGTGCAATATAAACAGTGGACAAGACCGTATCGACAATTCTATAAGACTGAAATTAACAGTAAAAATGTCTGTAACCGACGATAAGATTCAAGAACTGAACAGAAGATTTCTAGACTTCATGAGCAAATCAGAAAACGTTGAAGCAGCTACGAAAGAGATTTACGAAGACCTTCTTGATGAAGTTTTAATGGGATTTGTTTTTGATGTGCACCGAACAATCAAGACTGGAAGTTCTGATGTCGAGGAAGGAATACCCGATGATGAATCTTATGCGATTGTTGGTACGTTAGTCTTTTATGGTTTACGCAGCATGTGACAAAACATAAATAACTGTAATACTTTTATATCCGTAACGTTCTTTAGATTCACCAGGACTCGATGTGTTTGGACAGCACCCAGTGAAAAAGTCTCAGGAATGCAACTGTCCCAACTGCGACAGAGGAGTTGCAGCATGTCGATTTGCTACTCACTTAGAAAAATGTATGGGTATGGGTCGGAACAGCTCACGTATTGCATCTAGAAGAATTGCTAATAACTCGAAGGATCTAAGTACCCTCAGTGGAGTTATAAGCGATGACGACGACGACGTTGATTGGAGCTTGAGCAACGATAAACGTAAAAGAAGAAAAGACCGCAATGGTGTAAAGAAATCAAAACAGCAAAAAACCAGTCAAAGAAACGGTGATAATACCACTGAGCTTAATCATACAAGCAACGAGAACTCCCCATCGAATTATGAAAATATGTCCATTGAAGATAAGCGTACGTTACTCACGCAGATATGCGGTGTAGTTTCTGAGCACACGAAAAAACTGTGCACCAGGTCGATGCGATGTCCGCAACACACGGACGATCAGCGAAAAGAAATGCGTGCCAATTTAGAGTCTACTAATAGCAGCCATCCGAATCAAGATAATCTACACGTGGATGTAGACACGTACGAGGAAAGCGATGGGCAAAATTTACGGGAGACTTTGGCAAGATGGGATCGAGAGGGTTCCAGTCATTCGAGTCCCGCAGATTCCGCATCCACCACGTCGACGTCGTCTTTGAGTAGAAAGCGAGAATCAAAGTCTAAAGGCAAAGGAAAAGGATCGAAACGTGACCGAGGATCACCTATTTCTCAAGGAGATTAATACATTTTAATTATTGTCTTCTCCTTCGATTATATCGACTATTTTAATAGGAAGTAATTCTGTGATGACGTTCCTAATCATTGTACAAAGTTTAATTCGTCGCGTTACTCTTAACCAGCAAATTGCCATGCAAGAAGAATTTTGATGAGCCTTAGTTACGATCAAATAGCTTGAAAATAAATTTAATTCTTTAAATTAATCCTTAGTTCTTCTTGGCGCGTATTCATTATAACATAATCAAACTAACGAAAGAGCAGAGAAACAATAGAAAGATTATAAAAATCGTTCTGATTATAGTTTCCATGAATTATGTAAAACAGGGTTCTTCGATGCTTTGAGACGTGCAAAATAACTAGCACGTTAAAATGTATACCATCAGTCAAAAACCTTTGCTGAACATAAAAGGGATTCGTGAACTTTAATTCTACAATGACGAAAATGGCACCTACTGATTTCTACTATCACAATGTCAGGGAATATAACCCCCTGTGTGGCCAACGGATTTATAGGTTTTGTTATAAACTTTTTTAATTCCTATATTTCTTTAATCGATTATCATAGACATTTTCAACGTTTCACCTAACAGACCAACTAATAATGCAATCTGTGTCAAGAACAAACTTGAGAACGATGACAAGTCATCGTCTGACGAGCAATGGTCAAAAATATGCAGAGCTAGAAAAATTCAAATTTTAAATTGTCCTGCAGAAACAAAACGACCCATCTGGCCTTTGACAACGTTTCGTATTCGAAATGAGCATTGTGCTCAAAAGAAACGCGGAGATATGCTAGTGCCGTGCAATTTGAGAAAAAGTAAGAATTATATCATCCTACAAAATTTGGGTATCGTACTATATAACATATTGTATTTTGAATTAGGTAATAAGGTTTGCGTCGGATCTAAAATTCGGGCAAAAGGGACTTATTGTTGGAAAAAACTTCAGCAACTGTTTGACACGCCTTGCAGCTCCATAGAAAATATGGACAGAAACACTGTCGTTCATCATTGTCCTAAAAACTTGATTCGTTCAAAAAAATGGTTGCATTGCTTAAAATCTACGAGCATGGTATGCAGCTCCAGCAACAAAGATATTCAAGAAGAATCCTGTGACGTTCCTGCAGGATACACCAGGCCTAAAGTACTTTGGCAATTGGTTACAAATACTGGAAATCTTTTACCTGTTGCTGTTGCTGAAAATTCATCCTGTCCTGAAACTTGGGTGAAACTGGATACGTCTATACCATCTACTGATTGCCCAGTCGAAGAAATATCACAAGGATACGAAAATAAACCAGATAACCAATTATTCTCTTGTATCGATGGAGATTTCCCATTGCCGATTTACGTACCCTCGAAAGATAAGGAAACTTTGGATTTCGATGTTAAGGAAAAATGTCAGATTCTATGGTCAAAATCCAAAGACATAATAAAACTTGAAGATAAGACAGATAACTGTACTGTAAATTCACTAATGAAAAAGGAACAATGTCCGATTCAATGTACGTCCTCAGAAAATTCCAAAGAACCTGTGGAACGTGAGAATGTCAAATCAAACAGTAATACTGATTCTTTTTTTTCTGATTGGTGGAGTAAACCTGTAACGTTACCAGATCAATTTTCGTGCAATACTCCCAAATTAAATCCGACTGCAACTACATCTGCTAATCAGAATAATTGCAGGGATCAAAATCCTTTTGGAAATCAAATGGCAGACAAAGCGTCTGGTAGTCAATCGTTCACAGGTATACAAATTAAAGATAATACAAAAATCTTCTATCCTAATTTCTTTCGTTATGTCATTTTATATCAGAAAACTTGCCACCCCCCGAAGTGCCTTTGGCATCATTAGAAGAAGTTCAGCAGGGACTTCTTGGAAGATTAATAGACATTCCAGGAACACCAACTTCGATGAGTTTATTTTTGCCACTGAACAGGGATGAAATTGAAAGAGGAGCAAGGTCTAAAGTTTATTAGCAAATTAATATTAAACAAAATGCCAAAAATAATATTTAACTGTATAGATTATTGTATTCTACGCCGCAAGAAGCTGCCAGTAATCGCTCCATGCAAAATAGTCGAGCGACACAAACCTCATCGCATAATGGTGGCAAAATAGTTGGCGTTTGGCACTCGGCCGCTTTTCATGGAAAATATCCTTTTCTTGGTTTATCTCCGCTGCCTGAAAATACTAGAAATCTGATAGACGACGAAAACTCAACATGGACTAAATGCAACACGATTGATGTTTCCTCCAGTAAAACCAATAAACCTCACAGAGTCATCGGTTCAACACGTTTATACGAGGATGACAATTTTAACTCTAATCAGTATAGGCAATTGCGTTATTCCAGTATAAAGGATAAGGTATTCCAATCATAAATTAGAAAAGAAAAGAAAAATGAATATTCATCGGATCACATTAAAGGTTTTACCTGGAGCCCAAGACCGATCGATATATAACACTGAATTGTCTGCATCAAATAATCTACAAGATGATGAGAAATTAACGCAAACTGTTTGTAAACGAGATTCGAATGAATGTTCAAAGACGCATGATAAACCGACAAAAATGGGATGTGTCACAGCAGATTCTCAAAATGTCGGTAACTCGTCCTTTCTTGACAAGAAACATAATCCAAGAAAAATACCAGAGGGCAAAGACGGAAAAGATCAAGAAACATGCGACAGATGCGCTTTTCGAAGAGGAAAACCAATTCATAATCCTAGTTACACAGATTTATCAGAAACTGATAGTTTAACAGCGACAAAAGCTTTTAGTCCAGAAGAAATCATGAAGTCTTGGGCACCTTCACCCCGTAAGAATCATTTAATCCGATATAAACTGTTGCTGCTAATTTTCAATAATTCGCCAGGCAAATCAGCGATATTCCAACCGAGTCCGGATTACGTCGACCTTGCACTTAAAGATTTTTCATTGAAAAAATATCTTCCCAAAACGTCAGAATTAGACAAAAAGCAGGAATTGGTATCCACAGAAAAATCACGTCCAGAATCATCAAAATCAATCAACCACTCTACTATTCCAGATAATAAACAGGAAACAATTCGCACCACTTTTTGGATAGGTATTTCAATGTCTTTTATCACTTCTATTTTAAAGCAATTCAAATAACGTACGAACACCTTTATAGAATTAAAACCAAAAACAGAGAACGTGACGCCCAAACTTACAACTTTAAATAGATCGGTAAAGGATGGCACGTCGAAGAAGAAGAATCTCTTTTTTTCAAATTTAGGAAAAAATCGTTATTATCATGAAGTTAAAAAACAATCGATAGAGGAACCAGTCAATCCTTTACCGGAAATATCAATTTTGAAAGACAGGACGTTAACCACTAGCATAGATCAAGTGCCAAAAGTTGAAAAGACAAGTTTAAAGAACGATATTGTGGTAGATGATATTCATGTAGGAATGCCAATGGCAGGTTCCAAAGAGAAAATATTGATACCAATTTCTATACCAACGTCTTCGCAGCAGAATGGCGTTGCAAAGACAGAAACTTTGACAGACGCATCAAAAATATTGGATAAAACAAAAGATAAATCCCTTCATCGCGTGGCCTTAAAAATACACTTAAACAATGATACTGCTGAAGAACCGAAAGATCAGAATCGATAATATTAACAGACAATAGCCCAAAAAAAATGCGTGAAATATGTCATTCAAGAATAGGAAATAGACTATATTTTAGGACATAAAAGCACAGTATACAAAACTATAAAATCTGTCATATCCAAGTAGATTCTCATAAACTCAATCAATCTACAGCATCCCTTTACTTGCTTCGCTAAAGAGACAAAAGTATCAATTATAAAAGTATTCTCAGCCAATGAATCATTTCGAATTCCTCTCTTACATCATCGCAGAGTTTTCTCCTTCTTGACTCGCCAAACGTTTCTTTTCTGGGAAGGAGTCGAATCTTGAGTTTTTTTCATTAACTTAGCATTTTCCTTATCCGAAAACCGATTATCATTCGAGCGCGAGTTCGTCTCTACTGCTGTTGTTTTTCTTGTATCCAAATGTTCACTTTCTATATCTACAGAATTTATTTCTGACTGATCGGTATAAGATGGAGCTGATATGACGTTTCTTATGCGATCTGTTTTTTCCCAGGCAGGCATTTGCATGAATCTCAAAACCAAACGATCTCGAATCAAAGTCGGCATTATTCTGAATAGTGTGTGATAAATTTTATATCTGTAAGGCTCGCACCTAGTGAACCAAAATAACTAATTAGTACCATTATTAATTTTGATTTGAATCATTTAATAAATAATAATAACTTACTTGTATACTGCTGACGGATATCTATCCAGAAGAGCTCCTTCGAAAATGTTATAAACGAGCGGATTTTCAAGCTTACACGGTTTGCATGATCGTCCAAAGTAAGATAAATATTGCTCGTATTTAGTAAAGTAATTCCCGTAAAATAATTTAGCCTCTTCAGTCATCGCGTTGCGCATCTCTTGAAAATGTTTCACCTGCTGGCTGAGTATATTGCTCTCTTTTACGAAAGATCCTGAAGCACAGTAACCGTCATAAGTAAAACCCCTAGAAAAAGTGATATTCTTTATTCGACGGTTATCATGAAGATTGAGACTCACCGGGAACAAAGGAAACAACGTCGACGCCGTATTTTCCTAATTCCACTCTGAGCGCTGTTGCCCAAGCAGCAAGTCCAGCTTTGGTTGCTCCGTACGTAGCGACTCCAGGTATTGACGCTTCTGCACAGTGACTAGAAACTATTATAATTCTACTGAGATGAGCGCGTATCAGTGGCATCAACTGTTTCGTAATTCTCATTGTTCCCAGAAGATTTACTTCTATCTGTTGTCTAATTTGATCCTCGGTTTGCCATTCGAATTCTCCAAAAATCATTACTCCGGCGTTATTCACCAACGCACGTAAAACTGCGGGAACATTAATTTGAATTTAGTTTAAAATTCACAGAAAGCTATAGAATTAGTTTGATTTAATGTATTACTTATTACTTACTTAAGTTTTTCTGCTTCAACAGCTCATTCACGAATACTCCAAAATTCTTGACGCTCTCTCCATTTGTGATGTCGAGCGGCAGGACTTTTATTCCTTTTCTAGCTAGATCCTTAGCACCAACGCTATCTTTCCGAAGGACACCAGCAATTACAATAGCACCCAACGAGTGGCAATAAAGCGCTAAACTGTATCCTAGACCAGAATCACATCCTGTAATAATTATCGCCTGATTTGCTTTTATTTTATTTTTGATATTGCTGATCCAATAGCAGAAAACACTTCCTGCAATACAAAAACCAAATTTAAATCAAGATTCGAGTGCTCGCATGTGTATATAATTCAATTTGAAAAGGAGACCGTGCAAGGAACAGATTGGAGTGAGCTAAACAACGAGTAAAATAAAAAAAACAAAAAAACAAAAAACTCACCAAGAGCTATAATACCACATGAAGCCGCCACGTATTTGTACCCAGCATCCCAGAGATACATAACTCCTGCTGTAGTTGACAATCCAATGCTCAAGGATGTGGAGCGTCGCCTGAACCACGCTCCCAACTGGCTTGAAATACCTATTTCTAATTCCATCATGAATTTAAACTTGATCCCATAAACGGGAACCTTAGAGTTCTCTCCTTATCTAAAAAAATCACAAATCAGAGCCACATTTGTCAGCCCCACTCCTTTTCGAAGCGGCTACTCCAAACGACGAGAAATGGTGGCGCATCCAATGGCTGGAGCGCTGCTCTTTCTCTTCCAATGGCAAGACCCCGAGAATTCCATATGCAAAGACGAACGAAAATTCCACGGGAGTCGAGTCTCAAGTTTCGCCCCACCATCCCAACGCGTCACTTCAAATATAAATCATCCGCAAGCAGAGTCATCGATCACCGTGAATTAGTATCGATGATGGATATCGTAAATCAATGAATCCCAAGATGCGTTAAAATCTTCCTTTGACGCTAATTCTCTTTTCTTTTTCCTTCTTGAAAAAAATTATCGTTTCTTTCACCACGTCTAAATATTTTCTAATTGCAATTTCATAGATTTACTAGTATCGATCTCCTGTGTTAAGATTCTCTCAGTAAGTGTTTAGCATTTTCGAGCTGACAAGGAGATTTTAACGATTACTGTACCAAAGGCGTTTTAATATTTCATGAAGCGTAGTCCGAACGGAGGCTGATTAGAATTTCAAAATATTTCCATTTAAATTTCATTTTACTCGTGCAGTGACACTCGAGATTTTTCAGTTCGATCCCTTCGTGAAGTTATTAGCATAAATTTCCACGCTTCTCTCTTATTTCTTTTCCTTCGTCTACTCCGTGTTACTTACTTTCTGCAACCGCTATCTCTAAGCACCCCGAAAACGCAGGACAAGTCGATAGGCCGATTTCACTACAGCTGATACTTTGTATTCAGAAGAATCACGTGGAACCCGGTTTGACTTGTCTACTCTTTCTGTCAGACTCCAGTGAAGATTCCGAAGAGTCCCACCAGGATTACATCACTTTACCGATGGTCGATATAAACATTACACAAAATTTGATAATGATGACACAACCAAGGAAGCTGGTTTGTTATCAATGCACTGGTGACAGTCGCGACGAAAAATTTGCGTCGCAAACAACAGACGTCGAGAGGCGGCAATTCCTCGTGGAATGTCCAGAGGAGAGAAACAATTTACCGTCTTCGTGCACACTGCCAGAGGATATAATGAACTCCAGGATGACGTGAACTTACCATTAAGAATTGGCTGTCCCACGTAAGAGAGTCAAATTTCGTCGACGATTTGCATATGCGACACAAACCGATGCAATTCTGCGTATTCCTTGACGGTTGACATAATCTTTATGTGGATTGAATTTTGTATCAGTGTCATCGCTAGAACTTATTCCGAAGTCTCTTTAGTATTATAAGATGACATCTCACAGATTTTCCTAGATTAAGGAACAATGATAGCGTAGATCAAAGTGCAGATTTGTTTACATACTCTTCATTATATTTTATAAATTCATGGGACTTTACAATCGATCACAATATACAGTTATCGTTCTAAGGTATTGCGTTTAAAAATGGATTAAATCTTATAACTTATAATAGTCTGTAACTCGTTTTCGTGTTCGTTCTCTAAACGAAATCTTCGATAGAGTTTATTTCGCTCCCTCCAATTCATTTACACAATGGCTTGGCTAATTGTTGTCTCAAACGATGGCAAATCTTTACGCAAACGTATCACTTCTCACGTTTTTACGTAATAACAATATGCTCCCAGACACGAATCTTGATGATAGTTTTGATCAATGATTCATGTCCTTCCTATTAACAACTTATTAAACGGTTAAGAAAGTTTGGAATATGGCTTTGATGATGAAATCGCATTAAATGTTTATAACGGGTTAATTCACTGGAGCACGGTCGACAAAAACGTTTGGATGCGATAGAGGATTAAAAGAAGGATCGCCATCGGTTGTCATTCGGCCAAGCCATGAAAAGATAATGATGATTCCAATAAAAACGAAAAACACCACAACACCGACCATCGCGTACGTTTTGTATACGGACCCGGAAGCGTGTCTTCTGCGGGCCTGAGGTCTGGTAATGAGTTTCCACCATCTGAGAAACCAGTCGACAGCTGATTTTCTTTGATATTTGTTTTCGTCGTGATCGAACGTTACGTCTTTGGGATCGTCATAGGCTTCAAAGATTTTTCGTGGAGTTTGACCCAACAAGGGTAAAGATGGTTCAACATTGACAACGGAGTAAGGTGGACCCAATTTTTGGCTATTGGAGTGCGTGCTCATGTTTGTGTTTGCAGAATTAATATTGCTATTTATTCTAGAAGTAGCTACTGTGGGAGAGGACATAGTGTTTGTATGATTTTGATACGGAGAAGCATCTAAGACTGGAGCCTTACGTTCCTGTATTGGTCTTTGCTCTCTGTCTTCGCTGAGCTGTAAAAGTAATCAGTTTTGTAATTTGTGTATGTAATCTATCTTATATATCTTATTGACGTAAGAGGCATTGATTATCCTTACCAAGGGTAAGCCAAGACCAGCCCTAGCCCAGTTTACACCGGCTAGCTTTTCTCTCAGAACGTCGGCTACTGGAGATACTAAATTTGCCTTTGGAAAAATTCCTGTCTGACAAGTTGGACAAGTATATCCTGCCGGTGCGGTAGTGGCTGGTAAATTTCTAGCATATGTGTCTATGCAAGCCCAATGGTAGACGTGATAACAGGTCAATCGTACGCAGTCTCCTTCGCTTAAACTTCCAGAACACAGAGTACAAATAGGATTGCAATCGCTGTCTTGAAGCCATTGCAAATAAGACTGTACGACACACTGTAAAAAGAAGAAGTAAGATATAAATTATTTTGCATCATAAAGAGCAGACGGATTAATCATGCAATCATACAGTAGCCATTTTTTAAAATAACAGCATTATATTATTTGGTTACTACTGTTACTGACTATGAATATTTTATTGAAATATAACATTTTATGAAGCGGTGTATTGCGTATTAATAATTACTTTGGGGTGGTTCATCACCAGACAATGTTCACAGACATTGACTCGATGTTCAAAACAAAACTGATTAGTAACCCGCTTCTTTGGACACTTGCACAGCCCCATGTCGATGCTTTACGCGGCTCCAATAAATCTTTTAATATTCGTTAAACAAGCTTAAAACGGAACACACTCGAACAATCCCTTTCTCTCGGAGCTTTTGAAGAGTGACAAACTTCTGTTATTCGAAAAAATAATCTCTTTTTAGACAGAACCACCATATTCCGTGTTAGCCACGTCGTATGCAGTCGTATGACTGACACTTCTCTACTGGGTACAAGAGAAAGAATTCGGTGGAAGCAGCCAATCGAGCTTTGGAATTAAGACCGGCACTTTTGGAGCGATCAACAAATATTTATTTTCAAAATAATTAGCATCGATGATCGGTGGATGATAGCAAAGAAGTATTGTATATGAAACGATATTGTAGCATAGTTTTAAAAAGAATTATATAATAAACGCAAAAATAAATTGCTATCATAATATTTAAAACCTCAAACGAACGTGTTTCGTCAATATCCGTGGGCCAAGATGGCTGCGCTTTGTCGATTTACTCTGCAGGCTACTAAAGCTGTCTTTTTTCCACAGGCCAGCAGAAATATATCACTTTCAGCAGTTACACGATTAAAAGAGAGTAAGATGATTCAATAGATTTAAAAATGACAATGATAATCTTATTAATTTTTTGTGATTTTTCAATCTTCAAAATATAACCTTTTGAACTTGCTTCTGAAAATTGTATGTTTATTCTTTTCTAGTACATGAGAGGAAAGAAGGTAATACTTTGGTAATATCAGGTGAAATTATAAAACCAAAGGATGAACATTTATACATGGAAAACACTTCGAAGGCATGTCCACTGTGTGCGACAGGTCTCGAAGTAAAACATACAGTAAGAGAAAACTCTTGATACTTTTTACATAACGATGTTTTCATCTATTGAAAGCGTAATGAGATTTATAGTCTATAGATCTATAGTCCTTTTAATAGGCTTATTATCTTTTCATTTCAGGATGTGCTAATACTTAGCCAATTTCTAAGGTCAGACGGATGTATGTTACCCCGCAGAATTACCAATCTATGTAAAGTACAACAGAAGAGAGTGTCGATATTGGTTGCGATGGCTCAAAAAGCTGGTTAGTACTTTTGTATTATGCTAAAGATACATTGCAGATACTCGTATTAACGTTCGATATATCTTTTTATGTTAGGTTTGATGTCCAATCTCAATCCACGTTCAAGCAAAAAGGATCCCAAAAAAAGATACGGTTTCAAGAAATATAATATGTATTTTGATGAAAAAACTATCAAGTGGAGATTGTAGGAGTAATAATACAAATATAGCGTTACCTTTAGACTTTACGGATCTTAATGATAAATCTACCTTGATTTAACCACTCCCTACAACGATGCCTAATTAAAATGAAATGCGACTGTCATTACAGGTTTCTTAAATTAAATTCTATACCTTATGAGATCGATTACTTCGGATGAGAATGATAAAGATTATTGCAATTATTGTGTATAATTTAACTCTCCATTGTAGGAATATCGGTTTCACAGCATATTATAATTATTCTCACTGAGAAAACTTGCAACGATTCAATAAATGTAAAACATAATCTTTACGTATAAAATACTCGACCTACTGATATTCCTGGAATATGTACAATTTAAAAATTGTTTTACAGTGACATGTCTAACGGATTGAATGACTTTATAGAAAAAAATGATTTGATGTTATAAAGCGAAATATCTTGGTGATAATATATAAATTCATATATTTAAAAAAGAAATAGGACCGTGAATATTTCATTTTTTTTGGCATTATTGTGATTCATCCACTTTAAGAGTCTTTTAAAACTGATCAAATCCGTGATGCTTTGCTGCTGGAAAGCACGTGGTTCCTGTTTTTAGCGACCGAGGTGTATAACAAAAGTTTCAGCTGATTCATAAAAATATCTGAAAATGCTCAGACGAAACTTAATAAACACATCCTGGTGTAAATTCCGTAAAAGAGCATTGCATAATAATATTAAGGTTGATAAAGTGAAGGAAGAAAAACATAATTTGAAGAAAATCCGAAATATTGGAATTTTAGCTCATATTGATGCCGGTACGTAGATTTTCTTTTAGTTTAAATGTATTTATTTGTTAGATACGTTGTGTCTTGAACTATACTGCAATGATCTTGATTATAATACAATAGCTTTGAGGTTAAGATTCCTGGACCCAGAGAGTCTAGAGCCAAAGAAATACTTTTAATCATTTTAGGAAAGACTACAACTACGGAACGTATGTTGTATTATTCTGGTACTATTGGTAACATGGGTGAAGTACATCATGGAAATACAGTAACGGATTACATGGAGCAAGAGCGTGAGAGAGGTATAACAATTACTTCAGCGGCAGTAACTTTTCGTTGGAAAGATCATAGGTTTAACTTAATCGACACACCTGGTCATATTGACTTCACTATGGGAGTGGAACAAACCCTTAATGTCCTCGATGGAGTGGTAGTAGTGCTGGATGGTTCGGCTGGTGTAGAAGCTCAAACAGTGACGGTATGGAAACAAGCAGACAGATACAACATACCGAGAATAGTCTTTGTGAATAAAATGGACAGACTCGATGGGAACTTTGACATGAGTCTAGAATCCATTGAATCAAAATTAGAAACTATCACCCTACCCATTCAAATTCCTATTCGAGAAAAGAATGGCTTAGTTGGAATCGTAGATATCCTCACCTTAGAACGTCTAACGTTCGATGCAAACTCTCAAGGCAGAAAAGTGACAAAGACAAAATTGACAGAGAGCGAAGATGGTCATTTGTGGGAAATAGCAAATGAAAAACGTAGAATATTAACTGACAAACTATCAGGACTCGATGACGAACTAGCTAATATTATCATAGAAGAAGAATCCTTGGATGGAGTGTCAGCCCAGATTCTAGCAGATTCCATACATAGAAGTACAGTGAATAGGAAAGCTGTACCAGTCTTGCTCGGTAGTGCCTACAAGAATATAGGAGTGCAACCCTTGATGGACAGCATCATTCTCTACTTGCCATCACCGGATGAGAACAACTATACAAAGCAATATCAGTGTTTCGAGAATGATTTATCAGCAAGGGCATTCAAGATCATCCACGACAAGCAACGCGGACCAATTACCTTCATAAGGATTTATACAGGCACGTTCACTAAGGGTCAGCGAATCTATAACGTGCAGCGTGAGAGGGCAGAACAATCCAGTAAGCTCTACTTCGCCTACGCCGACGATTACGAGGAAACCGACCAGATCGAATGTGGAAATATCGCTGCAGTAGGAGGTCTCAAGTCCACTATCACCGGGGACTTAATAACGAACAACGCAAGTTCAGCAAATCGCGCACAAAAGAAGATGGAAAAGCGTGAAAAGGCAACGTCAAAGGAAATCGAAAGTCTCTTCGCAACCGGCACTAGGGTACCAGATCCAGTATTTTTCTGTTCCATAGAGCCACCGTCATTGGCTTATCAAAATGCACTGGATATTGCGCTGCAGCAGCTGGAACGCGAAGATCCGAGTCTACGTGTCAGCCAGAATGAGGAAACAGGTCAAACTGTTCTGGCAGGAATGGGAGAACTGCACATAGACATCATCAAGGAAAGAATCAGAACTGAGTACAAGATTGATGTCGACCTGGGCCCGCTGCAGATTGCCTACAAGGAAACTATCCAAGTAGAAGCCAAAGACACGCACGTTTCTCAACACAAAATAGGCAGTACCAATCATAACGTTACCGTGACTATGTCAGTGATACCAAATTACGATGGCAAGGAGATCCTTCTCTTCGACAGGTCCCATGAAAGTGCTTCCAATATTGATCATATTCATCCGAGAGTGATGCAAGCCGTCAAGAATGGCGTACGGGCAGCTATTGTTCATGGACCTAAACTGGGATGTCCTGTTGTCAATATGGGAATTAAATTGCATTGGCTGGAAGTTGGCAGAGCCACCTCCGACACTATGGTGACAGCTGCTGTATCCCAGTGCATACGAAAGGTTTGTTTTTTATTTGGAATTTAAATACTGCACCTATATCTTTATTCGATTGACATTTTAACATATAAAGATTCGCCATTCGAATGGGCAAAATAGACTATCTCTTTTCTTTCTTATGCTCTTTTATCTATTTTTCCTTAAGTTTAGAATTTGCTTCGGATTGTACCATGTATCGATGAATCCATTGTTCCTGTATTTCTTCTTGCTTCCTTTTATCCTGTTGTCTCTGATCTTTATTTATGGGTTTGTAATTGTGATCTTTGGAAGTGTGACAAAACTTTTGAAAAAAGTCTTCCACGGTCTTTGGAAAACTTTCGTAGGTATAGGAGAGCCAATTTCTTTCAAAGTTTTTTGTCAATAATTTGTTGGCCAATAGTTCTCTTGGCTGTGGCATGCACGCAACTGGAATGAAATACGGTTTGGCTTTAAGTTTCTGCTTCAAATCGAAAACTGAAGAAAATTTCATAGGAGTTCTACTAAAGAAGTTGTCTATTAATCTGCAGGATTTCACTCGAATGATATTCATTAATTGAGAATTGACGTTCGAATCATTTTCGAAAATTTCTCTACGATAGTCCTTCCCGATGGCATAATTTTCAGTCAATTTTTTTCTAGTGCCATCGGCAACGTTCGCAATTGAATCCAGAGGCGAGACTTTGAAAATAATTTCATCGGTTTGCGTTGCTCTTTCGACCAAATATATTCCCCACTTGAGCATATAAAAATCAAAAAAGCCTTGACACAGCTCAGTAGATATTTCAGAATCCTCATAATGCTTGTCTAAGAAATAGACTCTTCGCAGTCTGCAGTTGGCACATATTTCCAATTTCTGAGTCGCTTCGTATTCAGAGTGAAAAGTATTTCTCGTCAATTGCGCAAGATCCAATTCCAACTTGTTCCATCCAGATTGAAGTTTCACTCGAATGCGACTAATAACGGCTGCACGAATATTAATATTATTTTCAGTAGCTGTACTGGAAAAACGAAAATGATGGCGAATGCCTTTGGTATCCTTTATCTAGAAAAAATAAAAAGTAAATCCCATCCTTTTACGAAACGAAAAATTAGATCAGTCAATGAAAAACTTCTACTTTCATTACTTGCAACTGAATATGCCACTGGCCGTTTGTACTTTTCATGACAATAACGAGAATCGGTAATTTTATCTGAAGAAACTGTTCCGGCCTGATGGGGCACAAAATGGACGTGCCCTGATCGCCACATTGTTCCAAATCCTGTATTTCTATCACCTGATAAAAAGGCGTCGTTTGAATTTTACTTAAAACACATAAATACTTCACTTCCATAGGTTAACGTACATCCTCAAGCAAGTCAGTATCCAGAACTTTTCGAATGCGTCCCCTGTTAGATTGTTTTTTGCTCCAGTATTCCAAAGGCTTGTTGCTGATGCTGCACAACAAAGATAAATAACCCGACAACATTCAGAATTCATGTCATATTAACCGAGTCCTAATCCGATTCAACGATCACAGCGAATTTTCATCCGACCTGAAGTTTAAACCAGAGAACAAAAGAGCAAAAAAGCCTCGATAATTTGTCCATGTTTTGTTGCAGTTGATGCAAGCCGGAGGATCCATTCTCATGGAACCGATAATGCAACTCGAGGTAGTCTCTCCCGACGAGCACGTATCCAGCATCCTGAATGATCTGACGCGCAGAAGAACACAAATCCAGCGCATCGACGTGCGCGGTCAGAATAAAGTAAGTTTCCCTCAGTTCCACATTAACGAATCCAAGAAAAAGATTTTTTTAAATATATTTCTCGCAGGTTTTGGAAACTCTAACGCCTTTGTCAGAATTGCTGGGCTACGCGACAGCATTGAGAATCATAAGTTCAGGCACAGCAGTGTTTTCATTGGAATTCGATCATTACAAATCGATGAGTCCCATGGAGGAGCAAGAAGCGATAAAAAGAATAACAGGTTTTTAACGAATACACACAACAACAAAAATCGTTAATCAAATTATTTCAATGTACATACATACCATTTCACTTGTAAATAAAGCTTAGGAAGTGAAACTTTAGATACACTCAAAGAGCCATAACTGAGCTATTTATTTATGAATATTTTAATCAACAAGCCATAAAGACCCACCCACATTTGCGAAAACGGGATCTCGACCTATTGCCACGTAATATTCATATTTCTAAAGAAAATAAACAAAAAGCCACTTCGCCTCGGAGCTTCGGCATGCCGACTAGCCAAATGGCCCCCCGTACGTACGCGCACTCTGTTTTTATGGTGTCGTTTGTAAGCGATTGTATATTTACAGTCTACGCTTAAGAAACCACATTAGCAAGTACACGTGTAGTACAGTATACATTACTACTATTACAGGTTATTTATTATATCATGGTATACATTAGTCAGGCCTATTCTGGCGCGACGAAAGCATCCACCGTCTACGGAGCAACGTGCTAGGTGCTAGGTTCTTCGACTGGCGCTATATTTGAAAAGCGTCAGGGACTGGTAAGTCTCCGCGACGTTCGTTAAACGAAGTTAATTGGGCGACGAGCGAGAATAAAAAGAGGATAAGATAAGGAAAGGAGAGACGGAGAGAAAAATGAAAGAAAAAAGAAAAAGAAAGAAGGTAATACGGTAATCTTTAATTTTACAACTTCAAGGCCTCTTATTTGGCTGCTTGAACTAAAGAAAATATATTGCATCGTCAATGGTGTATTACAATCTTGTTACACGATCGTGAAATATCTCGCGAACGCTCGTGTTATCGCTCAGCCTCCGTTCGCCGTAATATTACGTTTTAGCGAAACCAAAGGAAATTTCTAGCGAAACTATGCACGAAGGAAACTTAACACGCGGCGAAGCCGAAGGATAACGAGCCATCGCATATAAATATATTAATACAATATTGCTCAAGGTCATGCAAAAATGTCATACGCTATAAAATATATATTATGTGTATTGGAGGGATTAAAAGTTATACAATATTGTTGGTTGAGGCACGCGACGCGCGAAGCCGCATTCGAAGAATCGACAGAATCTTGAGGATCTAGAGACTCCTCCATTTTTACAGGACGTGCCAAAAGTCAATGGGTACGTTTATATAACGTCCGTACTGTATCGGTATCTATTAAAGTCTATAATAAATGGCAATAAATTGCTTGGTAACATTTTAAGTTTTTTTTTTGTTTTTCCCCCCGTAGGAAAGAAATAAAGTCTCCTTTGGCATTTTGGCGACCTTTAAGCAACGCGCGCTTCTTCGAGAAATTGATGGGCCCGTCCCGTAGAAACTTATGGATTTAAATTGCGCGCGATAATTCGACTATCGAAGTGCCGCGCAATTTAAACTAGTGATTTTTTGTCCTTAAGCCTATTTAAACGCTTGAGCTTAACTGTCTTCTTATATCTTAAAACTTTCTTCGTGTATAATAATAATATAAAAATTCACTTCGCTCTCTCTCTCTCTCTTAACTCCCTACGAAATGATAATCTTATCTGTTTACCTCTAATTTGTTTCCGTGTTACGCGGTAATTAAATATATGTATATCATACATGTATACATCACTCGCTTACAAACACTTTGCTTCTATCCCTAGGGACTATTGTAAGGCGTAATATGTTTCCTTTCGATTAAATATGACTCTATTACGCGACTTACGCCTTTAAAGTGCACACAGGCTCGTAGTAAGAGAGCCTTCAAAAGTTCCTCCGCTTCTTTTTGCCTTTTTAGTCCTCAAGGCAGACAGACAGACAGAGACCGTAAATCGCGCGAATCCATTTCTCGCTGGCTATTCGTTGCTTTCCCGCGTACACTAGAAAAATACTGACTTTTGCGACGGTAAAGACTTTTTGCAATGATTCTACAATTTCTTTGTTTCTTTTCACTCGATACTACAAACAAGTGACACCCGGCAGACTTGACAGACTGCCAAAGTACAGAGAACATACAAGAGAGAGACAATAGTTACTTGTCTGTACAACTAAAAAGTTTTTATTATTCCTTCGGTACAAAGCAATCGTCAGATTTCAATACAGTGGATATGCCGGCATAGAGGAAACTCGGCAAAGGACAACTGTGTCCTTGGACACTGAGGATATGACAACCACGTAACGTAATAATTCTGAAGCCACCGATCGAAGGATCGCTAGAAATTCAGTCCCCTCGCGATTTTCAAGGACCGTCGTCGTCGTCGTCGTCGT
>JARPRG010000050.1:1985725-2019504 GCA_031001745.1 Hartigia nigra | reverse complement strand
ATAATAATAATAATAATAATAATAATAATACACACGAATACAGAGACATTGTCCGGATTCTCATTGGAGCGCGAGGCTTTCCAAATCCTTCAAGGTTGCCAGTCGGTAACGCGTTGCCAAACGACGTTCTATATCCCAAGGTCGTCGTTGTATTAACGATCGGCAAATCCAATTTTCTCTTTTCATTTCTTTCTCATTGCCCATCGAGAGTCCATCTGCCGGGATCGACTGCTATTACGATCGTTTGTCAAATTCTCGAGTCGCGTGTCAGAATCTATCGGTAACAGCCGATAGAAGGAGCTTCTAGGCAGCCATGAAATATTACCTACGAATATATCCCGAGTGCAAAATGTACAATTTCATATGTAGGATCTTCACCAGGGGGAGAAAAAAAAAAAAGTATAGCATCGTTTCTCCTCCTTCGGGAGGCAACGGTCCATGAATTCCTGAGGAGTGACGCAATCCCGAAGGCATTTCCGACGCCTTGCACTTCGACAACCTTTCCACACGTAGCTGCAGCAGACTGGGCGTGCGTGTGCTACTACCACGAGTAACCTAGTGTTATATATCTATATGGAATACCTGCGTGCGTACCAGCCGAGTGAGACACAAAAGTCCGTATGCGTGTGTACGCACGGAGCACCACGTGTCCCACACTGGGCTCCTTGAGAGTAAAAAAAAAAAAAAGTACTCTTCGAAGAAGCACTTCGTCACTATCGCCCTCACGAGCGTGCTTGCCCTCTGAGCAATGCTGGACCATAAAACTCTGATTTTTTTTTTTTCACGTAATCTCAAAGCCCTCCTATAAGACCCATAGAGAGGTCATCGTACACGAGAGAAACAATGAGCGTTATGACAAACGACATGGCATTCCCAGTGAGTCCAATAGGATTCTTAAGATTCTTCGATCCCCATAAAAATTCTATACAAAGAAATTACGCACTGGCGTAGCAAGTTTGTCATTTTTTTTTTTTTTGTTTTTCCAGAGAGTCTCCAACGGTTACTCGGCACATTTCGTACGGGTCGTCGTGGTGCGTAAACACGTGACATCAGATCGTGAATTCCACGACTTGACAGGTGCGTGTCGCGAGACGGTACCAAAATGGCGTCTATTACGCGTCTAGTAGTCACGTATCCCTTGCGCCTCCCCGCAAACCCTTGACGACTCAACAAGCGTATATTCGCGCGTTACCGTATTTTCGCGTCACCTTGACTCATTTAAAACAAAAAATGGCTAAACATTGATAATCGATATCAAGAATTTCTCCTCGTCATTCTTTCAAACAAGCTTCCACGCGGGAGCTTCGACCAGTGAAAAAGCTGCGCCTGGTCTTCGGCACTTTACTCACTATTATCATTATGATCTCTTCATTTCTTCTTAGCGATACCCATTCGCAGCAATTACGTTAAAGATCTCTTATGTAAATACGAGGTCTTGAATTTCTTTTTTAACAAATCATTACCTAGTCAATCAAGGACACACTGAATTGACTCGTGCGGCTTTGCGCAAGTCGAATTCTCTTCGCAGAATCCTGTATACGAAGGAAGGGGGGGGGGGGGGGCGAGAGGAGAGTGGGAAAGGCAAAATCCCTCTCTCGTATTGCATCAAGATCCGTTTCGAAGGAGAAAGTATTTCTTCGACGTCATAGACCAGACAGGATATCTCTATAGTACACGGAACCGCAACGATTCTTACGTTTTTGATTTTTTTTTGCAATTACCCAATACATTAGTTTTCCAGTGATTCTTAAGATCCAATAAGATTTCCCATTACAGAGACATTTATGATACAAGAAGTGAGATGAAATTATTCGTAAAACGAAATATTTTTCCTCGTTCCTTTCACGGTTAACCTGCTACGACGTTACTTTGAATACACGCTGGAGAGACGCGTTCGGCGAGTTGCGTCAATTTACGGGCATTTTTATCTTCCTTTCCGCGTCATATCTTTTTCTAGCAACGAGCGTAAGACCCACGTGCTGGCACGTAAGATAATGCCACATGTTCATTGCCGCGGTGTGACGAAGTAATCATTAATAATAAATGATCGCGGATAGTGCGAGTGCACGAGGAGAGTCTATACGTCGACAGGATTTTTCATTCATAAATCGACGGATGAGTCAGCGAGAGCGAATCCGAAGTAAGTCATTCGAAAATAAAACGTCCTCGCCTCCGGTATAGATTCTGTGTCAGTTCCTCCTCCTCGAAGGATGAATAAGCCGTTTTCGTATATAGAGTTTCTTAGCATGTGTAAAGCACGCACACACACACACACACACACGAGCATTGGAGAGTGCGACAAGAGTTATTGCGTTAAATTGCTTGTCATTGATGTCATCGAGAGAAAGAAAAAAGATACTGTTTAAAAAAAAAAAGATCATTTACAAGAGCAAAATATGAAAACAAAAAGTCTGAGTAGCGAAAGGCAATAAATTTGACAATATCGTCACTCCGTAAACTGTATGAGATTTTACCGACCGAGTCGCGTGAAATCGCCAACGTGGAATAATAATGTCGCGTGGAATCTTGCGTTTCCTGTTTACGAGAAGCAAAACTGGTTCCGACTGGGTGTTTGCCAACCGCATCAAGGATACAGCTAGAAGATCCTAGTCGATATACCGGCATCCCGAGTAACGAGACACTTCGGCTTGCTGTCACTGATACCGAGCATTCCATTCGCTACTTTTGCCATGAATTTTCATCGGAGCGTCGAAGACTGGGCAAAAACATCGAGCGATACTGTCGTTGTCCAACGCCTTGAGACGCTCCAGATAATTCGGACTAACTGTACAAGAAATGTTAATTGTTACGGCATATATAATATATAGCGTATCGTGATAATTCTGCTTATCATCATCACAGTCTTATTCGGTCCCTGACAAAGTGTTACCAGCTGCATCGTCGGTAAGGTAGTGCCCGCTGCTTAACGGTCGGCATTGAAACGTGATAGAAAAAAAAAAATTCAAGGATACATAACACCAATTTCGAGAAGAATTTGAGAAATGACAAATCGCAACTGTCATTCGATACGTATCAGAGTAAAAAATTATCGGGTAGATGACGATGACTCGTGTCAACGAGGGTAGCAAAGAGCATTAGAGGCAGGATGACACCTTTTGGCTTATGACCCGACTCGAATGCCAGCCTGCTAAACTTAACCCCGTTGCTGTCTAACTAAACCCTCTAATTGGCGGGTTAACAAGCGTTAACTCTGCGCTTCCTGTCAGGATTTAGATGGCTTTTCTTCGGTTTCCAGAAGCGGAGTTACGGGGTGACGATTTTTCTTTTATTCGCAGTCGGCATTTTTCGTCTTTTGTAATAAGCGATCTTTTTCCCTGTCGGATCTTTGCGCAAAGCCATTTTCTCGCTGGTCCGTGACCGAGTTTAATTACCATAGTAATTAATTAGACAACGAATCATTGCAATTAAGTCTATTGCAACGAGAATCATTATAAATTAAATAATTTCAAAAGTTAGCGTGTTATCGTAATGCGAAATATCCATCAAAGAGGTCACTTTCACACTTGACAGAGTCTCGAACGATAAAAAGGTGGCAATTTTGAACGGACCAAAAAGAAAAAAAAAGAACTACGAATCTCTTAACGTCTATATCGCTTCGTTAGTACGGTATTGTAGATATGACGACTCTTTGAAATAGTAATAATCTCCATTTTAATTCACGTCCTTTCTTCCCATTTTGTCCTTTACGTAAATCTCGACGTACCACAAGCTTCTTGGAAGAGGTTGGCGCGTGACAAAAATATGCGAAACGCCAGCGACAAATGGCGATCGAGGTGAAGACCTTGTATAGGCGAATATGTAACGAGCGACGTATACATTTCAACTTCAAAGCCATTAACGTCAATCGAGCAATAGAAAAGAGGCAGTATACGAATCGAGTATGAGCGATGAAAGGACACGAGATAGAGAGAGAGAGAGAGAGAGAGAAAAGAATACAAAATATCTAAAGTGTAAAAACAGACTCAAAAAACGCAGGTGATGTCAGTCGGTATCGTGCCGTGATTATGGCGCGTCGAGATAACGGTTCAAGTTCTAGGAATTACAAACAACCCCACTGTCATCAAACGCAATTTCAATTAGCCTAATTGAAAGTAACTATTGCGCAACGTTGTCTCCGACTGCTTCAAAGAGTTCGATATCAGATATCGCAAAAGATATTTACACTTTTTTCTTTTCGTTTACCAACACAATCGATCTTAGTACCAAAACGATTCTTCAAACTGTTTTTTTTTTCTTCTAGCGATTAGTCTTTTCAAAAAACCTTAAGCCTCCTTCCTAAGGTAAACACAAGTACTTGATAATTATTTCAGTCATCTGGAAATTTTCAACGAATCGTATAACTTGCGCAATGTATTGATGCACGTGTTCGTAGGTCTTCTTAGAAACATTAGACGCTCTCGCTCTGTTGCGAGAGATAAAAAGAGTCAGGATGATAACGCTCATATCCATTAATAGCGCGTGTCTTGATAAACTCTTATATAGGTGTCTTTAAACTAGAATCGAACTTAGTCACATTTAATATGGATACCTATGAAGAAGCCTGACGGCAAAGGAACAATGTCTAGAAAAACTTTGCCTACTACTTTTTTTTTTTTCTCCTTTCCATGAAATCCAACAAAGCCCACAATCAGATATTCCGGTAGCGTTTTATAAATCTTTTGCCTGAACGTTGCTCCTTTTTTTATTTTTATTGCTGTGTCTTCTACGTGTCCTAGATACATCGCCGATACGTGTACAAGGATCTTAATCGTGGCTCTTTACATTCAAAAATATTGGCCAAAATCTGGTGCCAGCGTAGGAACCGTAAAAATGGCAATTTTTTCAAAAAATTACCTATCCGAAACCCCACTGTCTTACAAATTCTTTAACAACTGAAAAGCAGCCTGTCTGTCCTTACGTCGACTTTCTCCAAACCGCTAATTGCTACGGATGAATGAAATCAACTTACAATCAGTGACTCTGCCCTTACGAAACCGTACAAGATATTTTCCCCGAATCTTCTAGTCCTAGACAATTTTCCAAAAAGTAAAAAAAAAAAAAAAGGCTGATCCACATTAGCCCGCATTTTCAGTTCCACCCCCCCTATGTTTACTTTGTGTCTCGACGCCGCACGGACCAGCTTCGGACATTGACTAAGTGCACTTGCACTCATCCAAAGTCCCATAAACAAAAGAAACTATATTTATACTTAAAAGAATGCTGTCTCCTTACCATAGCGTTCTCCTCCTTCGTAAGTTGCCAAACGTCGTTGGCGGTGCTGTCGTTTGGATACATCGAGAACATGTTGTAATTATGATCCTCGACGACGTAAAAGCCCGCTGAAGGTACGCGTTGCGTCATCGGGTTGTCAAAGATACACAAAAAAAAACCGTTCGAAAAGATCGTTAACGAGAATTAAACAAAACTAAAAAAAAAGAAAAGAAAAAAAAAGTCCTCAAACTCGAAAGAATAAATAGCCAAAATACTCCTGGCGTGTATCTCTAGAGAAAAACAAGCGGGTAAAACTTGTCTCCGGTATTGTACGACACTATCGTTCGCGAACCCTGTCACTTCGTGTCTCTCAATGAATTGCCTTTACTTGCTTGGCGACACTTGACCGCTTCTGTTGGTGCTGAGTGCTCTCCCACTTACGAATACGTGCTCAGGCAAAGGGGACAGAGAGAGAGAGAGAGACACTGTCAAAGAGCTGTCAGAACTCGTGGCGCTTGACACTACGTATAAGCGGCAAGAACCGATGTCAGTCGTGCACGCCGCGTACAGTATAACTGAGTGAAGCAACGTGACCGACGAAACTATATAGAAAGAGCTGACAACTATCCCCCACCACGTTTGAGGTAGCAGCACGAGCGATGACGTCATCGCCATCTTGATTGCCGATTCGCGCGATAGCGCTTAGCCAATCGGAAGACGCGCTTGTGCTCCTTCTTCGCGGAACCAGCAATACAACTCGGAACGAAATCCATTTTTCCAGGTATCCCGCGCCTTAGAGACATTCGCCACAATTGGAGCAAACCTAAAGATAGCTACGATCATTCTGACGTTTCGCCAAAGCAAACAGATAAGACTTCGAATAGATAAGACATTTTTGATAATCGTTTCTTCCTTGGATTCCTATCTAGATTCTCAATGCTGCGTAATCTGACTGATATAACCTAAAGGTATAATGTCAAGGAGATGTTGAATTGGCCGAGTATCTCGAAGAGTGCCAAGGCATTCTCCTCACGGGACTGGTGGTAATGTCTTTTATTCGTGTATTATTATTTACTAGATGACTAGTGATACGCCTAACAAAGAAAGCGACAGACAGAAGTAATGAAAAGCAGTAGAAAAAAAAGAAAACTGAGTCTACAAACGTGAACGACATTGTCGTGATTTTCCAAGGGAATTAAATTTCAATAATACCATTGTTTACAGGTTAAGGACTCTCTTGTACTGTCGCGAGGAGGCTTGACGTTAGGAAAATACAGACTGCCGTTAATCTATTTCAATTCAGGGATTCCCTCACGTACGTGGCACGTGTCCCTATATCTACGTCCAGAGGCTTTGTTCTTTCTTTTCTTATGTTTTGATTCCGCATGGCGGATTCGCACGCGCCGCGACTGAAACCAAAGTGCGAGAGCTGATTGAAACGAGTAAGTCAAAATCTTTCCTTTTCACGAATATCCAATGTTCAAGGGACAATGTATTCATTTATTATAAATTTTACGTACGTGGTTTTACGCATTGTCGGTATATAAGTATATAGGGTAATTCAAAGAAAACTGTCACCTGAATGTGGTTCTATTATAAAAATCAAATGGATAGGCTTACTTCCACCGGTGCCTTTCTCGTGAATCACCCTGTATAGCCGAAAGGTTAATCAACGTATTTTCATTTGAATCATCGAGTAACAGAAAGAAAACGAATTTATGGTGTTGTTACATTTATTTATCTTGTGGCTAAAGTGGTTTACGCGGCTTTTCTTACCGAACGAACTCATTCGCCTTCGTTTACAGTGTACGGTGCAACGAGTTATTTATCCAGATTAACGTCTCACTCTCTGGCCTGTTTATGTAACAATAAAATAGAGAAGTCGACGTCTCGTTCGCCGCAGCGAGTCCAACGAGTGAGAGAACGCTTAAACGAAGTCGTGAAGTGCGAAGAGATAAAAAGATACGGAGGCAAGTCTATGAGCGAGAGAGAGAGAGAGAGAGAGAGAGGAAGAGAGAAAGAGAGAGCCAGCGATAGATGTCTAATGTCAACGAGTAAGACACTCAGTGGAAACTCCATGAAGCAGTCCAAAAATACACACGAGGTATATTCAAAGTAGACCCGATGGAAATTAAAATAAAATTTCAACCAAACGGGATGATTCAACATAATTAACGACGCTGCGAGACCCAGAGTTGGGTTTTTACATGTTTTTTCTTTCAGTTTCAAGGAATTAACGATATTTTGGTAAACAGACAAAAGTATCACTTCGATAACGAAATTGATTTACAACGTTATTTTTGAAAAGGAGGCAGCAACAATGCGTTTTTCGAAATTTTGCGATACTAATGTAAAATACGAGTTTTTCCGTTTTACGATTTTCTTTTGTTTTCGCGAATGAAAAGAAATCTTAAAGCAGGATCAAAAGGGACGAGTTTTCTTCGGTGAATCATTCTTGCCCTTTCGATAGGTAACGTTGCACGAACGATTACTGTAGCGTTGTCGAACGAAGAATAAATAATTTTGGTAAACAAGAATCGAAGTAGGTAATGGCGAAGTTTCCGGGGAGGGACTTTTCGACTAGTGACGAATGGTCGTCTTGTTGTCCGGAGGGAATAACGATAACATCCTCGTTAAAGGCAGGTACGGGGTAAGGCTAACCTAACGGTTTCTTGTTTACGCCCGACAAGCAATCGGTATCGGTATTGCAGAGGGAAACTCCCTAATGGTTCGTACGACGGAATCGAAAGCCCAATAAATTTCGAAAGGCGGCCGCCTTTGTCTCTACTACAAAGAGATATTTTAATCAGAAACCATGAGCCGCGGGGTTAATCGAATGTTTGTGGGTAACTCAACCGCGATGCTACGCAACGTGCATGTAAAATCTGTCTTAAAAAATAATTCAACGAAGAGACTCGTATATGCTAATTAGCCAAAGAACAATTGTAGACTGTAGGTATCCTGGACGTTTAGTATAAGGACAATGGAGGCGTGGTAAAATGTTTATTAAAAAAATTCAATAATAATAATTAATAAAAGAAGTATCAATTGATATTCACCTAAATACCCATAAGTCATCTAAGCGGCCAATTGACGATTATCCTTTTTCACTATAACATTTAATCAGTGTCGTAATACAGAGTTCACGCTTCTCCAGAAACTGACCTACCCCCGGACACCGTAATGCGGAAAAGAAGGAACGAAAAAAAAAAAAAAAGAAACGGAAGAACAAACATTAACCTTATTTTGATTCCTAAAGAAATTTCAAGGTAGAGTCCGTAAGCGGCATAAAATCCGATTGCCAAAGTGTCGATTAAATTGAAAAAGGGTTCTCGGTATCTCGTCGGCGTGTCCTTAGTAAATCAGAGTTCTCAGGTGCAAGGAACTGTGAGTCAGAAAACTCCTTTCTTCGTGAAGCGCGACCAGTTGCGTGTCGCAGCTGCCAACGGCACGTGACTCCTTCGCTAGAGACTGCATACATAGAAAGGAAGACAGCGAAGAAGTTTTCACGATAACTACGTGTCTCGACTGACAATTACCTGTTGAGAGACTAAAAAGCTATCGGTCAGGTTGATCACGTCACCCTGTACATATAATTAATTGAATAATACGATAAGAAAAAAAAAACAAAAAAAGAAACAATGCAAATTTTGTAAAATATACACCAAAAATACTATCAGGCACTGGACGCTTGTTTATGATCAAATTATTGAAGAGTATCAAAGATCGTTCGATGAAAGTGATCTCAAAGCAACGAGATTTAACGTTTTGTGCAGCTGGTGTACTTTTACGATTGAGTCGAGACGCGTGTTTATTTTCTTAGCGGCGTATATTGCTCCTTCGTCGAGAAGAAGAAGCGTAGCGGCCGTTGTCTTTGAATTCGTACGTGACATTAAGCTTCGCGTGCAATAAGTGACGGAAGCATACGTGAACTTTGCTTTGTAAGAAGAAAAGATAAAAGTGGCAATGGCGAGTAGGAGCGTGAGTTGAAAAGGAAGGAGACCCCCGCGAACGTTAGAGAGATAATTAGATAGCAACAGCTGGTCAAGCCGCGTGTCTGCTTACAGCATTATAATACAGCGCAGTATATGTAACTCCGTATATAGATATACTATGCATAAAGTCGAGTAGGGTACGTGTGGCTTGTCAGTGAGGTATGGACATTTTTAAATTATCGTGGTAGCGGCCATAGGGCAACGTATGGGTTCCTTATGAAAAAAAAAAAACAGCTGTTATCCCCACAGAAGCCATGCCAGAGCACACGTTAAATCAATACTATTAGCACCGAAGGCGGCCAGAGGGTTAGGGTACTCCTGGATAGGGGTACGCAGAAACCCCTTAAATGCTGGAAATACATATAGGACTTACATACACGAGGTACAGTCGCGTAAGGAATTTCCGAACTTTCAGGAACGTCCAGGATGATACAGGTAACGTTTACACGACATTGAGTCGTGACGCGATAACCGGCCGTGGATTCATTCAAGATCAGCCAGACTCCAGGCTCTGTTCGTGGCAGAGATTGGGAGCGTCCGAAGAATCGGTGAGAGGGAGAGAAATAAACAAGACTTTGGTTGCAACTCGATTGCGCAAGGAAAACTCGTGGAGACCGTAACAGGCAGGTTTGTTGCGATTGCCAATTTGCTCCTGATGCTGATCGCTGATTGGTTGGCGCTTTGATAACTCGTCTTCTCATTGGTTGGATACAGGGGGCCGACGTATAGGATTCGTAGTGTCGGCGGATCGCACGTGGCGTGTTCCCCTTAAAAGGACAGACAACTGGGACCAGAATGAAAGTTGTTGATTCGACTTACTACTGCCTGGGAAACCGGTCCGTTCCTCGAAATTGTCATGGTTCGTGAATAAAATTGTCAATAGATAAATAACATTCTAGTGGACAATATAGATTCCTGAAATATTTCGAGTGTACGGATAACGCGTCGTGCTACAATGATTTGCAAAAGTAATTGAGGTCGCGAATTATATTTTGATTCAAGGACGTGACTGGAAATCAAGGCAATTCCAAAGTCATATTGGATATTATACATTTATTCGCTCGTAGTATATATCAGAGGAATCGTATAGGTCTCATGAAATATAATTGACACTATCGCCAGAATGATTTTTTGAATTTCCACGTTTTCGCGCGCAATTACAAATGTGTTTCTAGCGGTGACGCGACTGAGCTATGTTATTTTAACGTTTCGTCCGACGCAACCGCGGATTAACGTGTATTTTTGGCCAGCTCGAATGCGTGGTTGGATCCAAAATCACGGCATGATTTCAAGTCACTAAAGCGTTTAATTTCATGAGGATTCTCTCTTATCGCACTGAGTCATAATTCGCTTTAAAAATAATCCTTTCAGTACCTGGAATAAAGATACGAAGATGGAAGAATGTCTCTTGGACAATCATTATCGAACGTTCCGTTTAAGCTGCATTCCAATAACGCAATAAGTGATTGCCGGGGTATCATTTTACTCATTCGATAGTTCTGGCAAAGAGTCAGGCTTCTTTGAGATATTCCGTTCAAGTAGCCAAGATATTAATACGAAAGATTATTCAGAGCGCTTGAAGATTCGTTTAAGTGGGGACGCGAATGATACTTGACCAAACATTGTAGCGTAATGAAACTTTAATTTTCAGTCTACGAGCATCGGGCGATATCAGCAAGTCATGTATTTACACGGAATTACGAAATTCGCTAATCATCCTGAAACGAGCAGAAAGCACAGACGAGAGGTCATGTCTTGCCCTTGCATAATCGAAGGATCCTTACGTAATCGGTAGCTGTCTCTCTTTTAGAGATCATCGATCAATCCGTCATTTTCATTAAATTGTCTTTCATTCACTGGACAGTAACTGATAAGTTGACTAAAAAATTCTTCGGTTGACATTTAATTTCATTCGCAATGAGCAATCAACTGTGTTCAATTGAATATACCTAGTGACATGTTATTAATACCGATCCACTATGAATTACGTGCCTTTTATTATAGCTACAAGTTTTGAATAATCCTACTTGGCTCTAATCTAAAATATCAGGTAGAATCAATGAGCGTCAATCCTGTTGTCATCTGTCGTAAAGGTGTCATTTATGCATAATCGCTGTGAAAAGTAAAAAGAAACCTTAAACGGGGAAGGGTTACTCACGTTATTAGGGGTTGTCGAGGAGTTTGCAATACTCGACAGAAAGTCATGGCTGACGCGAGAGCTCTGCGAGGCACCGCTGTCGCTGGAGACACTCGAGCTGTCGTAGAGAACGTCCGATACGTCTAGCTTCATGGTCGAATCGTTCGAGGCTTCTTCGTTCCTCGGATTCGTCAAGTAATCGCGTACCGGAGTTTCGTGAATGCGAGTTACCGCGGGTAAAGTTTTTTTCCTCGAGCTACGAACGGGACGCTCCGAGGTAGCGGGTCCTCTTCTCGAAACTGTGTGTGAAACTGTGCCCGATGACTCATAACGTGGGGGAATACCTCGGAGTTCGTGTATCTTCGGCCCTGCTTTCGAACTTCGGAGATACGTTCGGGTTCTCGCCGAGAGACCCGAGGCACTTCTGGCTCGGATGATGTCATTCGCTATTCCCGGCTGAGCCTCAGCCAATCACGGAGCTTGACGTAGCTTACTGACGACATAACTGCCAAGACCAGGGACGGCGTAATACGCGCCATTTTATTCCCTCTACTTTATTTTACTATGTTCTACTTCTTCTCCGGTTGCTTACACAACACTGCAGCCACTATCTTACTATAAAAACATGACTGGCAGGAGTAGATCTAGATTGAAGAAAAGTACGACGAGTCTTGGGCATTTCTGGGATGATTATCTGCCACGTAACATTACACATAAAGTAAGCTGACCTCTACTCCTTCGGAGTAGTACATTTCACTCTGATTCAACCACTGTGCCTCGTGAAGTTTATCTTTTTCTTACGTTTCTTCGAGTCTGCTCGGGATTTTTACGTAATTTTATATTTATAAACTGCGAGAGAACATTCGTTAATCTGGACAGTGATTGACGCCGGGGTCATCCTCGAGCGTCCATGACCACTGTCATTGCCAAAAATGGCAACAGTAATGGACGCCAGCATAATTGAATCTGCTATTTAAAAATACAAAATATTGAATTTAACAGTAACTTTGACAGGTTCCTGCATGTTTCAGAAATACAACTCAGTCTTTTACTTCCTAAGGAGTTTTTTGTCTTTCAGAAAAAAAAAAAACACACGCTCTCCAGTAGCTCAGGGTAACCGGAGTCTAGTGACTTCCATGGCGTTCAACGTATCACGCGTACACGAAAATTTCAACGAGGAACTGTAGAACGCTACTGAGAATCTTGGATGAGTCACAGCGTAGGTCGCGTGGGTGGTGAACGAAGTAGCCGGAACATATCAAACGAGAAGTATGACTCACCGATTGGATAGACCGTATATTCGCGCGTTAACCTGTCTCGACACTCCTGACTCCCTATTCATTGAACAGCTTTCAGCCAAAGGATTCTGACGCTTCATTCTCTGTTCCCTGCGCTGTACTTTACAGGTGACACCTGTCTGAAGAATACGGAAGAACAGAACATTTCTCCACAGCCTTCTTACAGTTATACAAAAGTTTCATGTAATTTCCGAAATAATACATACATCGGAATAGCGTGATGACATTATCTTATCTTACAAGCAAGAAGAAGGGTATCAGAGAAATGCTGAGAGAGGATGACATTCACCTGCTTAGCTTCGCATCTAAGATCAAATCCAAATAGACAGGCGCTGCTCGACGTCCTTGGGCTAGCTTCTCCTAGATGCCAGCCAAGGACCCTGACTTAGAACCGTATCTGGTCAGTAGCTAACAACGATTGGAAAAATCTCAGAAGGAATGTCATTGCCACCTTGTAAATCATTCTGCATCTACAGCAGACATTGCTGTCCTCACAGGATGGGAAAATCGTACACGACTCAGCTGCCTTGTACCCAACCAAGATGCCTTTTATTACCTTGGTCTTCCACGGAAATAAATGGGCTAACCTTCTTTCCTCAGGAAGCTCATCTCGAGGCTGAGAAACTGCGCGTCGCAATATCTTCGAGGAATTTCACTTATTGCCTCAGGATTAACGTCCCACCACAAGCGTATCTTTGATCGCAGTATTATTATCCGTCGCTAAACATATGAACTGCCGTTTAAGGCGTTAACTTCCTGTCTTATCTAATCCGAATCCGTTATCCATGTAGTGTGAGCTTAAAATAGGAAGACATTCGATTCACGTTTAATTGACTAAGAAGTTCCACATGTCATTAGTTATCATGCACTCGTTTACGTATGCATTAAATGTCTAACGAGGAAAATATCCTCATAAGCATAAATATGCTGTTGCAGTATATGCAGTAGGAAATAGCTGGTTAACCAGATAGCTATACATATAGGATAGAAGCTTCCTTATGATCTTGAATGCGTCCTACTCGGTCTTATTCGTATTGGAGCACGTCGAGATATTTGACGTCTGACGTAAGCGCGTCTTTTTCGCACCGCAAGTGGTCACTGACAATGTCACTCGGACAAGCTGCAACGATTTTCAGAACAAAGAAGAGAAACTAGCTACTGTTCGATTCTAACTGGGTAACCGCAATATATTATTAGGAACAATGCAAAATATCAGCTACCAATCCGTGGTGGACTCTGTACTTTCCTGTAGAATTGCTGGATCGTATGCAGACAAGCCTAGACTCTGCGTAATGTTTTAGCTTTGAACTTCGACCACGTGGAACCAAATGAGTCAAGCGTACGTACGTGCACGTGTGTTTCAGCTGACGACCACTTGCAAAATATACAGGACAAAGCGTGCACGAGGAGCTAGATTATATAGGCTATATTAACTATAATTAGTTTATTTATACGCTTTGGACATTATTATTCGCTACGAAAGGTATGCGATGGAAAATATCTGATACACTAGACTCTCGATATTTACGAAGTAGTTTTTTTTTACTATTTGACGGATATAGTTTATTAAATATATATATATATTTTTTTGTATTCAGGTACATGGCTCAAAATTGGACCTTAAAAAGGATGGATGTTACAGCAGTAGAAAGAGACTGTATGGAGAAACTTGGGCGTTGGCGCCTACGACTGAATTATACTTTTTCAGAGAGGGCTCCATTTAGGGATCCTTTCTTTCTTTTTGACTTCCTCTCTTTCACGTGGCACGGCTAAACTAAGGTTGGAGATAAGGGAACAATGATGGCACCCCTTGCTTCTTTTGTGTACCTCTCGTGCACAGGCCTCTCTAATCCTACGGATCCATTGTATGTAAAACACGTTTACAGCAATAATTCAATATTCTCCGAGTCGAGAGTCTGCCGCTTCGTCGCGCAAACCACGAGGACTCCCGACAAAGCTGATAAATTGAAAATTCTAACGTGCGTGATCGTAATTTCAGATACTTCGGCTCTTTCAGACATGAAAAGTTCACGCGTCGTCCAATCCACAGGATCGTCATCTTAGTAGACCCTGTGGATTAACGAAGGTGCTGGAAGACTCTATTACGTCTCCGAAGTTCAGTATGCAGAGTAAAGAGACGTCGCGACGACTTCTGTCACGTCGCACAGGTCCGTATAAAAAGCTTCTGTTTTTTTTTTGTTTCACTGCGCTTAATCATCCAAAGCAAACTGGTAAAGACAAAAATATTCAAACACCTGTGAAACGCGACATTATTTTTGTTCAACAGTTTTCTCCGCGAACACGTAACTCTCGGCCTTTATTGGCGTAGCTGTTAATTTTCTCCCATTACAATCAGCCAACAAATGGGATTCTCTCGGTCTAATTATCCTTGCATGATTATTCTTGCAATTACTCATATTACTATCGGAAATGAGTAAGAGTCGAGATACGCAAAAAATGTTTGAGCTATAAACGATGTTGGAGTCCTGGTGGTGGCTTTGTGTGCCAAGCAGCGTCGGCCACGAGCGACGCACGGACTCGGTACCGAATCTTAAACAGCCATGATAAAGCACGGCCTGACACATGCGATATTATGATTTTTATTATTTCTTATTATATTATCAACGAGACTGATAGCATCTTTTATAAACAATTGACACGGTAAGTATGCTCGTGAATTCTTACTGAATAGTTATAACACGCAAGGAATGGATTGCGTCTTTTTTTTTTTGTATCTTTTCCAAATGTACACGTGCAACATTAAACAAAATTCAAGATGGAAAAGAGAAAGACAAGACTATTCTTCCTTTCTCTTTTATTTGTCATACGTTTAATAATTCAATTAAATTAAATGTCGACTGTCTGATTTACGTATTAACTGGCGCCAATGGTTATCGTCTGGACTCAAACTTTTAGACCACAGTGATGAGTCAAATGGATATTAAAAAAAAAATACAGGCGACGGATATCCGACCGCAAGGCGATTATTGCAATAAAGACAAAAAGTTACTCGCGACACGAATTTCTGACTCAGCATTTTGCATCTAGAGAGCGTGTATTTCTTTAGCACGGAATATTTCATGAAAATACAGTAAAAAAAGGCGATGGTCGAAATTTTGTTGAAACGAAAAATGCTCGATATTAATTTTACACATTTATTTTTTTACATTTAGAAATTTAGGGTCATTAACTCTGCTTACGTAATTATTACGTGTCGATCGTGGAATAGTTGGAGATTCAAAGTAAACGCATAGATTAAGACGTTCGTGATAATAACAAAAATAATTTATTGATTTTGTCTTTTTTTGTCCACAAGATATCTGCGAAATTAATATATCTCTTGTCCCTAAATAAACTTTACGCCAATTAATTATTATCTAATCCAGTATAAGCCCTCTTAGTGTGAACTCTTTGATAATATTGATAATAATAATAAATCTATCTAATCTACATAAATAATAAAGATCCTCGCAAACTCTAAATCTACATAAATAATGTAACGCGCGTGTATAAAGCTAAGATAGTGTCTTAAAATGTAGAAAAAGTTCGATGAAAATATAAATCGTATACTACAATAATGGCGTAAAAGTATGGCGTAGTATGATTATAGTAAAATGTACATTATAAAAGTATATAAATTTGTTTTTAAATACCATATACACGCTTCTTAAAATCACTTATCGGTAATTGGCTATTTTGGAACATTACCAAATAGGATTAAAATCCGACGTAACCCGATAACGATCACTGGAAGAATATTTTTATCTTTCCTTCTTTTTCACCGAGCGGTAAACCAACATGGCCGAGAACGTTGTTTACCTTTCTTCTATAAATTACGAATTCCTATTAGACCGATAATAAGGAATTATTTGATGATTCAAGAATTTCTTTGTCTCAAGTAGCAAAGCATCGATCTCTTGGAAGTCATTAGGAAATCTATGTTATTGTCTTGATCGATATCAAGTCGTGATTTATTCGACGACTAAATCGTAGTGATCGATTTCTCTGAAGGTTTCGTTCACAGTATTCACCCACTGCTTCAGTCTCTGCTCTTCCTTCTTGCTCATCCTTTGCACCCTCTTCTTCTTGACGTGCTTCTTCTCGAAGCTCTCCTCCAGGTTTTCCGTGTCCTCGTCGTCCGAGAAATTATATTTGGCTGCACGTTTTCGCTTGTAGGAATATCTTGGTGGCTGAAAGCAAAAGGAAATCAATCAGTGGTTTATCAGACTTATGATAGTTAAAGAAATATATATATATATTGCAGTAAATTTATCAGGACTCGAGTATTTACTTGTACAAAGTGACTTGGCTCCAAGTCAGCAAATAATGGTGGGTCGGTCTTCCGTTCTTTATCATCAGCCTGATATTCATTGTCCGACATTATGTCAAAAGTATCAGAGAAACTCTTGACGTCGAACGATTGTTTATTATTGACTTCCTCCTTCTCTAGCAGTTCCGACTTTTTCAAGTAATTCGTTATTTTAGCATCTCCCATTATATTTTGCTTTTCCTTCAGGACATTTGGAAGAAGTGCTTTCTTCGCTTCTCCTAGAGAAAATCTTGCTGGATTAGCGATTGACTTTATCTTGTGCCTCTGTAGATCGTCTACTTTACGTATCGTTTCATTCGATACAGGCTGTTTCAAGGGAGACACGTCGTTCTCTTTATTAGCTGCTAACGAAGTCTCCAGATCCGAATCTGAATCCTCGAATCCAAAAGCATTTTTGAGATCAGGTTCTTTCTGAATCTTCTTAGGTTTTCCATCGATCGGCGTCGTTTGAGCGTCGTCAAAGATACCATGCGCGGTACTGATCCTTGTACTCTCTGGCATCGTGTCCAAATTCAAAAAATTATTTAATTTTGATTGCTGCAATTTCTTCGGTTCGTCAAATAAACGTCTTCTCTGAAGACCAGACGGTCCTGGTTGCGGTTCGAAGTTTTCTTTCTGCAAACCAGAAGAAGGTCCTGGGGTTGCTACGATTTCCTGAGCCTGCTGCATTAAACGTTTCGGACTTGACATTCGAAGCTGCTTAGACAATTTCTTTGGAGATTTTTTGGGAGTTTGAAAATTTGGAGCAGTATTCTCTTTGTCCTCGATGTAATCGTTCAAGTCGTCAGGTATATTCTCTACGCTTGATAGTTTTGTACTGAACGAGTTTGATACTCTTGGAGCTGGTGATTGGATCCCTATATTATTATTTGAAGGAAGAGCAACGTTTTTCTTTAACGGTACGCTTGTTAAATTTTTATTCGATACGTCAAGTACATTCGCCGTTTGTTGCGTCATTGTGATTTTACTTGTTATGTCCGTGCCAAATGCTCTGGGTGATTTTGAAGAAGAATTATCTTTCAAGGGATTTGGCTTTAACAATGGCGGCGATTTTTGTATATTCAAATTTACGTTCTCATCATTGTCCTTTGTAATTTCACTTATCTTTCTTCTCTGCATTGTTGTTTTCCTATTGGCACTTAGCGTTGGCTGGATAAATACGCCTGCTGATTGTTTATTCGACTGCGGTGTACTTTGGAATACTTGTTTCACCTGAGAGAACATATTAAAGGTCGGTGGCCTCCATGGACTCGAAGGATCAAATTCTACTAAAGACTTCTTGATAGGAGATAAGGACTTATTGAGAAGAGAGTGATCAACCATTTCTTTCTGCACCGTTTGTCTTGATTTAAATACATTTGTGGCTCGAAATGGTCTGATTTCTTTTACGTCAGTTGCCTTTGGATTCCTCTGTGAATTATGCAGTAAAATTTTGTCGTTGCCATCTAATTTTTTAATACCTAATACTTTTGGTTTTTGTATCACGTTACTGGCATTATCGGTCAATGTAGTTTTCAGTGGCACATTTATTTTTTGTGCTGCTGCGTTATGCGAGGTCACAGATACTTGTTTGCTTTCGAGTCTCTCCGTAGGTCTCGCATTCTCAATATTATCTTCCGGAGGACTGTTAAAGTCTTCCTCTATTCCATTGGCATTTACATCGCTTATCGCTTCCGGAATATCTGCACTTTGTTCTTTAGAGTTTGCATTTCTTCTAATTTTTGAAGACTTACCAACAGTATTCGATGGTGCAGCTTTCTTAGCACGTTTGACAGCAGGTTTCCTAATAACGCGTTTCTTTTTCTTAATATTCCTTCTTTCAGTGGAGTCATTAACGTCAAATTTAAAATCATATATCTCATCGTTATTTTTCACATGTTCATCCGTTACCGGCACAGCCTTATAAACGGGTGCTTTTCTGGCCAGCGGTGCTTCCAATTTTTCCACAACAACAATACTGTTTCTTCTCTGTGGCGTTAAATATTTCTCGATCAACGACGATTCGTCCAAATAGTTCTTAGCGTTCTTTCTGGGTCTCAAACGCTTTGCCACTGTCTGCGTCCCAAAGGATTCTCTTAGAGACATTTGCCGTAAGTTAAATGATTTGTCTGATGTATTAAGCTTCTTCTTCGCAGTCTTAATATTCTTTTGTTTACTTGCAACTTTACTCGTAGTCTTTGTAGCATTTTTAACTGCTGACTTCTTATCGCCATTCGCTTGTTTGCCTTCACGCGTCTTAAAAAACTTCTTTTCTGTCTCCAATGCTGTTTTCCCGCTCGATGCAACTGAACTCTTCTTTTTTCTTGTTGATGCTGCGTTAGACGTCTTCACGGACTTCATGTCTCCCACTGTGGTTACACTCGGCCTACGAACAAAATGACAGACCACACGTGAATTAGGCTAGAATTGACGATACGAAATATAACGTAAATTCGTTCGAATAAAAATATACGCTAAAACAATAAGAACGGAATAGAATTCAATATTTCTATGAAATAATAGTACAATATGTTCCAATTAATGTAACTACGTCATGTTGAAACAAGTTTTCGGCAGACAATTATTACATATTTTATTAAGATTTTGAATAGACTACGACTGATATAAACTTACCTGCGTTAGCAAGAGGCCGTAGTTCTGTTAAAATCGTAAAATGTCTCAAAAACACCATAGAATTTTAATAAAATAAGAATTTTGCGTCGTATTGCAATACATACACAAAACTAGCATTCAGCAGCGCAAGCGCCATTTTGTATGGCGTCCAATGGCGCCCACCAGATACAAAGTGAATGTAGTGGTACGCCTAGAGCTACGTAATGTTTCTTCCAGTAATGCCAACTGTTACTAACCAAAAAAAAGTCATTCGTTATAAATAATTGAAACAAATGATATTACACCTGTCGACTAATTCAAACGGAAAGGACTACTTTGTCGAACATGATCTATGTATTAATATCCACAATATCTTACATAAAATATATTACAATATTGTTGTTAATAAATAACGAACTTAACGATAGCAATTAATAAGTCTTAAACATTAATTATCATCGCAAGTCGTTATTATGAAATTCTTAAGTACATATGCATCTCGTTTCGCGTGTGAAATTCAAGTGGCACGATAAAATCCTCAAGTGAATCAGCGTATTCCCATGTAGTAAAGATCAACTATAAAGTCTCTAGTCAATCTAAATAATTAATTGACTAACTTATTAATAATAGGTTTAGTTCAATTAATTGTTGGCTCTCGTTCGACTGGAACATTTTAATTGTCATTAAGTCATCAATTGAATCGAATAGCCGCCTTTGAGGCAGACTATATTTAAACCTTAAAGCGGATCGATGCCGATCGACACCGCCTAGTCGGAAATGCATACTCGAGCTCTCGTGAGAACAAACGAAAAGACAGTAGAGATCTGATGTTTGCGTCATTTTAAAAGATTATTCCCTGGGCAAAAAGTGTCAATCCTTTTCTCGTCGAGAGGCACATTAATTAAGTGTAGCTCCGTTATTGCAAAATATCACCGTGACGATAATTCAAAAAAAAAAGAACGCGGAAAGAAATAAGAAAAGAATCAGGGTAAATCCACTGTAGAAATACGTGGACGTGTGAAACGTATTAGCAGTAAAAAAATTCACGTGGACTAGAACATGGCCGAATTCGAGTACTTGTCACAATCCCTAGTTAAATTCAATAAATGTCCTACCGCGTTCTACGCAAAAATAATACTACGTATATTAAGTTAACGAATGAAATCGTTGCGACTCCAGGAACGCTTCATGCAAAAAATGGACGCACGTAGGGAACATCGGATGAAAAGTATCCGACGATATAACACAATTAAGTATAATCTCTTCCGTCGTTAAAGATCACTTTTTTTTTTCTTTCACTTTTTTTCTCTCCCTTACACTCGCACACTTACACACGCATTCACTCTCTCTCACTGATGGAATCGCATAAAACAGCAGTGTCTTGATATCCTTGGGGAATGTCAGAATGAGTCGCTCGGTGCAACGAAGCATTTTAACCTTAAATAACTCCTAGAGTGTCGTTTACTGATAATAGATAAAATTGGTTGCTCGCTCGTTCGCGTATCGAATTGGAAGAGCCAAGACAGATTCAGAAATTGGTCTGAACACAGGTTTGAAAGGTAGCAGGATTTGGCTTTCTGATGCTATTAGATTGTTATAAGTGTCGTTTCGCTTTAAAAAGTTACCAGTTACTTGTTTCGATTGCTTTGACCTTTCAAACTCGCGCTCAGACCGACGTTACTCAGCCGGGCATTTTCCGATTTATCATCGCCCCGAGATCCTGTACGATTTGCTTTTGTTCCGGATTGTACAATAACGTTCTGGCATTAAGAAAAGAAAGATCGGGTAATTGCTTGAGCACCCTCATGGTTTCCGGCCTGACGGTCATCGGTCTCCCGTATCTGTCCAGCACCACGTGTTCCGGACTCTGCAGATGCTCCCTCTTGTTCAAGGACGACTTTCGCTGTTGCTGCAGCTCGTACTTCGTCACTTCCGATTTGCCCATCTCTGTCCTCGTGGTCTCTCCTTTACTGCTGCTATTGCTTATCAAAAACGGCTTATTGTTTACGTGTGCAACACTTTTCAATGACTTTTGCCCGCTGCTCTTGGATTTTACTCCAGTTTGGGATTCAGATTTGTGTTTCCATTCTCCTGTGCTTGGTCCTGGCAAAGGCTCTATGATCTTAGACTGTTGAGAGTGCTTTTGCGATATTGCTGAACTGTTGAACAGTTCCGTTGAGCGGTAGCTCTTCGCCGATTGAGAATGGCCGTGTTCATACGTGTTGTTTGACTCTGAAGGATCTGTCAAGATTGAAAAATATCATTGACCAAAGGTCTCACGATTACAACATATACTTCTATATATTTCGTTCCACGACCATTTGCAAAATTGCTGTACAATCGATGCGTGAATATTAAAATTTGGTGCGTGCTATGTACATGGGAATTTCTAGCTTACAAGACTTACAGTAATATATGGAGCTCCTTGTACAAGCAGCATGGTGGTGGTAAGATTCGGAATGTGCTGAGCAATGTGAGGTCAGGAGAGGATCGAAGGGGCACAATAAATCCAATGGCAGGAGGGCAGATAGTCCACCACCTTTGTTTAATCGTGTGGAAAAAATAGAAGAGGAGCAATCGAGAGAAAAGGTATGGTGGAGATAAGTGGAGGTGAAGAACGAAATGTATCACGTAAGCAAAAGATAAGCAGTGGATTCAGGAAGGACAGGGACAAAATCAATAACAGATAAATATACGTTAGCACGTGTCAATTCTAGCTAATGAATCACGTTAAAGGCAGTTGATGCAAATTACTCACTGGAATCCAGAGGATTTACAAGGCCCGAACTGTTCCAATCAAATTGAGCGGCAGGCACTTCCTGAAACAAATATATGCGGGTTAATTAACACAATGAAACCTTATAATCTATACTGTTCAATTAATCACTAATTAAGTGAACATACTTCGGAGCTTAACGAACTTTGTGTCTTGCTGGAGTTTGACGTGGATGCTTGTTGCGCATCCGTTGACGCCTTCACGGGTTCCAAAGGCGTGAAGCCGAGATTTGCAGCAAACCTGGGAATGTTTGGGTTCCATCTTGGACCAAATAGCTACAAGAAATGATAATACAATGAGTAACCTCTTACGAACTTCGTCAAATGTTCTTTGAGCGTTTAATCACATTTTTATTGACTTACGATATTGCGTGAGTCTATACCCAGGGAACTCAAGAGGACATTGTTACTAGCACTATTAGTCCATTGGTAGGAAAGAGCGTTGGTTTCCTCGACGCTCTTCAGTCCTTGCCAGACTTTATCGGTCTTCAGTATTAAAGATTGCAGATTGCTATCCGGAGCATCAGGAACCACAGGGAACATGTTGGTTATTATGTCTTCTATCTTGTTGGCAGCCTAAAAGTATTTTCGTTTGCGTATAAAGTACAGAAAATATGCTGGCAATTGGATTTATGTGTATCACAGTGATAAGACATTTCTAGAGGAAGATTTGGACATGCAAAAAAATCTAGGAAGCAGTAAGTTACAAACTGAAAGATCTAGAGTGATAATAATAAAGTTACTAAACTCACGTTCTTATTTTCTATCCGACTTATAGATTCTCTCAAACTAATCTCAGGTTTCTCTACTGCAGCAGCGGTGCTGAAGGTGGCGGCGGGGGTTTCGAAATCACCAAAATCACCAAAATCATCAAAATCATCCTCATCGCCATCGTTACTTTTGTTCTCGTTAAAGACCATTTTAGGCTCCTCCACGTTTGGCTTCCATTCCATTGCTGGACCTGCAGGCGTATCAGAGAAGTCTGCAAAGTCTCCAAAGTCATCATCCTCCTGTATCGTTGTCGTCTTGGAATTGTAAAAATCATCGTCATCCACGTTAACCGGCGACACTTGGGACTTTTGATCATCCGTAGACGCTTCTGTTACTTCCATCGGGACATCCTGCATAGCCGTAGAAGCAGTTTCCAAGTTGCTACCATCATCAATAATGGAGAAATTACTCATTGCTACGTCGTGACAAGCAAAATCAGTAAAATCATCCGTAACATCCTTAGGAGATTCATCATCGAGCGGAGGCAGGACAGTCTGGAAGTCAGTAAGAGTTGTTTCGGCAATAAATTCTTCAGGAAGCTCCAGCGACTCTTCTTCCTGGGATTTCGTTTCACAGGAATCATCATCAGGGATTATGTGTTCATTCCGATGATCAGTTTCTCCCTGGAATTCGTGATCTTTTTCAAACTCTGAAAAATGATCCACGGCCTCTGCAATAAAAACGTCCTGGATCGGAGTCATCTTATCATTGTCATCGATCGTATTTAAATTGATCTCTAAATCTAGATCAGGTTGAGCTATCGCGAAATCCGCAAATTCCTCATCCAAGTCTTGATGTACTTTAATGGGATTGACAATTTTTAAGTTTTCCAAATTTATATCTTTTGATTGTCCATATAAAGTACCGTCCTCGGCTCCTGTAGCCGTGTATTTCTTAATATCATTGAAGTCATCAAGATCACTCGCAAGTACACCAGTGGTCGACTCACTAATGGCGCAAGTGCCAAGGTTAACTTTATTTACAGATTTACACTGAAACTTTAATTTATCTTGCGCTGTCTGATCAGAGTTTAGAATGAATTTGTTATCGTCGTCTAGAACGTCTTTTGATAATTTCTCTTGACTATCCTCCAATTCACTAACGTCTCTATCTATTCCTTTAGAATCGCTGCTAATTTCTAGTTGCGATCTTGCAAAATTGTCATCGTCATCGTTATCGGCGATAACAAAATCTGCAAAGTCCGCTTCGAATTTTTCCATATTCATTTCATCTGTCTTACTGGAATCCATCTCCTTTGAGACTCGCAGAACTTCATTGGAATCCACTGCGTTATTAAAACCATCAAATTTGTATTCGTCCTGGGTAAATGAAAACTTTTTCTGCTCCTCCACGTCCTTGTCATTCTTCTCCAAAGTCGAGGATGATTTCTTATCACAATCTGAATCCTTAGAGTTAAATGTAGGATTGCAGGGAGGACTGTCACACTTTATGGTGTCCTTAAAATTTTCATAGTCATAGAAGTCATCATCAAGAATTTCTTGAGTATCAGGAATACTACTGGGATCATCCAAGACCAAACTGAGTGGTTCAGGATCATCATTGACTTCCAAGTTCTGCAAGGAGTCCTCTTGCTCGCTGCTAGTCTTGGAGCTATCTGTTAAGCTGCTATTATTACTACTAACTACATCGGTATTAACGAAACTTGATTTATCTAAATCATCTTGGATGGAAATATGATTGGAACTATCGCTATTGCTTTTGACATTCCTCAGACCATCGGTCTCTACCACTGCTAGCTCGTTATTCTTTACAAAATCAGCTTCCTTGTGATTGTTGTTGTTTACACTACCACTATCTGTCCTATTATCTAACTTTATGCAGCTCACTGTGTCTTCTGTCTTCTCGACAATCAGTATGTCTTCTTCGAAGGGACATTTTGGGATGAGTTCGGATTCTGTTGGTGTCTCTGTTGCTGATGTATGCTCCGTCACTCCATTTACTTTAGGCGATCCTCCATGTAATGGCGTTGGAGTTTCTACGGGAGTCAGTAATTTCCGTGGTGAATCCGAAGCTATCGATAAGCCTGAAAAGGTAATTCTAGTTTATCTAGCGATAATGATAGTTCGACGGTGTAACCTTGCGTTGCATTATACTTGCAACTAATAAGGAATTACCAATGTTTTCGTTGGATATAGTCAAATATTTTGTATCCAATACAAAGCTACAAGAACATATTGTAGGCAAATGATACTAGAGATCTATATTATGCTAAGAAGTAAATCTAAATTGTGTACCATCGATTCCACCAGCCGTAAAGTCTCCAAACTCATCGTCGTCCGATTCCCCGAAATTGTCCAAGGGCGGTGGTGTAGTACTAACCAATGATGGGAAGGCCATAATTACCCAAGGTTCTAAACAGAATTAATAAAAAGTCTAAGGTACATAATTATGTCAAAGGTTAAATTACAAATACATCCTGCAGCTAAGCACGTACCGATAAACACTATGCTTCGTCTTTTACATATTAAAACAAAAAGATTACACCACAAATATTCTAGGAGTATAAAATAAAAAGAAGCTGATTGAGCACCACTCGACAATTTCAACAATCTGATAAAAGTGTTATTGAACCACTAAAAAATGCTTACCATACCAAATTTACTTTGCAGAAAGATTCATGTCGAGTCTCCACGAATAACGACTGCTAACATATTGCTACTATTTATTCTTAAACTATTAACGAAAGAGAGCGAGAAGCTTGTCCATTGAATTCCTAAGGAAACAAGTTCAATACGTCACACGAGTGTAGGTTAACTTTCGCTTGAGCGTTGACTAATAAAAACGAAAGATATTTGCCAACGTCATAATTCAAGGGCGACCGAGGCAACATTAACCAAAGAAACGAGTCACCGTGTATAGAAGGTTACGTAAAAAGAGCTAGAGAAAAATTCCCTGAAAAATGTACGTGAAACGTATGTATCGTACAAGTCCTACCTGTTCCGAGATCCCTCTTGACTTCTCTTTAGCAAATATTATTACGAAGCCGCCATTCTCTCGAGGCCCACAGGCGTACAGGCTGTTGTCAACGGAAAACAAATCACCTGTTCAACGCGTATTATCGGCGGCCACCAGGGCGATAATTACACGTCAAAATATCTGATGGAAGTCATGAGACATTTGGAATATCACCTGTTCCCTGCAGCATTTACTGCGCAACTGTCACGGCGCACCTGTCATTAACGTCCTACGTGTCCCTTTAAACTCGAGAGCTCTGTCAACAATCTGATAACAATACATAATATTTTGCACAGGTCTTGCTGACAGAGAAAACTTGACGAACAATTTCTACAGTAATTATCCTATCTTCCGACTAATAATAAGGTAAATTGTTAAGACTTATTTAAACAACGTTATATAAAAGCCTGTTGTGTTGTATCAATAAATCATAAAAGTGTATCAACAACCTTGTTCACTGTGACACTGATAACGCTGATAACACGTAGAATATAGATTATTATCCTCATCAACGTGTCTATTCAAATAAAAGATTGTTCAGTTTTTGTAAAAGGGATGGCAAGACGAGTAGTGATATTGAAACATTTATTACATAGTCATTAATCTATTGGAAACAGTTATAACGGAGAAGCGGAAGAAGGTACCTCGATGTTGCCTGCAAGGTTTCGTCGGACAAGAAAGTTTAACTCAAGAAAGTTCTTGCTTGGCAGCGTGTTGGGTACGTCTGTGCTTCCTCATGTCACCTTTCTGCCTGAAGCATCTTCCGCATACATCGCAGGCGTGAGGCTTCTCGCCAGTGTGTATCTTAATGTGATTGTTAAGAGCTTCAGTCCTGGTGAATGCCTTTTCGCAATAGTGACACTTGTATCGCCTATCTCCTCTGTGAATCAGTCGATGCTGATAAAAGACAGACCCAGTGAGAAAGGCTTTGTGACAGACGTCGCACTTAAATGGTCTTTCTCTGGTGTGCTTCTTCCTGGTGTGATCAGCCAGGTCAGGCTTAATCGTGAATCTCTGGTCACAGTACTGGCAGGCGTACGGTTTCACGCCCATGTGAAACCTTTTGTGCGTCCACATATGACTGGATTGAGTGTAACTTTTTCCACAAATATTACAAACGTAAGGACGCAGACCACTGTGTCTTCTTTTATGGGCATTCAGGGAATTTGCAGTTGGTAACAAACTGCCGCATATATCACAGGGGAACTTTGAGCACTGATCTCTACCATGTTCCTGAATCTCTTCGCTCTTCTCAAAAGTACTGCCGCAAAGTTCGCAGATGAACTTCGCGTTGCCGGATTCTGATTTTCTCGGCACGTAATGATGTCTCTTCCGTTTGTGCTTGTACAGCAGGGACAACTCTTTCATGTCCTTGCTGCAGAGGTCGCAGAGGAATACCGTGACTACCTTAAAGGTTCTAGGATGTTCCTTCCAGTGTAGCACCGCCTCAGCAAAGGATTTGTAAATTGTATTACAAAGATTACAACTATAAGGTCTTTCGACTACGTGCTGGTTCTGATGCGTCTTCAAATTATCAGGGTCTACGAAGTGGCTGTTGCAGAATTCGCAGTGGTACATCTTCGACGTGGATAATTCTTCTATCAAGGTGATCTTATCCTCGTGAATCTTGTAATGACTATCCGCTTCGTCGCAACTGTTAAAAGTCTCGCCGCATTGAACGCATTTCCAGGCGGTTTGACTATTTTCGATAACAACCCCGTGACCAGCAACGTGCTTATTGAGTCTTGATTTTTGCGTGAAACTCTTCGAGCACTGAGGACACTTGTATGGTTTTTCAGGCAGATGAGTTACTATATGTCGCTTCAAGGTGTAGCCATCGGAGAAGCCCTTGTTGCAGACTTCACAAACGTGAGGCCTCGTCTTCCCATCGACGCATACGTGAACTCTGAGTTGTTCCTGACTCTCGAAAAGTTTTCCGCACTGCAGACAGGACACCGTCATGGCCTCGCAGTGATACCTCTTATAATGGTAAAACAACTTTAACTCTTTGCCAAAGGTGATTTTGCAGACTTCGCAATACAGGGCTTTGACACCCTTGTGAAACTGCATGTGAAAATTCAATCGTTCTTCGAAGGTAAAGGTGGCATTACACATGAGGCATTTATACGGCTTAGACGTATTCTGGACGTTTGGCTTACACTTGTGATTGTCCAAGGTCTCTTTCGTGTGATAAAGATTCATGCAAGCCCCACACTTTAGGTACTGCTGACTGCTTCCAAGACATTGAAGCATTATCGCGTTGCTCCCGAATTCCTTGTCCATTTTTAATTCGTTAAACATCTTCTCTTCGTCACTACTGTCCAGTACAATATCGCTATCGTACAATTCTTCAAACGTCGGATCGTTCGTCTTCAATTGAGTCGTCGTCATATGACCTTCCAGACACAAAGGACACGACTTATGGCAAATCTGATCCTTGTTTAGTATTTCTGATACTTCAAAACATCTCTTTTCGCGTAGCATAGTCGTCAAGGTTTCCTCGGCTTTTATACAATCCTTGTCGAATTCGTTGCACCAGTTAATCTTCTCCACGCAGGTAACGCAGAGTTGCTTGGGCAAAGGATCGGTCTTTCTTACCTAAGAATGAATTAGAATATACAACAATAATATTGCCCATTGATAATCAACAGTTTAGAATTTTATTGATACCTTAATGCTTAAGCAGGTGTTTATCTTTTGAGCAAGTTTCAATGACTCTCCGATTTCCGAATAAATATATACCGGGTTTACAGTTTGACCGGCACATAACCGGCACAACGTGATTGGACTTCCTAGTGTATCTCCTCCAGGACCAATATTCGGCTCCGCTTCTAAAATTTCGTTGCAGGACAGAGGATCGTCCTGCGACCATATTATGGATCCATCGAGATCATCTATGTCGTCTTCCAAGTTTTCGTCCCTGTCGCTTATCGTGCTTATCGACTCCGCCTTCAGCATCTTGGCTTTTAATATAATTATCGTTGAAAGAACTTTTTATCGACTGGATATCTCAGATTTTATTTTAAGAAAATGTATTATATTATTTAAAGACATTATTTCGTATTGTGTCGCGAGATTGTTTTTTTTTTTTTCATTATTTAATCATCTCACCGAGTCTTTGATCGTTTACCAGACGTACTTTGTTGCGTGTGCCAATTAAACGTTGGAGCAGATTACCTTATCCTTGGAAAGAAGTCAAATCTTCAAATATCCTTTCATGGCAAACTCAATAATCTTAAGACAGAATTTCTGCTGCTCCCAAGATCCAGCTTCTTCTTGAATGTTTGATCTTCTAAACAAGTTGGCTAGGCAACAGGGAACAACTGTGTAGTCTTTTTTTTTGTTTCGTTTTCGTTCGTAGGAAAGGTTACGACGAAGATAAGGATAATCGACGAGCTTCAGACCTTCCGAGGATTCGAAATAACCTTCAAAATGATTTATGGAAAACTTAATTTTATTTGTAAAAGGAATAGAAAATACATTATGCTATGACTAACGGTAGGATAATTGTAACGCGACTGATAAGTTTTATTTCGATATCGAGACAAACCGTTGTTCCCGTACAATGTTATGAAAAATGTATATTTTAATTTTTACTTATTCATCATTCTTCTCCTTATTACTTATCGGAAATTGCATGATAATACTTTACTGAACTACAACGTATTGCAAAGTTTTCCCAACTCGCAATTCTCGCAATCGTTTGCAATGCCGTAATGCGGTAAGAAGGTTCAGTTTCATCTTATCCAGTTTCGATTTTGTCTGCCTCTCGTAATCCTCGCTTGTGAAAAAATACATTTTGCCTTTAATAGAAGCAAATAAAAATTAGTCATTGATCGTATTGTACAAAAGAAAACTTTATATTTAGCCTACTATACCTTTTTCAACAGTCTCCTGTTTTCTATAATGTAAATAAAGATCTAGTACACCCTTCTTTCGTGCTCCATTTTTTCCTAACGAAAGCAAAGTGTACTTTGCTTTTAATATTTGATTAATAGTCGTTATTAAACTGTTGACAGCTTCCAGAGACTGTCTTCCAATAATATAACGTGGTATTTTATCAAATTCTTTCTGTGTGAGAGGCTTCATGCTATGATAAACTTCAGGCTCGTCAAATAGAATCTTTTTACAGTTCATTACACTATTTTCATTATTTTCTTCGTATTTGTCTTCCGTGACATATATGGAGCTATTAAATTTTGTTACCACATTCTGTACACCGGCATCTTCGTTACGCAACTGTGCTCCTTTATCATTTGATTGTTCAACATTTTGAAATGCTGGTATAAGTTCTTCCGGAACATTTTCTGACATATGCACGAGTCTTTGAATAAGCGTTTCTATCATCGATGACAGTTCCTGTATAACATATTATTATGGATAATAAGTTCTCATATAACAAGAGCAATTCAGCCAAAGGCTACAAGATAGTAAGAAGAAATACTTACACGGCAGTGAACATTTTGCTGCTTCATCTTCTCTAAATCCTTCTGCATCGTATCTAAACTTTTTCTCATTCCAAAGACTTCTTGCTGTATTTCGATGAGTTGGTACATAATGTCCTTTTTATCTGTAGAATAACGAATAATGATTTTTAAATCCTTTTGGAATTTAAAGGAAATGTGATAGATTATCGCACATACCCTTTAAAAATAATGTTGCCATTGTAAGCTGCTCGAGCTTAACTGACTGTTCCGTTAAAATATTGTCCAAAGACATGACTGGCATCGTTTCTGAAAAGGGACAAAAATCTTATCCTCGGCATGTGCACATTTTAATAATAAATTCAATTGTTTTATTTAATACTACAAAATTCAATAGTATAGTAAAATCAAATAGCACACCCTTAGGTTCAGACATTTTTCACTGATTATTGTATTGGTTATTCTATATCACTGACTGACTGAATTATTTGTTTTCAAAGCTGCTTGCCACAAGTAACACAGAATACGTTATTTTTTGTATCGTTCCTTGAGTCTACGAGGAATACTCCAAATTGACTTGTGTTCACTGCTCTTTCCCAATTATACATTTTTATATTCATAAATAATTATAATTAAAAAATCTACATTTATGTAATAATATCGAACAACTTTACGAGGTATTTTAATAATATTCTTAAGTTTATTTATCAAAGTTTGGTTAACGTAGCAGACGCCACAATTCAAAGAGGTTAAGAATTCAAATAAAAATTCAATTCTTTATAGCAATGAAGATATAAGCTATACAATTTACGTAGAATTAGAGAGAAAAACACTAGGATTTAAAGGATCTTATTCTGGTACCTTTAAAAATACAATTGTATAAAATTTGGAATTCTACTATGTAATATTTGAATTTGAAATTGAAACTTTCAACGGTACGTGCAACTGCCACATAGAGGGCGTGGTTAATTTAAATAATAAAATACATTTACCTCATTAAACAAGAACATATAATATTTAAATAAATAAATAGAAGTAGCTATGCCATGGCGTAATTAGAACATTAACGATGTATTAAAGTGAATAAAAATATTTCACAATACTTTATATTACTTTTGTATGTATTTGCATATTTTCTGGTACACGATAAAGGCAAGTGGCTGTATATCGATTAAAGATACTTAAATTTATACTTCTATATCTCCATCGACTAAACTATTCGTAGCAAAGAGTAATTTGTTCCTTTTACGATAGATAAATGCAGAAAATAGTTGTCGTACGTGGATAATTATGATTTGGTGGCTTGACAGGAGAATGAGCGCGTAAGCAAAATTCTTGGGATTGGCTCTCTCCTGTATCTTCCGGGTGAAATCCAAATCCGGAGGTGACGTACGCGTCAAACGGGCCAATGTTCCGAATGGCTGCCAACTCATCGCAATGTTAAGAAACGTGTGTTGATTTTTATTCGGTAATCTTGAAAGAACTGTCAGGTGTTCCTGTCAAAACGCGTAAGATACTCAGGACACAATGGAAACGATGAAGAGCACAAATATCGCGGCTTTTTTGGCTTTGCTCTTGATTGCCCGTGTCAACGGTATCATGTTTTATTTGGAGCCAAACTCTCAGAAGTGCTTGAAGGAAGAAGTCCAGGCGAATGTCCTGGTCACAGGAGAGTACGAAGTCTCTGATGCACCAGGTCAAAAAGTCGACACTGTGGTAATTATGCAATTATTTTAAGGTTCTATAGAATTCACTAGGTTATGTATACTAACCTGCAATATGGCTGTTGTGCTATTTTCGATAATGATTTTTAATCAATGTTTATTATTAAAGATGCATTTCGGAACGTAATGAATCCAAAAAAGTTTTTCTGTCGCATCGGTATGATTTTTATAGGAAAGTGCAGATCGTAATACGTGGTTTTACTTTTTAGGTCAAAGACTCTAAAGGACATATTCTCTTTCAAAAGGAGGATGTTTTGCATGGAGTTAAAGAGAAAAAATTCTCTTTCGTTACCGACACGTATGAAAAGTTTGAAATTTGCTTCATCTCACACGTTCCAAATCGTAGGTTTTTTACAAATTCATTTCTTATTACATTCTTGTATTTGGCGATGTCTTTTAACTTATGTTACGATTCTTATGGATTTTAGATCAGCGTGGTATAAAGCAGGAGCTTTCTCTAATTATTAAGAAAGGTATCGAAGCTAAGAGTTACGAGGGTGTAAGTATCGTTATAAATTACATTTGGTTGAGTGTCTAGCACAAACATTTTTATGGGACATTCTTTCTTTTCTCTTTTATGTGTGGCTTATTTCGGCATACAGCTGGTAAAGAAACATTACATTCTTTTCAGTGTTGTAGTTTTGGCATGAACCTTTTATTTCTTTTAACATCTATTCTTATTTTATGTCGCTAACATAGTATTGATTCTGTCCCTCCTTTCACTTTTAAACATATTATATTTGCAAAATACTTTCTCTATAACAATTAAACTACTCGAATGTGCAAGATTCATATGTATCATAATTCTATTAAATTCATACTTGTAAGATTCGTATCCTTTTTATATAAAAACAGTAGAAATTAAAATATTATAATCTGCATATTATAGATTGGCGAAGCTGCCAAATTAAAACCAATCGAAGTGGAATTAAAACGTCTGGAGGATCTATCCGAAGCAATAGTACAAGATTTTGCAAGAATGCGCAAGAACGAAGAAGAAATGAGAGATACAAACGGTAAAATTTATTCCTTTTATTTTTCTCCAATATAAAAGCACGTATAATTAATGTTTAACCTTGTGAATTTTAGAGGAGACAAACAGCCGCGTTCTTTACTTCAGTATATTCTCAATGTGCTGCCTCTTAGGCTTGGCTACTTGGCAAGTACTTTACTTAAGACGTTTCTTCAAGGCAAAGAAACTGATAGAATAAAAGAACGTGCGATACATCTATCTTCCTGTATTTGGACGTTCATCGATGTCTCGTGATATCATTAGGAGACGATTTCACTGATCGAGTTCGAAAGGATGAACAATTAACGATAGAAAATAAAATGACAAAGACTCAAAGGAGTCTTTGAAAAGTAAGACATTATTATCATACATTGATTATAAGAATATTGTACAAAGGAACTCTCGACCATCTTTCTCACTATGCCACCCAATATTTTGTATCGTACACAACCTGAAAAGCTTATTAAACACAATTAAGGAAAGAATTTTGTAAGTCAATTAAATTATTTATTTTAGTAAGCAAAACTTGATTTA
>JARPRG010000050.1:1951200-1980591 GCA_031001745.1 Hartigia nigra | reverse complement strand
AGCTACGAGCAGCTACGAGGAATTAATGTGAATTGGCCGTAAAACTTGCTTGGTTGACTCGCAGGCAGAATCAAGCAGAATCAGGCTCGATCAGGCTCAATCAGGCTTCACAACCGTGCACAACCGTTTCAATTTGAAAACAGCAGCGCCGCGTGCGGCCGTTTCAAAAGCAAGCTGTTGTTTCCTGCAACGTGATTGTTTCTGTAAGAAATAAGCCAAATCCCTTAAAGAAATATGGTTCGTAAAAGGAAAAATAGCGAGGAAAGCACCGCTTCTCCAAGGCAAACCCGTCGAAGTAAGTAGACGATTTGCGATGTCATATATTTTTTTATATTTTTTTTTGCTAAAAAATAGTACATTACGATGCTGTGGTTTTGGGCGGGCTATATAGAAAATATGGCGTATTCATTGACGGTTTGCATAAACAAATGGAATATTTGAAAATCTGTCAAAGTAATTTGGAATCGTATTACGTTTATTTAACTTAATATATCGTTCTATCGTGTAGTAGTATTACAGTTTGTTTCTTTACCAATTAGATGTTTTTTTTTGCATACTGAAATATTAATATGCTAAATCTTTGTAATTAGTATTTATCTCTATTTATTTTTCATCAGTAGCGAGTTACTTTAAAAAATAAATTTTCCTGTCAATAGAAAAAAAAAAAACCTTTAAAGCCAATAACGTTAATAATTTTTCTAGTTACCATGAAAAATGAAAATTGCGATGATTCATCCACTGCGAATAAATCCAAAAAAGCTCTCAACAATACAGCAGGAGAGAGCCGAGCAAAGAGAACAAGTAATGGATGCGTACTCTCTTTATATTTTTAAGTAATTTATATTAAGTTTATGAATATTAATTAATATGACTCGTAATATTTCAACAGGACGATATAATACAACAAATATGCAGGATGCAAGCAATATCGATAATAGTTTTGCATCCGAAGTAAATTCCTCCAAACAAAATAAGACAAATGGGGCGATTCATAAAAGAGCTTCTACCAGATCCGTCAAAAAGACAACTTTGAATACAGATGAAGAAACATTGACTTCATCGCAGGAAACTTTGGAAGAACATTCTCCGATTCGTACAAGAAAACGTGCAAGGAAGGGTACGGATGAATTAATTGAAAAGAGCGATACGCCTGTTGTCAAGAAGCAGGTGGCTAAAAGAAGGTCACCGATTAAAGTATCAAAAGCAAAAAGGACTCCCGTGAAGCGAATCCGAAGTACAAAATCAAAGATAACAGATCACAGTGGCTCAGAAACTAATGACAGTGAAAACCCAAAGAAAGGGTCGAAGAATAAAGAAACTTCTCAGTCAAATAACTTAAGTAGTTCATTGGCAAATGACAGTAGTGACACCGTGATAAAAAATCTAACTACAGATGAATTCTTGAACGTGTTGCAAATGTCTCCGACCGCGAAGAACATAAATGACACCCCAAAAAAGCCATCACCGCGAAAATTAAGGAGGCGCGCAGAAAGATCACCTAATGGAACGGTAACACCTCAGAATAGTCCAATGGTAGTGAATCTGACGCCCCACAGATCAACGAAAACGCCAAAGAAGTCGCCAGTGAATTTGAGATCACCTAAGAGTCATCCCCAGACGCCTTTGAGGTTGTCCAAGAGTCCTAGGAAGTTGCCAATTACATTACATTCTCCAGGTGCGTCCGACATCTTGACAGTTGCCGAAAAAGACTCTCCGAATGTGAAGATAAATCAGACTAAGAGCGCGATGGACCTCGTGATCAGCGTTCCTAAGCAGAGTCTCTCGCCGTCGTTGGCAAGAGGTTCAAAAGGAAGTTCCGCATCACCAAAACGGAGAAGCAGCCCAAAGTATTCAAAATCTCCAAAGATCGTGTTAAAATCGCCAAAGACATCGCCTGGGAACAAAAAAAGGAGCATCGCGTTACGCGGCTCCTCGAGGACACCTCGGAAGTCCGTATATTCTCCATTGTCAAAATCAACAGTTTCACCAGAAATGGTTGTTTGGTTAACGCGACTGGAAATTCCTACCTCAGGAACATCTCCGCGGACTTCCCGGAGCAGAGTTGGCGTATCAGCATCAAAAGTTCGAAAGTCCCCGATTAAGTTAGCTGCGTCAAAATCAACGATCGAATCGCCGTCGAGTACGCCGAAGGTCGTTCCGAAGAAGACCTCTTCGTCCTTGAAGCTCCGTACGCCCGTGCCAAAAGGTAGGAAATCTACAGCAAAAAGTCCTTCGCTCTCAACGCCAATCGTAACTCCTCAAATGACACCGGAAACGATGAAATTGTCACCTCATGGTGGAGACAGTCCGCGAAGATCCAAATCCATGAACAAGAAACGATCACCGATCACTGACTCCGGGACACCACTGAGACCTATATCTACTCCAGAGAGTATCATCTTAAAGAACTCAGCATCCAAGCTGGGCGTAGATGTCAGCAGTCTGATGATTCCATTAATGAAACACATGGATATCGAGAAGCCATTCTTGTCCTCAACACCACGTGATAGAATCGCCCGAATCCTTCACCTAACACCTAAATTAGAAACGTCTCCTAAAATAGACGGCAGAACATCTCCCTCGAGGTCTCCTCCTCTGTCTACGATTAATCTACGTGAAAACATGGACGACTTCCTCACGAATTGTTCCTTAATCGAGAACGAGGAGGAACCTTTGATCAATAACACTGAATTAATAAACGGAGGCCAAACGTTCAGTCCAGATTCATCCAGGAAGAGCGGTACCTTTGAAATTACTAAGAACGACTCTGCATTGAAAACTCACAAAGACCTGGAGAACGATACCTATGAAGTAGCCGAACCAAAGACTCCGAGTTTGCAAAAGCAGAGGAGAAAACGTTCGGTTGCCGATGCCGACCTGGACAAAAGCAGCCGTCAGGCTAAGCGGACTTGCAGAGTTCGTTTCGCAGGAACTCCTGAGAAAGATTCTCTCACCGATGGTTTAAATTCATCGATATTTGGTTCTAAGTCAGCCTTCGCGTCGTCTCTCAGAACAGTACAGTCGAGAATACCCACTACAGTAAAACAGTACAGTGCTATTCAAAATAGAAAGACCGATTCATCGTCTAAAGAACCCAGTAGAAATTTACGTAGATCCACTTCCATGACGAATGTCGATATAAAAGTTGCTGTGATAAAACCACAGCTGAATAGGAGGTCCATGTCAGCGTCTGATATCAACGCAAGAACCCCGGGTACGAGTCAGAAGACACAAAATGCATCAGTCAACAGACTCAGTAGACCAAAAGTTTTAAGTCATTCCGAGAAGAAAAGAGGTAAAATCATAGGTTACGGTAAGTTCTAACGTTATCGTGATAATTCCTGCTTTCTTTCCTTTACAGACCTAAAAACACCCGTTGCACGAAAAGTCCCGAATTTTGCGGAAATTCATCAGAAGAAATTCGCGAAGATGGAGTCCCTCGTGGATGCGAAGAAACGGGTCGAGGAGCGACACAACGTTCTGAGCAACAACCTCGTCGTTGGGGATTCCTCGAAATGTACGTAGAAGAACTTATTTATTTTGATTATCGACAGGCGCTCGTTAATCTTTTTTAAACACTTTTATTTTTTAAACTTTTGCGCAGCGGCAGCCAATATACCATCCTTGTCGAACGTTGGAAATGGTGTTTGCAACAGATTCGGATTTAGATTGCGAAAATCTGAAGCCAAGGAGGCTGTTTCGAAAAAGCGCCAACTCGCAAGACCAAGGTGGGGTCAAAGTATAGCTTGTAATAATTCTCGTAAAATAAATAGAGCCCGTTCGCAAAATCGAGTTTTTCTAAAACTTGTTTAGGGAGAAAATGAAGGAGGAAAATCGAACGCTCTTAAAGGGGGTTCGCACGAATCGACGCTTTGAGTTGCAGATGAAGTCGCGCAATTTACATCAATGAAGAGCAGGCATCGTGATGGAAAATTAATTTTCTTTTCAATAGATAGGTTTATGTTTTAGAATTTAAGATTTATCATCACTAACAATATACCATTTGGGCATTCCGTGCTTGCTCGAACGTCAAACGCATGGTTAATGGTACTTTTATTTGTATTACTTCTTTTTCTTAATGCCTTTATCTGTTCTTCGTTCCTGTATTAGAGCAACTCAACAAATTGGGATCAATCGTAGTACAAAAGTTACGCTGGGTCTCGAGAAGAAAACCTGCTGCCGCTTTACAAACATTGCGAAAGAAAGAAGCTTTATTTGTGAATCGGCTGCTCTTTCCGGGAATCTAAATTAAATCCTAATCTTTTTCTTTTACATATTCATCTTTTATTTCTTTATGATAATTTGCCCAATTTATAAAGCATGTAAGTAATTGGTATTGTGGTTGAATAAAGAGCGAAAAAAAAGAAAAAACAGAAACTTGGTCGATGTAAAATTACCTAAATGTCTTTTATATTTCATTATTTTCCATGTTCTTCCTTAATGATTTATTTTTACGTTTTTTATGGCCTCAAAATGATTGATTGCCGATTAAAGAACGAGAATCACAAAATCATGAAACTGACATCACTGACATTTTTTTCTACTCATTTAAAATTATCGCGCCAATATTCAATCACGTTGGATTTCATCATGGCGGTAATCGTGTCTTCCAAGCAACACGTGTGTCACTTATAGATACGTTTTTCTTTAAAGAATCCTTAAAGAGTGTTCTTTTATATTATAATGTTTTACGTGATCGGTCTGGGACTTGGAGACGCAAAAGATGTCACAGTGAAAGGACTTGAAATCATTAAAAAATGTGACAGAGTGTACTTGGAGGCATATACGTCAATTTTGACGGTTGGACAAGAAGCATTGGTAAATACATATTAAAATTAATTAATCACAATTACAAAGAATCCATTCGTCCCTCTTTCAAGTATTTTTTCATTCCAATTACGAATAAATAATTGAAAATTCAAGTCAGCTACCACTAAAGTGACGTGTGAGCATTTACTAAGTGATTAGCCGGATATCCACAAGATGTCGCCAGCGAGCAACAGTCAATCAAATTCAAATTTCATAACGAACGATACTCGAGACTTTCGACAAAATTTGATATAATATTGTCCTTATTTTTCTATCGATCCTTCAGGAAGAATTTTACGGTCGACCAGTAATGGTAGCGGATCGCGAGCTAGTGGAAAGCGGCGCCGAAGAAATTTTGCGCAATACCGAAAATGAAAATGTAGCCTTTCTCGTGGTGGGCGATCCCTTCGGTGCCACGACGCACACTGACCTGGTTTTACGTGCTCGAGAAAGAGGCGTAAAGGTCCAGGTTATCCACAATGCTTCTATTCTCAATGCCGTCGGATGCTGCGGCCTCCAACTGTATTCCTACGGTGAAATAGTTTCCATCCCGTACTGGACAGACAGTTGGAAACCAGACAGCTTTTACGAAAAAATCGCATCTAATCGACGCCGAGGTTTGCACACTCTCTGCCTCTTGGACATCAAAGTCAAGGAACCGACCCTGGAGAGTATCCTGAAGAAGCGCAAGGAGTACATGCCAGCAAGATTTATGAGCGTTGCCGAGGCGTGCGAGCAACTGCTCCAGATACTTGAGAAGATGCTGGAATCTGGAGCTAAAGAATTAGGTCAGTAGAATCATAACAGTGTCCTAAATAAGAGAGGCCAATCATTGACCTTTACAGATTAACTCGATGCTTCTGCTCCTTGATAAACAGCACAAATCAAAGTGCCCGATGATCGCTGAGAATTCAACGATTGTGCTTCGAAATTGTGAAAGAATAAGCTCGGTTGTTCTTTTTAACGAATTCCGGTGCTGTTCTCAACGGCAGCTGTAATCCTTCTGGATTGGCCTTCTTCTTGAAGTAGATAGTTGCGTAGTTCCTGTAGATGGGAACGCATGACGTACGCGAATGAATCAAATGATAGTTTACAAAAAAGATAATTCATTTTTTGTTGTCTTCTCTCCCTGCAGCCTTCACAGCCGAAAGTCTTGCTGTAGGTCTCGCTCGAGTTGGATCCGACGATCAGAGGATAGTCGCCTGCTCCCTCAAGGACATGAAGGAAACTAATCTTGGACCTCCACTTCATTGTCTGATTATCCCAGGGGAATCTTTGCATCCACTGGAGATTGAATATCTTTTGCAATATGCCACGGACAAGGAAAAATTTGAAGAAATGACAAAAGACAAAGAAAGCCATTGACATACTATACTTTAAGCTTGTACAATATATGATCTCTTAATATCGACCAGAATATACTGACTGTAACCTTGTCTGCTGACACGCGAAATTCTGATTTCGTTTACAAAGGTATTTTTAACTGTATAATAGTTCCAAGAAAATTCCTTAGTATTATCTAATTTTATTATTCATTCCTGAATCAGAAAGTACTTTTTAATTGATCGATAGCTCTACTCATTTTTCATGATTATACGAATGCTTGAAACGGTACGTGACCATATTGAAATTAGATCCTATCTACACTGCACGAATGTTATTAGGAGTGTTTAAAAAAAATCCATCGAATCAAGTTATTAATAATAATATACCGTTAATCCCGTTTTACTGTTCTCGATTGTACTTTAAAAATGAACAGAACACAAGAGTTTCAATTTTTTTCAAGAACACATGGGTGGAACTTACCATTTGGCCAATTAGTAATTCAATACGGCAGCCTAACGAGTGTGGGAGCGTACGAGAAGAGAATTTACATTGACATGAAAATGAGGAGAAAAAAAATGGTAAAAAATTGCTGTTATCCGGAGCAACGTAATTTTCACAAAGTACTAAATTTCAAATGGAAATTCTCGTTAAGCAGATCGTTAAGTCTCAACCGCTTTACGTAAAAAGGCGACGTAGTAATAGATAACTCTACATACGTAAGTAGATACATAGCAGCGCATATAACGTTTCTATGAAAAAGATCGATGCTGCTTAGGATTATATGACAGGACGAAAGTACATATAGGCCCGAAATAACGAGCCAGTGCGAATCGATATGGTTGACTATTCATTAAAAACCACGTGTAGAGTTATACGTATATATATATGTTAAACCGCCTAGTAACAGTTTCTATTTTTGATCTTGATCGATTTACAGTCTGAAATCAAAAGCATTGAGTTCTCATCGGAAACCTGATATTTTTCCGAGTATCCTTTCTAACCAGCAAGAGCAAAAAGGAGTGAAAGAAAAGTATGCAAATGAAAGTCGAGAAGAAGCTAATTAAAAAGTAGTTTAACGATGCGTCACGTTATAACGTAGTGTCACGTTTTTGTCATTGAAAAGGCATTGAAGATCTCGCGCTTGTTATTATGTCCACGTTATTATGCTTATGATTGCGTGCATAAACACAGTCTGCACACAAGTCACGCGTGCATAAGTGAAATCGTACGATTTAGAGGTTTAAAATTTTCCCGCTCAAAAACAAAGAAGTCGTTCCGTGCATTATACAGTAATAGTTAGTAATAGCAAAAGGAAGAACGAGTGCTGGACTCAGTTGGATTTTAATAGATAATAATTAACGGAGGTTAACGAATAATCTCTTGGTATATCTGTCACAGTCTATTATTATCCTATTGTATTTATAGTTAATGCGTGGTGTGCATCTACACTCGATGCATCTGGCCAGCAGACGGTATCAAGGCGAGATGATAAATAAAGTGGATTTAACGTCTTCGAAATTGTTTGCAGATTTTCCTTTGACGATCAAGGCTTCCTCTTGGCTGACCGATTCTCCAAAGAATTTCGGTTTTGTCCAATCGTAAAGAAGTTTTATGTACTCTTAAGTGGTCTATGTGTACCACGTAGTATGTACAGGATGTTTCATGTAATACAGTAGACTTTATTATTATAGTTTATGTCGATCGGTAGGTTAAGGCTCTGTACGGCAGCTTCGATGAAACATACTATACATTTGTTTATATATTCTACTTAAGATCCGTGTTCAAAGACTTGGCTGATCTTTGAATTTGAAAAACTGCGTTATTCCCGCCGGATGCTGTTTGTCAATTAATATTCAAGATCCTTGGCACGATCTGTTGATCAAGGATCAATACTATTCAATTATCGCTATTTATTTGTTATTGGTAAATACCGATTATATATCATCCGAGGATGCATCTTTCTTCATAGGAGCATAGCTGTGCAGAAGAGTAAAGACATTATTGGATCTTTACTTGGATATTTTTAATAAAGACACTTTATATATGTACATACGCAACACGACCTTTACAGGAAAGATTTTTATCACGGAAAACTGGGCAGGATAATAGATATAGTAATACATGATGTAGATATAATATAAACGTTAGGCGAATCTCTATATTTGATCCTCAAAGCTGTAGCCTTCCTGACCTTACCACCTGTATGTAAAAGAACCTTTACCCTTTACCCTCTCCTTTACTAGTTAGAGGTCAATTGGCTATCTACCAAAGGTTTTTTTACTGATTCCCCGTGACTTCCCGCCTGTCTCGAGACACGCGATGTTCAATCTGCGCAGTCCTAAGAATCACATGAATCTTTTAGCATATCAAATGAGAATCGTTGGACCCTGAGTATGAGATCGATGAATTTTTCGGCTCTGGAACTGTGTTTTTTATTATATATATATATATATATATATATGTGTTCCATTACTAGTCATTATAAATACAGGTTAGGGTATAGCCATGCAATAGCATGTAGAAACAGCAGGCAGGCATAGGCAGTTACTAGCCGGTAGTCACGTGAGCTTAGTAATCAATGGAAAAGCATCGATCGTCCCTTTGGAGAAGGTGAAAACGTTCGTGGAGTTCAGTCGAGCTGGTGAACTCTTCACCGTAAGAAGGGAAGGACTCTTTCGCCACTGTTCTTTCGAAATTCGTTATTTTCAAATTTCCCTCCTCAACGAGGGCGTCTGATACCGTCAAATATTCCTCGAGGATCTTCCATAGTCACTCAGGTACTGAGTATGTTAATAGGCACGTTATTGCGCGCGAAAATTTAAAATACACAACCACTCAATCCTTTTATCGGTCAGTCGTAAGAATGCTTTTGAATGATTTTTATCGATTCTCAGATAAAAGACAAGGATGATACGTGACGCTGGATTCGAAATGACGTGAAATTTATGTGCTCGTATTTTATTTTGGGTAAAAAGAAATTTTTCGAATTCTATTACAGTATGGTGTCGATACTCTAAGACGGTATATGTGTTTATGGCCTGTTTTGCCAAATGGATTTATGAAAGAGTTTTATATATATATATATACGTGTATATATACACTGCGGTCGATTCAGAGTGGTTTACAAATGTTTGTCTTTTTTGGTTTCTGTTTCTTGGCAAAATTTTATCCCGGAAGATTTTTTCAATTGGATACGATGATAAAGACAGAGAGCAAGGATGAGACAGGCGAGGGACAGAAAAGAAATGAAGGCATAATGTTTGATCGGTTGTTCAAGGGGTGCGGAGAGTGGTAGGCGATGGGCTACTGGTGGCCGAACTCTCTGGCCTGAATTCAAGTGACGCAAAACCAAACCGACACGCGTCTAACCTCCCACTTCGAGCTTATATTATAAATACGAACGGACGTAAATTATCGGATGGACTTGCCGAGAGGATTTTGCATGCGTCTCGCAGCGAAATGCCGCTGAAAATAAAACGAATTTTTCAACTCCTTCAGATTTTATTAAATTATTATCTGAAAACCTGGAGGGTTTGACTGGCGACCGATATACCGACGCTTGATAATATTCGTCGATAGATCATTATCGCATTTTCCATGTTAAAAAATAGTTTGTATACTACGTCCAATCGTAGCGTAGCTTTTATCATTGAACAGTTACGATAAAGTATATTGACAAACTGTCAGAGACTTTGAATTTGAATCTATAATACACTATCATGGGAAAAGATTAATCGAACCCATACAATGCTGTTTGCACTAAGTTTTGATCCGATTAAAAATTTCCTAATCATCCGATAAAAGTCAGTATGGATGTAATAAGAATGAATATTATTTGTCGTAAACAAAGGAAAACTAAATGACTCGTCCGAGTATTTTAGAGCTATCTTACTCGTGATGTACGTATGTTTATTTTTCATTTCGTTCCGTCGATAACGCAGAAACAAATAGATACTGTAAATCAGTAAGTCTGCGATAACAGAATTGTTTGTGGAGATAAGAGATTTTATTTAAGGCGATATATCGATCGATTGAGAAAATTGTTAAGATTGAAAATATCATTGTTCCCTATTAATGTCTTTAATTAATCTGATATCGTTGAACGCGATCTAGCTTCCTGTAAACCGGATATGGATACCAGGGCGGAAGATTTGAAAGCCAGTGGGCTGATAATGGCTCCTCGAGTTCCCCATGGATTGGCAGCGGCTGTAGAAGGTCTGACCAGGGAGGTGATACGTCATCGACCAGAGGACATCTACGTCTTCGCTGCTCATCACTTTGAGAAGTTGCTGGAGCTTAGAGACGAGTATGGAAAGACTAAGGATCTACCTGGCAGGAGTAGCAACAATACGCAAACTCTGCGCGAGATGAACAAAGCCGTGAAGCAGCGAGACAAAGGAAGTCACATTGGTCGCAGTAAGCGAGAGCTGGCAGCTCAGAGTGGATGGTCCTTGAATGAGACAGCAAAAGTCCTGGAGAAGCACAGAAGTATATTCGGTGACAGTGGGAGGAAGATAAGCACGGAGGAAATTCGTGCTTTGGCTATGGAGAAAGAAAATAAATTAAATAAATTTTCGAAAGAGACACGCGAGGTGGTAAGGATCAGGTCGAAGGAAGACCTCAGGAAGTTCGAGTCTAGTAAGCATAGTAGGTCATCCGATAAATTCATTAGAAAAAGTAATGGTAATGCAGATTTAGGAAGGTCGGATAAGTCCCAGAAAACAGAGTCGCGTAGTGCGCCGAAAATTATATCGCAGATTCCTACCTTACCGGGCAGTACAAAGATGTTGGCAAAAGACATCAAATCGGAACTGAGGAAAAATCGTATCAGCAGCAGAGAGAGGAGATCCATTCGTGAGAAAGTCAACGATAAGAGTAGTGACGGTGATAAGGATCGATTTGTTAAATCTTCTAGAAGGTCGCAGGAAAGCGTCGATAAAGATTCAGAGTCGAGAAGGCGGAAGAAGACTGAAGTTACGGATAATCAAAAGCAGAAGACTGATTCGTATAAAAGCAGTAGGGCTATGAGCATGGACAGAGTCAAGGACCTCGTAGTGCAGAGGTTATCGAATGCCAAGAGTCTCGAGGAAATTCAGTCGCCAGGGTATGTCGAGAAGGTCCAGGAAGTCATCGACGAGACTGCACCTCTCATCAAGGGGAAGGTAGAGGAGCTCAAGCTGATCGCTGGCAGATCAAAAAAGTCGCGGAACGGATATGAGTCTGTTGACGAGTCCACCAGTACCTCGGAGAGGTCGAACAAGTCGAATCAGACCGACGACGTTAGGACGCGCAGCGCCATGTCTAGGTCCAGGAAATCTAGAAGGTCGGAGAGTCAAGGTAAGACTTCCGGAAGTGATGCAAGGACGAATAACGATTCGTTGGATGGTATTGAGACTTTGGTCTCTGAGCCTGCGACACCGAAGACCAAGGAAGACGGCCTGGAGACTAGATTAACGGAAACCAGGAATCTTCTCGAAGGTATATCCTCAGCTTTTTCGAAACCTGGAGAAAGGGAGAGGGTTCGAAGGTCAAGATCAGCCAAGGGTATCCGGAAAAACAGTAGTCTGTCCGGGGAATCTGACGTTTCGGAGTATCTGGATGTTCCCAAGAGTTCCGGAAGTTCTATCAATGTCTCTTTACCAGCTGTCAGGCCACCTTCATCTAAAAACGCGTCCAGGAGCGTCTCCAGGAGTGAATCGGATAACCTGGTCCTACCTGCAATATCCCCGGAAGTACCCAAGTCAGCCAAACCTCGCGAGGATCTTGTTCTACCTATTCTGTCACCTTCTGGAACAGCCCCGTCGACCATGGAGTCAAAAGCGCTATCCACACCAGATGTGATTGACTTGGTGAAAACTTCCAGGGAGCCAGAGACACCTGAACTCGATGAGAATCTCTTGGAGGATACTGTCGAGCTCGAACTAAATCTACCGGAAACTGAGGAAGTCTTCAAGGATAGTTTAAACGTCACGCCGGAAGGTGTTGTTGAAGTTCCACAGAGACCGGATTCCTTGGAGAACGAAGAGGCAATCGCTGACCTGGATGTCAACTCGGACGTCGACGTGGATAACACTAAAGGGATAAGTGACGAGCTTAAAAATAAACTTATAGAGATTGAAAGTGTTGAAAAAAATATTGAGAACGTTCTCACTTCGGAGAATGATGACACCAGTCGACCGGATGAAATACCAAAAAAAGAAGTGTCTTCGGAAGAGAATAAGAAAATTGACAATATTTTCAATATCGAAGATAAACTTCGTGAAGTGGAGGACAGCGAGAAAAGAATTGCAGATATTTTAAATCCCGAATTACCAAAGGACCAGGAAAATATTAACATAAAGGATAAACTTCGTGAAGTCGAAGACAGCGAGAAGAGAATAGAAGATATTTTAGTGAAGGAAAGCACGAAGAGTAGCGCGGAAATAGAAGCGAAAAATGAGAAGGAAGAACTTGAGGAAGTCGATAACGAGAAGGAAAAGGAAACTGGATCAATTTCGTCAAAGGAAATGACGTTGGCGGAAGAGGAAAAATTGAAAAAAGTTTTAACAATCACCGCCGAGCAGGAACCGGATGAAGAATTGCAAAACACTTCAGAAATTCTTGCTCGAGTGGAGTCGGAGCCAAAGGATGACGTGGAAATAATAAATTGTTCGATAGATCAATCGGAGAAGCAAATGGAGATATGTAAAACGGCTGAAGAATTTACAGAAAATAATATTGAGTCCGTGAATGATCTTTGGAATCGTAATAAGGATGATGAAAAAAACATGGCCGACGAGGATAAAGAAAAAGACAAAAATAATGATAAGAATAATTCTGCGAGTACAGAGGAAATTCCTTATTCTTATATTTTGACAGAAGGCTCGCCATACGACATACCGGATTCCGTGACTACTGTAATCATTCCGGAAAGACCACTGGAGTCACCAGAATCTGAAACGATGGAAATCCTATTGGAAAGCGGAAACGAAGTTGATTCGTTGAAATTGAAGGAAGAAAAGGAGTCGGAGCCAAAAGAGAATGAGGACATGAAGTTGAAAGATATTATGGAGAATTTTGGAGAAATCGTTAAACCGGAAGTGATCGAGTGTTCGACGGTAGACATTGATTTTATACGTGGTATAAAGGCCAATCATGAGATAATGATATCGCACCAGGATCTAGGTGAAATTAAAGAAGAGGAAGACAAGGATATGGAGGAAGCAGAAAAGTCAGTTGATGATTTGAATGTTGATAAACATGAAATTATATTAAAATTGGAAAATATACAGGAGAAAGATGAGATTGACGAAGCAGCCGGAAGTGTAGAAACAGATAAAGATTTGATGGCCAGTGATAAGGAGGATGTGGAAAATGGTGTAAAAGATCAATATGAAAATTTAGAATCGCCAGCGGAAGCTGTGATCAGTACCGACGGACGAAACACGGATTCGGATTCAACGGAAGTCAAGGAGACGAGCATTACGGATGGGCCGTTGGAAAATACTTGGGAAAATTCACCGGAAATCGAAAGTATCGAACCAAGATCATCGGAATCGACCAATGAGGTTAAGGAAACTACCATAACCGATCGTACTATAAATGGCGGTTCTTTTGAACCTGGTAATAATATGCCACTTGTTCCAGAATTGAATTTAGATTCACTTCAGGATATTACGGTCTCATCGTTCAGGATGACTGATGACGAATCAGTAAAGGAGCTCAGTGACGCGAGTCCACAAGTATCCGAAAGTACCACTTCACTCGTGGAGCCACTGACTTCCGACGAGACAAAACCGGATGTGGATCCAGAAGAGATCGTTGAGCAGGAAATTGTCAAGACTCAAGTTGAGGTTAAGGAGGAACCTTGTGAAAAAGTTCAGACTTATACTACGGAACCGAATGTTCGCGAGGAGCAGGAAGTTGAGGAAGGAACCGGAAGTGATGTAGTAGATATCGAAGATAAAGTTTCACTCGAAGCTACGACTGTCACTGATGTTTTGTCGGAAGGTGTTGAAGTTAAAATTTTGGAGAATTCAGGAAGCGCGTCACCGGATGTGAAGAATGATACTAAAAATGAAAATGAAGATCATCGTGAAGCAGCTGATAAAGAATGTCATTCCGATGTCAATACTGATGATAAGATTGAGAAAAAGACAGAAGTAGTACCAGCAGGTATAGAAAATTTATTAAACCCCAATGAAAATCTTCAGGAAGACAAGACTGTCGAAACTGATCAACGAGAAGAGTCACTTCCGGTTGAAAGTTCAGAAGGCCTAAAAAGGTCTGACGATTCGATATTTGTAGAATCGGAGACAATAAAAAACCTTGAAATTTTGTCAGAACAAGATAAGTATCAAACTGAACTAGCAAAAGTAACCAAAGTGCCAAGCCCACCGGAAGCGGAAGTAGTGACCAATGATCTTGACGATGACGCAACGATCAGCGAGAGACGAGAATATCACATCTACGTACCGGAAGTAGCCGGAAGTCAGGAAAGTACAACAACAGAGAGCAGTACCTTCAATTCAGCAGCTACGAAGATTCAAGCTGGTAAGTAAGTTAAAGAAAAAAAAAAAATGCAAATTTTCCAAACCAAAAAGAATAACCCTCATCGTCTCTTATAATTTTTCAAAATAATCACCTACCCATTGTTCTTATTACCAAAGGTGTACGAGGTTTTTTAACGCGCAGAAGACTTCAAAGCGCACAAAAACGCAGTTCTACACTGGACAGTATTCCCTCGATTCAAGATAGTTTTGCGGTGAGTTAAAATTCAATTAAAAAAAAAGCATTGTTATCTCGAAAATAATTTTATATCGTATGACATAAATTCTGGTGAATAATAAAACTTTTGCCTGGCACCATCACTGCTTTTTACGATCCGCTTCCTAATGCACGTCTCGACAGCAGCGCCACACAGTTACCGAACCATTAATTAAAAGCACAACGCCATTTACGTCCGTAGCATAAAAATCATTCGTAGACTTACTTGCGTACCCGCCTTTAATGCGTATCACAAAAATCGACCTCAATCCTATTCCCCACGGAAGAAACAAGGAATTAGTAATTATTCGTATCTCCTACCATGAGTACAGCCCCAAAGATATCAAGGTTGAAAAGCTGCGGGCGTAAAACAAAACGAAGGAATTAATCATGCGACAAGCGTATCGCGTAACATAGAAACACATTAATATCCTGTCTGAAGGACCTTTAAATCTTCATCGTTACGTTTCCTGGTTCGTCGAACCCCTCTTCTTCCGCTGTGAATCTATAGAATAAAAATAAATATCAAATGCCATATTTCTTACGATAGATATACACTGCGTGTCAAAAAAAAAAAATAAAGAAAAAATAATTGCGTACGAACGAGGTTAGATAGAGTCTTTATGGATTGTATTAATAGTCAGGAAGAAAAAGTGCTTCTAGAGAGACGTTTCTAATCGAAGCAGACACAGACAGTGATTGAAGTATCGATCGTGAAAAAAGGATCCAGGTTGTCTGTGAGACACGTGCGATCGGTCTACGTCCCTAGGAAGTTTTATTTAAAGAGACACAGACGCACTATCCTCGGCGGCCATATTGCCTCGCGGGGGTCTCCTGTGACGTCACACAAGTATATTCGCGAGTCTATTTCGATCAGAAGGCCGCCATGATTTACCACAGTATTTTTCTAACCCGAACGTCTCAACGTCTCAACGTCGCATCGTCGAGTCGCGCACAGCTGATAGAAAACTTTTCCTCTTAACTTAACGAGTCTTTGACTCGATAACAGAACAATTAATAAGGAGAAAGGTTACTGCGAGGTTAATATCACTAGGAATGAATATGAAGATGGACGCCACTTGACACTTATAGCCTATAGACAATGTGACCGAAGACGGGTATATTTGAAACGAAAGAAAGGAGAAATTTTAGGATTTTACGTAATTTCCTGTTATAATATACCAGTACGTGGTGGTATAATATACCACCTTTAGTGTCAGGGATCATTATTGTTGATGGAAAAGTCAGTAAACGTAACGCTCGTAAAAACGAATGGATTTGCGTATTTTTGGATTTCCATGAAATTCACGATCTTTCATGTTACTTGGTACGTCACTGGACAACTGGAGCATTAAACGAACGGTTATTGCAGTTAAATGCTTGAACGTCGTTAAGTACGTATTATTGCACGTAATCATGATATTTCATGATTCGTGTCTAATTATTAATTTGTCCTTTGACGCTTGAAGTCAGAGATTATTCCGAAGACGGAATTTCGCATGTCTTTTATAATCGCACGAGATTCTATGGGATTTGTGTAATTAAATCAAAAGGGTGATAGGAATTAAATTTTTGTTAACGTTCCTTTTTCCTCGAAAGTTCTGGGCATGCGCCGTTGTTACTAAGATGGTTGTAGAAATTCTTTATTGAAATTTTATTTAAAAAATTTTTTTTTTTTTATAGTATTTGAATGACATGCGTTTGTTCTTTTACAAAAAAAAAAAAAAAAACAAAAATTGGATACCGTGTGTACGATAAATGTCGTAAAGAATTTTTTATCTTGAATTTTTCAAAAATAAGATTCATACGAGTATATACATTGAGAACGGATGTTTCCTCAAACTGACTGTCAAGCTATCCGTCATTCTCACTTCTTTTTCATCACTTTTTCCTGCTCAAACCCCAGAATTCTTCTAATTGATGCGAATCCAATTCGCTCGGTCGACGTCGTAGAGCATGTATTACGTAAAAGAGGAAGTGGTCAGCAACGTCAGAGCTGTCATACGAAGAAGACAAATTGATGGTCAAACCTTGGCAGAGACACCTGGCCTGGCCTCTTAAAATAATTGCTTCTCGAACCGGGCTCGAAGCCTCGACATTAAATTTCGATTCCTTAAAGAGTCCCCCCAAAAGAAAAAGTGCATTTTTCAAAATATCACACAAACACTATGTTCAACGACAAAATCCCAAGATCACATGCCAAAAATATTTCCAAACGAATCTTCTCTTTATAAATGTCTAATTTTCCTTTATAAAAAATAACAGTAGCGACGCCTCTTGGAAACGAAGATAAATTTCTTGGTGAAAAAAAAAAAAGAAGAAATTCTCTTTCTAATTCTATACCAGATGGTATGTACGTGCATACCTAAGGTAGAATCTTACGCTCTCTTTCTCTCTTCTCCACCCCTCTATCCATTTGCTCGCTCTATCTCTCTTTTGAAATGTTTTAATGCCGCTTCCCAAGGGCGTAAAACATTCGTCGAATGCCTGAGATCTGCTCACTGTTTGTATAATTATAAATACCGTAATCGTTCGACGGTTATTCAGTCGACGTTCCCTTCGAGTTCCTGAGATACTCGCTGCCGCTTTCGACTCTTTCCACGTGGTTATTTCCAGAGGCAGGATCGCGATGTGCCACCCGACGCAAAGTGACGTCGCTCTTAACGAAGTCACCGTGAGCTCAAGCATCGTCCGGATTGGATGCTCGACTGTGCTTTGCTTCCAACGTACCATTATTATAGAGGAAGAATAATATTTGTTCATTTAAGTCTTTCTCGAGCCTATTCTCTCGGTTTGTTATTTTTTCGGAGTCTACCCGTTCGTAAAAATACGGGATGATTGCTTTCTACGTTATGATTATCTTGTTTTTCATTGCAATCTGCTTCCCACGCGACGCTAATTTTACCACGAGAATTTCGACTTAAACAGAATTTATTTTTATTTTTTTATTTAAGAGAAAACAACAATTTCGAAATATTAACTGGACCCTAACCCCAAAAATAGGTGAAAAATACCAAAAATTCCTTACTTTCGTACTATATACCAATTCAAACGTAATAAATTTCTCATACTAAAGAGCATCGACCGGAAAACTATCCTGACAAAAGCGAAAGACGACAAACATTGAGAAACTGAAAATTCTGATGCACAGAATGAAAACAGAGGAGTCAGCAGTGAATTCGAAATATTTGGTACGATCCCAAGATGCAATGGCGTAGTTCCCACGGTCATTGACGACCATAGTCGGTATAAGATTCGCGATGCCAAAAATTTCGATCGGTCGTTCCGAGTCTCCTTGAAGCGGGTCGAAAATCCTCGTAGCAGCTGGTAGTTGGTAACCATTGTTATCTGTACAATCCTGAGCCACGCGAACGATTCCCTGTCACGCAAACAAATATGCAAGAAAGAAACCAAGTGAAACTTCAAACAGTTGCCAATAGATTAGAGCATGCGTATATGCACATATATATATATATATATATATATACAGTTTGGCACATGAAAACACAGCAAGAACCAAGCCAGCTGCACGTAACGGTTAAGCACCATCGCCTTACGTAATCGCCTAGTTTTCTTTGGTATAACGTACCTGAAGAATAATAGGTCAGTTTCTCGCAGTGGATGCTTTGTTTATTGAATTACGATAAATAGAGACGTTTAATGGCCGTTAGATTAGTTATCGTTAGACTAGAGTAACCTGTTGATGTAAAATGATTAATGCCTTTGAACGTTGAGAAACTTTCGGTTTTTCGGATGCTGCGGGTTAATCGAAAAGGGTTCTTCCTTGATCTCTACTAGCAACCAGATGTACTACCAGGGTTGTAAGTGAAGAATATTTTTTCAAGTCTTATCATACCGAATTCACTGAAGAGATGGATGATCGATCGTCGAATGATTTTGTTAATAAAATTGGACCGGAAGTTTCTTTACTGAGATCGCATCCGCCGAGAGGAGCGGTCTGACGTTGCGTAAGCAGTCTTTGTGAAAATTGTTGAGCAGGTCGACACTGCGTATCTGTCGCCAATCGAGGAAGTGGGCCTGGCCCATGCAGCCACTACCATTCAGAGTAACTATCGTGGATACAAGGCGAGGCAGCGGTTACGACGAGAGGATGCCGTCCAGAAGATGACCCTCAGCATGGAAAATGCTTTTGCAGAGAACGGCCTTCAGCATACGGGAGAATTTCATGATTGCATCCCACTTCCGGTTTTCGATGACTTGGGTCTGACGTTGAAGATACCGGCTGAAGATTCTGATAAGGACCAGGCAGATGAATGTGCGGTGGACGAAAATCAGGTTGAACCGGAAGTTGATGGGACGAAGGAAAATAATAGAATAGCCAGGATGAATGAGTCTACGACGTCTTCTTCGAAGAAGGAAGGATCTACCAGTGACACGTCGAAGTCATCGAGCATTGCAGAAAGTGGATCCTGCACTGAACCTGATCAGTCTACTAGCTTACAAGTTCCTAGCGAATCCCTAGAGTCCTTTAGCGAGAGACAGATCATCAAAGGCGCCATGGGACAGATATTCCTGGGTCAATCATCCATTCCAGTGGTTCATCTTGGTATGGACCAGGTCGTGGATTTCGTGATGATAGCCAAGGATGAGTCTGCTTTGCAGAGTCGATACCTGAACTTTATAACAAGTGTCGAAGATGATTCTGCTCTTCAAGCGGATTCCATCAATGGGTTGGACCTTATGCAAAGTATGAGAAGTAACGCAGGGGTCGAGAGCTTACCATTGGATAATCCTAGTAACGCTTCCGGTGGAAATCAAGTATGGGAACCATTGGCATTGTCTAATTCTCCTAGAGGCGTCATCATCGAGGAGTTACCTAGGTCAGAGGAAGGATCCTTGGAGAAAACTCCAGTACCATACTTCTATCCGGAAACACCGGAAACCCTACCGGATACTGAAGTTAAGCCAGAAGCGTTGGAGGAAGTCGAAGATCCTTCGCTTGAGATTCATCAACTCACTCATGATTCTCCAGTGTCCTTCGATGATGAACACGCCTTTCTGGAAAGCTCTCCCATTTCTTTGGATGATCCTACGTCCCCAGAGACATCCAGGGTCTCATCCGGTAGACGTAACAGATCAGCAGGTATGTCCAGGACGAGTTTAGAGGAGGTGCGCGAAGAAGAAGTTGCTCCTGATGATGAGAAGAAGGATTCGACTGAAAAGGAAAGGTTGCCACCATTGGTTAATTTGGAGCCTGAATTAGAATCGTTAGACCCGGATCATGAACTTACCGAATCCATTGATCCCATTAATCCTATTGATTCTTCATCCATGATTCCGGATACTTCCTTGGCAACCATGTCCTTCTCTATGAACGTTGACGACATGTTGGGTTTTGGCGGAGAAAACGAGGAGATTCGATCTAAGCGAAAATCAATCCCGGAAGTCACTGTAACTCCTAGGGATCTGCTGAAGTCGAGCAGGTCGCAGGAGAGTCAACTTAGCGGCGAACGGGTCGAGTCTCCTGTGACCATGATGCAAATAGTCCCAAGAAGCGTCGAAGAGAAGTCGGACAAGTCTGAAGTTGATCGTAGTTCCTCGAACGAGGAACAAATCAAAAAGGAAGAACCAGAAGAAGCTCAAATTGACATCGACACCTTGGTATCCGTGAAAGAAGCTAAACCGGATGTCGCGGAATCAGACATAAAAAATAATCAATCAGAACCCAAAGAGGATCAAACAGATCAGATTAAAGATTTCACTGAGGACATAAATGACCAAAAGAATTTAAAAGAGAATCAAATAACGGAAACGAAGGAACAAGCCAGTCCCAAGGATAAAAATTGTAATTCGCCCGTAGAGTCAACGGAAGACACGGATGCATCGGAAAAAAGTCCTAAAACTTCGTCCACGGAGAAGAACAAAACATATTCCATTGACAATGAAGAGAAAGAAGGGTAGAGCTAGCTCCACCCTCGGACAATTATAGAAGCGCGTTACGTCCCAATCGCAACCTGTAGTCAAGATTCTGAGTAAAAGTGAAAGTCCGAAAAAAAAAATAAAAATAGCCTCGGCGTTCAACCTGTACCTGAAGTAAATGACTCAAGTAGTTTTCGAGATTCCTGGCCGAAGCTATTAAGGCGAGCTATTCTGATCTGTCTCTCTGGAAGAGGACACCTTGACGTCATACCGAGGGTAAAGTTAATGAGTGAAGCTTGCCAAAAATTAAGGCATGACGCTAGATCAGTTATGCTAAACTAGGACAGAGCCCAGGTAAAGTAAAGTCACCGTGATCGTCCGTGCGACTAACTTCAGGCGATTCATTATTTTTATCGAGAAAAGATACACTAACGAGGGGCTTCTGCTTTCTCGGGCACTCTTTCGTACGGACGATTAAATAACCTGCACGTTCCTTACACTCGTCATCTTGATCATCGCCGTGGCGAACACGAGTCACGTTGTCATTCCTTCTCGTCGAAGAATGCCACGATCATCGGCTCAGGAATGGACCTTGGGCCGTATTTCGGTACACTCCTCGCTAACGTTGGCCAGAGTGGCTGCTCCCGATCAAGCTACGTCACGAGGGAACGATGCGTCAAGCCAGAAATTATGTCACATAGAGAAAACGGATGAGCCAACGAGACAGAGAGAGAGAGAGAGAGAGAAAGTCATTTCTATAGAGCTGAAAGAAGAGGACGGAGCTAGGATGAATCGACATAGAAAAAGCACGTACCTGGAAAAGCTACGTCTCACGGAATAACATTGTTACTCCTGGAAAGAGAAAAAAAAAAGAAAATTAAAATACAAAAAACACGTACAATAAGCATCAGATGTCGCGGACCATCTAAATAAAATAAAAAGTCAAATTATTTGTGAACGTAAAAGGACAATGTCAACGGGAAGCACGATGTTTGCTTTCGAGAGTAAACGTTGTTTACTGGCTGTTTTAGAATACATGCAGGGTTAGTCCATTACGTGAACACGATGATAATCGAACGCGCGTTCGAGTCTGCCGCGTTCGTGAACACGATTTTTTTTTACCTTACTCTTCGAGGTCAAAGGTCATGACTACTTTGGGTTAATGATACGTTAGAAGTTCACAAACGCGTATCCACTAAAAATATCAGAGCCACGATAAAAGAAGTATCAAGCTTGATTATAAACGTTGAATCGACTTTCCTTCGATAATCTTTATACGTCGATAAATACTTGGGGGATGTAAAAATGATGAAATTTTGCACGCGAGTCATTTTCATTGAACGTAGTACTAGTGACGCACGACCGACAGAAGGATAAAGTAGTCGTTATTAATAGCGGCTTAATAATGCAACTGGGGTGCGATGTGAACGAGCGTGCAGGCATCCATTGCCCATAGCCCATAGAACATGGAGTGTATGTAATATATAACGATTAGCATAATGGTCAGGCTGTTTACGTAGGAGCATAATAAGCCCGACGTTATATGGGGACAAATGTTCGACGTTTCTCGTCATCGTAATTGCTACTGCTATTTTTCATTCGGATTCAACGCCCAGTCTATTTTTAAACCCGTACACATGCTTTGAAATGGATACAAATTATGGATGGACGCAGACAAAAACTTAGTTGTCTTAATTAAGAGTCTATGCGCGTCCTCGGTACTTACGTATGACATATGAATCTTATGGGAGATCATTGATACGAGTTTGTTACGCGTAAATTATACGAGCATGTTTTAAATTCAATTATTGTTTGAAAAATTCCGTTGAAAAAAGAGTCATCAACGAGTCACGTGTCATTATCGTTCGACTCGTATCTTACGATTGCTCTATGGTATCATATATATATATATATATCTGCTGTGTGTACATACGTGGTTACAATCAGTATCGATCAAGACGATGAATTTATTATGTCTCAAAGCGGTAATCTGGCCCGTCATTCAATCGAGTGCATGTTCACTGTTTATTAGACAAACAAAGAGACCAGGAAATGTATTTGTAACGTTTGACTGTGAACAGAGCATAAATAACAAAGTGGGGTTAAGGTGTCAAAATACGAGTAAACGTACGTACATACGTGCTGCAGTACAAAGGAAAAAATTGTATTCCGATGGATCGACGTATGGACGTTTCCGTGAAGCCTGCCGATGACAATGTTTTGATATTAGTCATCGTAAAGCGTCGGGACGATAAGGGTCGACAAGATCCGACGTCGCGACGCAATTATTCCACGTCGAGACAAAGCAGCGTGAGAATAAGATTAAAGCCCGGTAGCGATTAGTCAGAGACAATCGACCTTCTCGGGGTGGTAAACGCTGACGGCGTCGACCACTTGGAGGATCATGATTTTAATGATGATGATGGCGGTGATGGCGATGATGATGCTGCTGCTGCTTGTAATAGGGAAGCGGCAGTGAATTCTGCCAATTTTCTACGTCATCGGGGAGAAGCGAAAGGACGTTGTGGTTCAACGACGCGTTAACCAGGTGAAACGGTATCTGCGCATGCGCCGACGATTTTCCATCCGTATAGAGTTCGAGTCGAGCGCAACTGTTGCTTCAGTTTGGCGCAAGACACTACGCGAGTTGGATCGGTAGTGACGGAAGGGTATAAGAGTGAGAGAGAAAAGAGAAGTTTTAGAATACAGAGAGAGAGAGAGAGAGAGAGAGAGAGAAGAAGATACATTGAAAAATCAGTGGAGTCACCAGAATTTGAGAGACAAAAAGATTGAATATATATATATCTGATCTTTTCGAGGATCAGGAATCAATAGTGTTTGAACGGCTAATGTCTCGGAAATCGGACGACGTAATGAAGGCTAACACGGCTGCTACGAAGATCCAGGCTGGATTTCGTGGTTACAAGGTGCGCAAGCAGCTCAAGGAATTGAAAGAGGACGATAAAAAAGTAGAAGGTAACTCTGGCAGTCCTCCGCCATTGAAAAGACAAGACACGAGGGCCGCTCTCGAGGAAAAGTCAGCTACGAAAATTCAAGCCGGTGTACGGGGCTTCCTGGTGCGCAAAAGACAGCAGGCGGCGCAGGCAGCCGCTACGAGGATTCAAGCTGGATTTCGTGGTTTCAGGACGAGGAAACTGTTGAAGCAAAACGGACAGTGATTGGAAGAAACAAACGTGATAAGAAATTCCGAATAGACTCCGAGATACATTCTATTAGATTAAGCTTCGCCTTTGTAGATCATCTTCGTCGCTTCGTTCTCTCGCGCGTCTTCTTCATCGTCAACTTTATGATATCCTCTTCCTTCTTCTTCGTACTCGCTATATCCTGGATCCTCAACATTATGAAAGTGCTACCAGGACTGCTGGCCTTGCCTCGGAAATTGCTGTCTGATACGCTTCGTAAACACGTAAGAGGATTGCATTTCATGTTGTTTATGGTGAAGTGGGTTGCGTTGCATCAAGCATTGTCTATAAATGGCGGATCCACAGCTACAGCTCCTTTCACCTTGGACGTTCGAAACACCTGCCGAAAGACTCGAGAATTTTGCTTATTACTTATCGGTCGGTTCTTTACACAGTGAAATAATCTGCAGCGGTTGGCGAATCAAAACGCGGCTGCCTATTCGCCATTATTGAGACTCGTATATTCTGCACGCGTTAATAAATTTGAATCGGCGCTAAACTGGACGGGAATAATAAGCCATTGCTGTGGGATCGTTTATCGTTATTCACTTAAAAGGATTGTATGTCTTTTGAAAATGTAAATGCGCTTTAAATCGTATTTGGGAAATATGTCTTCGGGATGGATGGCAATAAGGGAATTTTCTTCTTCTTCTTCTTTTTTGTTTTATTAATTTAGGATATTTAATATTGGGGGGGATGTTATTTCTTCTTTACTGAGATTATACGACTACCTCGCATCTAATTCAGGGATAGTTTATTTCACTTGAAATTTCTGGGCTGCTGCTGCTGCCGATTTTATTGAATGGTATTGGATCGTTTGTCCGGTACCGAATGGACCGTGAAAACATCGGTATAAATAATCATTATGCTCGATCACCGTTAAATCGCTTGAATGGCGCAAACTGTCGTTTCCGGCCTTGTATATAAACACAGTTATTAATTCGTTAGTATCGTAAAATGACGTAATATTCCAACAATTCGTTTTTCCCCAAGTTCTATGAATTTTTGATTGTTGTAAATCTCACGATTACAGTGTTGATATAAAAGAAATATTTAAAAAATTTAATTGAAATTTCTCTATGGCGACAGATCAAAATTACATTGTTTGTTTGCTAATAACATATAAAAAAATATTCATAAAAGATCCACTTTACCAAATAAACGCTTAATCAAACGAAGGAAAGACAAGCAGTAAACAAAAAAGGGCATTATTATAATTTACAGAACTTCTTCAAGGAAACCACTTAGAGAATCACGTCCAAGAAGGTGGCATTGACCTACTTAGAATGCATTGGGCAAGAAGAACTCCTTGGCGTGCCACTAGCAGCACAGCCACGACGACGACGACAGCGGCAGCAGCAGCGGCAGGGACAAACCAGGAACCCCCGGACTCTGCGTTTTCCACCTCGATTCGGCAATTTTTTGTATTGCGTCGAGTTTTCCGCGAGCGTCGGTGACGCCTCGAGACCGTGGACGCAGTTAAATCAATTGGAGTGACCAGTGATGCAAATGATTATCGGCCTCTCTGGACGTGACTCATCCTCATCAGCATATATCCCGTGTATATACCGGGTGTAAAATTGCACGTGATTTTCTGACTTTACGTACAAAGAAACATAACTGCTGTAAACAACAACGACAAGTGTCCATCTTGGAAAATTATACGATCGAAAATATCAAAGAGTATCGTACGTTGCACGGAATCTGTAAAACAAGCACGAATACTTTAGAAATTGCATAAGACACAAGTTTCATGTGGGTACCACTGTGACTGTCCGAGTATTCTTGGTAAAATTATGTAATTGATAATAATATCACGGATCAATTGACTTATACACGATTAGAATAGACGATTGAATTGCATTATCGATCCTTGATAAAAATCAGTGCGTAGTCTTGTAGGCAGGAATGCAGATTGGGGAAAAATAAAGTAACAGGCTAAAATCCAATACGTAAATATTTCCATATGGATACAAGCGAATTGCCGTTGATCGACGTCTGTTGTTATTGTTGTGGTTACGAAGATTAATTAATAATTAATGAAAGAACAAAGAAAAAGAAGACACAAAGAGATAACGATAGTCCGTTCGATAGCAAGGTGATATCAGTCATTATTTTGACGGATCGATTTTGGCCCGAATTATCCATTCATGAATTTGTACATACTTTTGTATTATATTTAAGTAATGCTAATACCGAATAAAGCATATATCTGTTAAGATCAAATATTTTCATTGATCGAACCACCTTTATTTTGATTGTAAAGTTGATTCCATATTTTTTTTGGCTATTATTTTACCAGAAATAATTCGTAATATCCTATTAATAATCACTCAGGCTACTGGATGACGTTTTGCCTCTGGCAAAAGACTGATACGTGTAATATATATATATATATATCTCGAAAGTGACGTATGCTGGCGTTCAGCGTCCTGCATTTTCTATGACGACAGAGTTTCACGACCAATGCAATTGCACATGTGCAGTGAAGACAATGATGTCTATAGGACCCGCCTACTACGTCACTGATCACGCAAAAATGACTTGGACCTTGTTCCACATTCCTGTTCCGTGAATATTACTGCTGTAGTATTAATAAAAAAAAAAGAAAAAATCACCACCCAGCCAACTGGACGTGACTCACGCCCTTTTGCGGCTTGGGGCGTGAGCCAAATTTTCAAAGAGTAGGGGAGATAATACAAAAAAGAAATGTAAATTCAAAGTATTATTTAATTTAAGAAATATAGGTTTTGGGAAATAAACGAAGACCATGTACTTTTCGTTTGTTTTAAAGAATCACGAGACTCGTGAACTTTATGATTTTATTTGTTCTATCCGCAAGAAATTACTATAGCATACGGTATACATTAAAGGCAAAAAAAAAAGACATGGCGGGTTTCGAGTGATGAAATCATAAAATAACGATGACGCCGATACTCAATGAAACCCGCTCCTTTAATGTTTTTCTCTTTTGTCTTTTCTTTCGTTTCCTTTCAACTGCCGCGTAGCGTTCTATTACAAATGCACACTGGCTGACTAGTAAGTATTATACAAGGAGATACAGAAGAAAGAAAAATAGCGAGGGGCGACACGAAGGGCAACAATGTCCTCTCGACTCGCAATACTGAATGTCCTAATACGCAAATTGTTAATATAACCTAATAATAATAATAAATGTTCCCGTTTGAACCCATCGATTATACAATCCTTAGCACGGATGCTACACAAATAAATAGAAATAAATTCTACTCGAAGTAAGTGGGGTTCACCAATTTTTAAGTATAACCTAGTACAAACCCTCTGCCTAATAATTCCATAGATATAATACAAAAAAAAATATATAAATTAAAAACATTCCTTTCTCGATCAATGGCAAACGTACACGCACTAAGCAGTCCGTCCGTTTCTCAAATTTTCAAATGACTATCAACGCCACGGCCTTTAACCGGTTGTGTCAATTAAATGAAAAATACATAATTAACTAGACAAAGTACACAACACGAGGGGCACAAGGACTTCGAAGGCTAAGAAAAGAAAGTTACATGCAAGTGCGCCATTACTCGGGACTTAAAGGTTAATAAGTTTTAACCGCAAGGACTTCGATCCTGCCCGCATAAAAATTCAGTACACAGCCTATATAACGCTTGAAGGGACGATGAGCTAGCTTATACATATATATAATATGTATATAGATCTATCTAACGAATAGTCTACTTATAGCGGCGGGATTAATCAGAGCGGATGATTAAATCACAATCTTGATAGTCTACCTAGTGAGATCTTTCCAATGGAATGGAACAATAAATATATAAAGAGTCGTACGTGTGCGGCAATCATCGGTAACCCTATCTCCATTAGTTTCTCAGGCTGAGTCGATTGATGTAGTCGCTATGACGAGGCGACAGGTTCTGATGGGGAAGACAACCCATGTCGGCGTAACACGTGTAAGTCTCCAGGCTGCAACCGGCACACTTGTTGCAGCTGCAGATCAGACCGTCGCCGCAGACTCCCCAACCGTTGCTTGGACCACCGCAGATGTCACCGGGTCCCTGCCCGCAAAAGAAGCACAGATATTCTTATCCCGGATGATCAACTCGGACAGAACTTCCTGTAGCTTATCGGTAAATCATTTGACGGTGCTGCCATCGGTGTTTTCAATGGCGAACTACTGTATAACGTCTATTAATATATATATATATATATCTCTCTCTCTCTCTGATGCTGACGTACTTTGTACTATATACTGAACAATATTATACGTCCATTTAGTATTTATGTACAGTGGTTCTAATCGACTTATTTTCACATATAGGTATATAGATATATGTATTTGCCTTTTGTTTTGTTAAAGATGCAAAACAAGTGAACTGTCGTTAATAGACATTAGCGCCTCTGCCTTACCTACCTTTTTGCATTCCGGGATGCCACACAGTGCCGTAGTGACGACACCGTGTTTACACTTATCGCACTGGCCGCCACATGGGTCGCAAATAGTGGGATGAGCAAGGTACCTGGTGAAATATTGGCAATAATTAATATCGTCGATAAACAATTGCTTTGTTAATGATTAAATATTGAATGCCTTACAGCGGGAAGATGGCGAGGAGGACGAGAACATAGAAAGTCTGGCTGAGCTGCATCTCGTGTTTTGGGTCTGTAAGTAGAAAGGAATAGAGATAAACATTGTTATTAAGTCGTATTAATTATTTATTATTAATTAATGCTATCGAAGATTTATAAAATTAAGGACGATCTTTCGAACAAACATCGTCTCGTCTGTTTACTAGAAATACATTTTTGGCTGTGCCCACTGTAAATATTATTTGAAGGCTAGACCGATCTATTCTATGGATATTTTTAAACGGACAAGTATATTACTAATTTTTCTCTATTATATATTGTACAGTGTATATAGTATAATCTAGTATCTAGTCTTTTAGCTTACGTGGGACCATGTCACCTATCGTACGTGCTTGGTTACAAGGAGTGTCAGGGTCCTTTGGTTAGTTGATTTATAGTCAACACGTTGTCTGTGCTTTATGAAAATCTTTCAGTGATAAACATCGTATAAGTCTCGTTTAAATTTATCTAATTGACACAAAAGTAAAAGAAGTCAAGCCAACGAAAGGGAAGAATCTGATCGAGAAGAACCTATCGGGGTATTACAGTGCGTTCGATCGATTAATATTACTTTTAATAAATAATTTATCGACAATTATTTTTAATATCGATCAATAATTTATTAATACGATAATAATAACTTATCAATATTCTTTTTAGTATTACAGAGTATCGAGCTTGTCTCACGTAATTACCGAAGGCTCTGACGCGATTATTATTTATTTTTTTTGTTTGTTTTTCCGAAGACGTTATCGTCAATGTACTTTCGCGGGGGGTTTTGAATATCAAAGAAATTTTTGTCCGCTGT
>JARPRG010000050.1:1917694-1933398 GCA_031001745.1 Hartigia nigra | reverse complement strand
TGCTTGTTAATTAGTGGGCGCCATTTGTTACACGCGGAACGGGTGTTACGAGAGGGTTCGTTCTACCGTGGAGTAACGAGGTAGGATTGTTGACTTTATATCGGCGTAACAATCGGTACTCTCTCTCTCTCTCTCTCTCTATGTATATATATAGCCTCTTTCTATTGCTGATGGGATTTCGCGACATCGCGAATACCCGGAAGTCATCGAAGCTTCAAGTGACTCTTATATAAAATATGACCAAGTTTCAGGAAACAAATTAATACGACTTGATAAGATAAAAAATTGCGTATTAATGCCAAAGTCAATTGGTCGAACATAAGTGTCGATGATCGGTAGCGAGAGTGAGAGTCGGCTGTGTACGTTTACGATCGACAATTAGAAACGTTCGATATGACCGATTTAATGGATACTTTCGAGAACTCCATTCACCGACGTGGTGAAATTTGTCGTGCGCGCGCGCGTGTGTGTGTATATGCATGCATTGAATAGGAAATAAGAAGCGAACTACTTCTCACTTATCAATACTCATTTAATTACTGTTCGTTACAGCAAAATCATTAAGGTGGTCTCCAAGTGTCTATAGGAGAACGTCTATGGCTTACGTATTTATATTATATCCATGTATATATCTATAGTTATCTCTCTGTCTACACCTTAGGCTAACTAACAGCTGCGGCGCCGCTTTCCTCGCGGGCCAATTTTATATTCTCATTAACGTTTACACTTATTCCAGGACGTGCAACAATTGCGAGCGTGCTACGTACGTATCTATGTGCAATGCCTTGTACACGTTCTTGGGCGTTTAGTCGTAATTAAGAGCACGGTTAGATACAGATGCGGTATTAGAAACACGGGAGTTCCTCTATTACCTATTCGGTTTATATATATATATTTAGTAAGTATTTAATACTCTTATTTGGTACTCTTAAATAGTCCGTTATATAGTTTTTGTTATAAAACGAAGCTTTGGCTTTCGTGTTGTTTTTTAATACATACGTGTAGTATCAGAATACTTTAGCTAGTAAAGATTTGCCTGAATCACACGTGAAACAAGCTTTTTTTCATTAAACACGAATTCACAATGCAGATACGAAAATATTGCGAATTCGCGTTATAGAATTTGTATTGGTATTTTTTGCACGCCTGGGATATTCTTGTACGCGGCAAATTTTGCGGTTACGTTCGCACGGCTCTCTATTGGGCGGAATCGTCGCGCACGAGTGACTTCTTATAAGTAAAATCGTAGTATGACTTTAGTTAAAAAGTATAAAATTGATATATATATATTTATATCGGAATCTATCGATCAACAAAGAGGAATTTATCGTAGAGACGAATTTTGTTCTCGGCAATATGTCGTTCGGTAATTTTAGTTGACTCAAATGTATTAAAAAAATATATACAATTGCTACAACTATTATTTAATTATTCGAATTACATTTTTTTTTTGCAAAACAAAAGGATATCCGGTCCTGCGATATGATTGTTACGTTAATGCAAAACGTCGTCCGAGCTAGGGAGAATGCCATTTTTTTTCGCATGAGAAGTTATACCATCAATTTGCAAAAGGGACTTTTCAGAAATACACTCGGCATCTATCCGGCAGACCTACGGTAAATATACATTGCATAAAATATGACGAGTGAGCGGTTGGCAGAGTCGCCATCCATTGCAGACCTGAATGCTACACTCGAGGTTCGCCATGGTAAACACTGTCATTATAATTCAATTTAATATTAATTTGTACTCGTCCCAACCAAGCGGTGCTCATTCCACTGCTCTGTGTACACGACAAGAACGTAATAGATATTATTATATTTTTTGTTTCCAATATCAAAAAAAAAAGAGGCAAAGTAAAAATAATTATGTAAATTCCTACCTTATCGACGATCATTATTTTACCATCCGTAAGAACGGTAACTCCATAGAATATATCTGCGAGAACAATAATATCTCCTTGCGATACAGTACTGATTATTAATATGGAATGAAGAGGAAAAAAAACATTAGAAATTTATTTTCGATTAGGCGAATTTGACTTATTGCGATTGACTCTGATGACTCGAGGATGATCGGTGTCAGTCATTTGGAATCAGTGCGATCCTGGACTCTGTTATCGTCTGGACATTCGACAATTATGGTTGAGAACCCTACCTATCTCGTGGATGATGGATGGAGTCGTTCTTGCTCGTTCATGAGGAAGTTATTACGGGTGCAAAAGGTGCAGCTGAGTAACGCGAGTTAAGGGATGCTGGAAAAAGGGTAGAATGTCGAGCGGTTCTCGAAGGAACGCGCTGTTCGGCGATGACGGGCGTCTCGAAAATCCTCGACTTAAGTGGAGTAAAGTAATTGGTTAATGACGTAATGGAATCTTCAGGAGTCTGTCTTTGCCGCGAGTCGCTTCTTCTCGGAGAAGCTGCCAGTCGAGAACTATAACGTCTTAACCCATTGTGTCTTAATTGTATGAAAAATTTCACGTCATAATATCTATACAGATATAATGTCTATGGATAATATACTTTACTACTTACATATATATATATATATACATACAGTCGCCATGTTGTTAACCTGCTTTCTACACAGATTATAAGGATCTTCGCGAACCTGACGTAGCAGGTGGATGAGTCGATGGTATCATTTTATCTAGGTAACGAGTTCCGACGTTAAGCGATCGGAGGGAACAATAGAAAATTGTCTACGGAAGTATCGATCCTTGCCGATCCCAATATCGATATAGTCTGGATCCGACAAATGGGTGGGAATTTATGACACAATAGGAATCCTATGTTATTTGATTTATCGACATGCCCGAATTATGTCGATTGCTTTCACTTCTCAACGCGATACAATGCTTTTGTTATATTTTCTCCTTTCTTAGACACCTTGCCGTTTGACCTTTCAGAATCGATGTCGTTGATCCTTGATCCTGATATCAATGTCGATAAGCCATCGTATAAGTAACGCATGCCACGAGGCTCGTGTGACAAGAACTTTATAAAACATTGTTCTCTGGTATAATTAATTGTCTTAATCTCCATACAAAATGGCCAGGCAAGTTTTAATTCGACTAACCTAATCCGTGATCCAATTCGGGTGTGCGTGACACGCGTTTAAGTATTACTGAGTGATTTATGACGTCACGGTCAATTATGTTCTTTCGTAATAGGAATATATTGACCTTTTGGACAAGGCTTGTGACAAACCCTAATAAAAGTTTTATTATAAAAATCGAGGGCCTTTCAAGGTCCCACTTACGTTTATACTGGGCCTAGTGGGGATTTAGATTGACTTTGAATTTGTTGGGAAAAAATTGTGACTTAATTTTGTTTTTTTTTTTGGTATTAAATATATTTATACTATAAATACTGTGTATATCAGGATATGCTCTAGATTAGTCTGTATATGAAAGATCTTCATTGTTACGCAATCCTTAGCCTTTCTCTGTACGAAGGAAAACTACTATTGATCAAGAAACATTGTTGTAGACGTTGTAATTGCAGTCTGGTTGCTCGTAATCTTAAGGCGTTTTTACAAGAGGGCGACTTCGTGCCCGCAAGACAAGAAAGTATCCGCGTTGAGTGTCAAAGAACGGCATTAGCCGTTGCTGTACGCTCAGCGATTAACGCCAATCGATGTTCTCACTAGCTCCTACAGTCGTTCAAATGACTAAAACAATCATGCTTAAACTGCTTTGAAATCAGTATAAAGTGTCCGAAGCTTGTTTGACAGTGAGGAACGTTAGAAATTTGTTCTTACTAAAGATTGATATACCTGGAAGAATGCCCTAATGCAGATTTGACATCCTAACCTAGTGAGCCGATTAGAGAATGATTTTATCACGTAATTTCTCATTATAACAATCTTCCAGTCATCAACGGAATGCACGACCACCCAATGTGTATCCACCTTAAGGTTCAAATTGAATTTTTCATCAGGTCTCTTACGGGACTCGCAACAGCAGACAGAGAGCCGTTCCTCGTAGCGGCTATCCAATGAAAGAGCAAGCTTCAACTTTGGCACGACGGCCTTTAACCCTCGCAAGTAACTGTTATTATGGCGCGTAAAATTTGCTCTGTCAAGCTGTCAGCTACGGCTCGAAAGTCCCGTCATCATTTGTGCACTGTCATATCGGATTGAGGCGATTGAATTTTTGCGAGTGTCAAGGAGCATCGACTATGGGCCAACTCAATTACTGTATTCCAGGTAGAGGCTGCTGTGTCTATACAGAATGATTCGATTTGCTGGATAATTTGCGCCGTTAGCCGTATCACGTTTATGTACATGGTAGTAGGTACGTAGCGTCCAGAAGTTTCGATAAACAGTCTGCATATCGGATTGACATTGGCGAGGATTGTTTCTTGAGGTGTTCGGAATCGTCCGGATGGGTAAAGGTATCCTGAGACAATTTGCAGGAGAGTCGGACGAGCGCGGTAACAGCTCGCATAAATAAAGGAGGAACAGGACAGAGTAGAAGCGCAATTGTAGTCGTGTGGACGTGACAGGGGCTATTGGATACACATAGTACATAGGTGGATTCATGTACCAGTATAAGTTTCTGGTACCTATGCTGATTGGATATCGGGAAAGGGATGGTGAGAGTGTAAGGTTGGGAAAGAGAGTGAGAGAGAGAGAATAGTTGTAGAAGAGAGGAGTGTGTCGAATGACTTCCTAGAGGCGCGCCTGTCACGACGCCCCGGGTCATTGGTCACCCCCTGTCTTATCTGAAACTGACTACGGACCATCTTAAGGAGCTCCTAGAGACCACGTTTCCTCTGTAAAAATTATCCTAACTGGTTCTGTATAAATTGCCGTGGCGATGACGTCGCTACGGCAACTGCCGATCCATGAACTCATCGAATTCTCATAGGATCGAAACGACCGTCGCGACGTCCGAGAACACTTGCGTTGAATAGGATCGCGTACGTTTAATTGGCTCGCTCGAAATTGGAACCGCGTAATTGCTCCTGTCAAAAGATCACGGGTGTGTCGTTGACGTTGGTAAACGGCAAGTCCAGTTCTCGTAAACCGGTTTTAGGTCCATAAGCCGCATATCCATAATTCGCGACCTGAGAGTCCAATTGACGCCGACGGCCACGACACAGTTAGACATTGGTCTGTTATAAGCGACGTGCAGGTGGATGAAAAATTTGAATGTTAAAAGAATTTTGTGTACGATCTATCTATGTGTCTCTTGATCGATCGATATTTAATTGTCTCGTGTGATCTTTTCAGATGGGGCATAGAGAAGGAGTGGCAAAGCAGCAGGAGCAGTAGCAGAAGAAAGGGGCCACCGCCAAAGTCGGGTGATGGCCGCCACTGACGGACAGATCGTGGTGGCAGCAGCGCGCTGGGCCGAAGAGGCCACCTATCTCAGGGAGTTCGTCTCGAAGTACCGCTTACCCGCGGTCATTAAGATCACCAAGGGCCAGTATGGCGGTCTGGGTGTGCCTACTCTACCGGCGCCTAGTCTGCAAAGTACGGCGTTGCTCGTGTCAGCAGGAAGACGACGGAAGATCGTCGCCCAGGCTGTGAAGATCAAGGAAGGCAGGAGGGTCGTAGGGGTTGGACCGCGTCTGGCTATTCCTGACTCGTACTCGGGATACTTTGAGATACTTAGCGAGGAGGGCAGGGCTGTGAGAGGTATAGAATCAGTGAACGAGCTGTCCCGTAGGTGTCCGGAGGAAGGTGCTCTCGTGAGAGAGACCATCCGAGGCATTGCCTGCAAAGTCGAGGAGTCCGGGATGGTCGTGCCGGAGGGATCAAGGACGTTGGCAGCAGGAGAGACCATCACGGCGGCTGGCGAGGTCACGATACAGGGTCGAGGAAGATTTCTTCGGTGTGTCGATTGTCGCGGTGACAGTGTACTCCTGGGGATCGAGCAGAGGGGTAGATTCAGCGCCCTGGCGAGAGAAGATAATATCAGTGGAGTTCATACAGCCAGGGCGTTGCTGAGTAAGAGACTTCCTTTGACAGTCAGACTCGTACACGGACAACCTCCTCGAGGACTAAAATCCTCGTCGCACTTTCTACCGGAGCTGAGACTCCTGTCGACGTTCGAGGAGGAGCACGTGTTCGCGCTACCCCTGCAGAGAGAGGGTGCGGCTGTGGCGCTACCACTGGCGGCGCCTTTGAAACTGGTCAAAGCTAGGAACGAAGAGGTGCTGAGGTCTATGCAGGAATTTACTAGACTCGTAGATCGTGCCTCTCGTCTCGTAGCCGATGTTGCTGACAGGGCCCACGTCCTGGATGGACGCTTGGGCGAGAGCAAACCAAGACAGAGTAGAAGCGGTGGATTCCTTAGGAGATCTGCCAGTTCAGACAGTGCGAATCATCATAGACACCACCATCACCATCATCATCATCATCAGACCAGCCACAGCACTCATAGTCACAGCTATAGGGACGAGAACAGGGTGCCACCCTCGTACACGGAAGAGTACGACGAGATTGATCAGATTTATGACTATGTACGAGGATTTGCGCCACTTCCGAAAAGCGTCAGATCCCCCTACGAGAGTGCGAACAGTAGTCCCCCATTAACTCCAGTCACAGTGACCATCGCACCCCTTCTCGACGACAGACCAGAACCACCCCCTATCGAGACGATACCCACGAAGAAGATTCAGGCCGAGAAGAGGACGCGGCGTGCCGTCAAGGAGACGCCCATGCCACGAGTTGAGAAGCCACCCCTGGCTAAGCTCTACGTAAAGAACAGTGGTACCCAGAGGGGTCGTCCATTAATGAGGCAGAAGAGTGCATCGCCGCTTAAGGAAACGCCACCCGGTTACAAGGGTGGTTCACCACTCTTCAATATTCGCTACAAGAGCCTTACGAATCTTCAACAAGCTATGGAGTTGGATGGCACACTGGACTCGAGTCATTCAGGTGGTCGCACGTCTGGGGATTCTGGTGCTGGTGCTAAACTTCCGGAAAAGAGGTCATTACATAATTACTCTCTTATCAAGTTATACGTTTTTATATTAAAATATACTCCAATCACTTTTATCTTAATAATATGATTTTCTTGTATTAGATCACGCCGTCTAAGCAGACCACGTTCACTGACAAATCTGGTCTGGGAATTGAGAGGCGGAAGTGGCGTAGGATGTCCGAGACCGGAAACTCCACCGACTACCACGACGGCGCCACTAGCCTCGACCAAGTGCGGACCACGTCTCGCCGTTACCGTTGTGGCGCCCCGACGCGTCGGCACGCTCTACCTCTAACTCGTAAGTAGTCCTTTGTCCTACTACCTAACAGTATATCCCTGAAAAGGAAAGCCAGGGCAACCTTTATGCTTGCAGCTTTATGCCTTTTCTAGGAATGGTAAATGCCAAAGAATTAATTACGCTTCAGTCAAATTGACAAAGGGTACGCACTCTTATATAGATCTTTAATTTTTTTTCATCCTCCTTACGATTTATATTTTTAGTATCACAAACAATCTTTACGATTATTGTTCATTACTGTACGGATCATTAAATGGACAGTTGCTGCTTTTACGATGACTTAACGCTTTTGCCATCGTTACGTTACGTCTCTTTCATGATAATTGCGCATACATAGGCGCGAGAAACGGGTAATTTTCTCAGTAAAAAAAAAAGTAGTCCTTACTATGTCTCGCAAAATCGATGTTGTAAAATTCCTCGCTGGAAGATTTTAGTGGACGCTTTAAATGACAACATTTCTTGTACGATTCTAAGTGCTGAATTTGATCTGTAATGCAGATTACTTAGAGATTACAAAAAAAAGTGATTCGTCACAACGAATATTAGAAGAAAAAAATATTAACAATCTCTAACTGTCTAAAATCAATCGACTCAACTTGCTCGTTCTACTGTCTTCTAGTTCTATTACGTCGACAATTTCTACCGAACTTGTATCCAATTGTATAGTTATCGACCACTCCCGTAACTCGAGCATCTGAGAAAGTTGTAAATTGCGCGCGATTACGTGCCACATCCGTTCCATAGAAACCGTACCTCTCCTTCGATTATAAGCTTATTCAACTTGACCAGCCCGGATGACGATGTCGGAAGATCAGCCCTAGACACGCACGTAGAAAGTAAAATTAGCCGTTTAAAAAGTCGTACATATAAACAATTGATTTTACCTTTGACAATTACCTCAATTACAAAGTAAATTCTCATTACGTCTCTCGCAGTTTCCTACAGAGAATTTTTCCATCCCTACGCATCCGGGATATTCGCGTTAGCGGGCACGCTGGGAGGTAAACGAAATGACAAAGAAGATATAATAAAAAAAAAAAGAAGTTAAAAGATGATTCAGCAAAAATTCAATGCGATGGTCGCAGAGAACGTTTCCAGTATTCAACGATGACAGTTACACCTACATTCAGGAAGACTCCAATTACTAAACTAGAATTTCCACCTGTTATATATCACGTATCCGTATACACATATATACAGGATGTGGAAATTAGCAAGATCTCTAGCAGAGGTCAGACCTGGGTCAAGTGTTAACTGTTTAAACAGAATCCTGTCCAGCGAAGGTAGAAGTAACGTGTCTCAGGTGGCTGGCAAAGTCATCTTTACCAAGCTGCGATAATGGCGCTGGTTAATGGTTAATGCAAACACGTTACTGCGTGAATGGAATTAAAGCCGTGTGACTTATCTTGTATAGGAATGAGCTTCCTGTTGGGTTTATTATTAAGCAAAGGTACGATGCGTCGATACTTAAATCTATAGTCTATTCACAAAGAGTAACGACCCTGCACGAGAATACGTATCAGTCTCGGACAAGGGAAAGCTTGCGGTGTCGCAACGTTGCAGCATCCCGCCGTTAAAGGATGCCTGCATCATAGTTTTCACTCTCGCTTGGATATAACATGTCCGAAATCATGCATATTTATCGGCGAATCGTACATAAATTGCATGCACATAAATTATACGAGGACTGTCTCCTCCACTATCTCTCTGTATAATATTGTGGGTATTCCTATTCTATTGTCTGCCTACATCATCTCTCGTCCCAGTGGGCTTGCTATGTCGTCCTGACTCACTGCCGTCATTTTTTCACCCATTTACGAGCTAAAGCCATGTACGTGCAGGACGTGTACGACGAGGAGGAGGAGGAAGAAGAAGAAGAAGAAGAAGAAGAAGCCATTGAGTTAATCTTTTCTTTTCTTTTTTTAATCCCCCTACTCTATTCTCTAGCTCTCTTACTATCCCTTGTGAAACCTTTTACGGATACGCCCACCAAATCGTGTTACTATAACGTTCAACATACGGTACACGCAAGGCTCTCCTGTGTATTATGGAGGTTAACGAAAATTGGGGATTTAATTAATGGCCAGGTCATTAGGTGGATGATGAGTACCCACAGGAAAGCCTTTATTTCTTTTTCAAGAAACAATGAAAAGAGTGCAGAGAAAAGAATTCCTACTGAATACCAAAGAGGAGTCATCGATCTTCGTGAGTTTCTGCATACATTATAATATTTAGTGGAGGTCAACGTGTGATGACTTCGCTTTAAAGCCGGGTTCATACGTGCGGACGAATTAATAAAATATCTTGTGCCTTCTGGTATATATGGTAATACGTAATAAGCTAGTATAAAGTTTTCGGAAAATTTGCTTGAGAATTCCGTGGGTGTATTCTGCTGAGTCTTACGCGTATGGGCATCGTGTTTGGGCCTCCTTGAAAACCGGATTCCTAAACAAGCACGGAAGCCCCCGGTTCACTGACACGACCGATAGCATATGTATAGCAATGCTTCAAATCGTCAACTGTTATAGGTATTGACCGTAGGCAAAGGAATTCACAAAAGATAGATGATCTCTGTTTGATTCTTATCGTGATTCGCGCCTACGTATATCTGTACGCTAAGATAATCATCGATAGTCTAATAAAAAAAAAGAAACTAAGCTCATTATCAACTTGTACAGAATTAAATGCTATGATATAATTGATTGGCAGTGTGAACCTTAATAAAAACACGTAGAAACATAAATTAAGTAAAAGTGAGCTAAGTTACAGCAGCAGATATCCCTTTTTCAATGTCATAAGAATTCTTCGTAACATTTTTTCTGAACAGTAGTAAATCTAGCAAAGCAATTTGCCTCACTTTCCACTATGGCACATTGCCAGGCAACAGGTTCACGAGTTCTCTTTAATGGGAACAGCAAGTCAGTACATGAACAACTTATAATCATACGTACGTGTTCGTATGGTACGTATCATTCCATTACGAGTAGCAGACGACGCGGAAATAATCCAGAAACTTTCCCTCGATCGACCTAGCTCGAAAATTGCATACGTACGCCACTGCAGCGAAGACAGTGTTGTCAGAAATATTTCTGAAGACGCATGAAACCTTGGAACTAAATAACCGATCAATATTCCACTTGCGTGATATGCTTAACAAAAAATTTCTATACTGTCTATACGTACGCGTGACGTATATATAGGTATATGATTTTGCGTGGGTGGAGACCAGTAGCCATCCGGCCGTACGGTCGGTTGATCTGCCTGTTGGACCGTGACGCGCAACCACTACCACTTTATTATTACTACTGGCATAGTATATTCTGCCATTTCACTATTCGAGAGTACTATAGTACTGTAATACTGTACCTAGGCAAAGGCTTGTAATGCCAAGCTGATCAGGCGGTGCAGCACATGTGGTTTTTGAGTATTTAGAGTTTTCTATGTACGATTAAACGGAAGATTGATTACCGACGATGAAGGACATTGATGGGTACATTGTTAAGATTCAGATGAGTTTTTATCTCTTGGAAATTATTGGCTAAGAAAACTGTAAATTCTTACAGGCTTTACGATCCTCCGTGAAATATATGTACTTGCTGTACTCATGTTTGAGCAACGTGCAGATTATGCTTCTTTTTATTTTTTTTTTAAATCTACTGCTACTACTCTCATTAAAGTAAAGTGCTGGTTAAAGCACTACAGGAGGTTAAGCAATTACTACGAATAGTGTAAATTTACTTGGCAAACAGGAAGTTGTAGTACTAAAAATGATTTTTTTTTTCTATGAAAAAAAAAGGAATTTTATGTTTACAGTGTATATACCATGTGTATGTGTATATATATATACAGTAAAACTACCAGTTGTCAGTTTTTCATTCAGCTTCAGAGAGTTCAATTGGTTTTTGAAAATAATATTTCTATCGGACGATTATTACAAGTGGAATTCGATCAGCTGTTGTTAATCATCCATAATATCTAGCGCGAGCAGGTATAACAGAAATATTGTAGCTGTCATCCGACTGGATGATTGATAAATAACGCCCCAAGGTAGAGAAGAAGATAGACTGATTAAAACAGCGCCATGGTACTAAACATCCGCTCTGCGCTTCTTGTGGAAACACGTGGTGGGTGAATAGCCGATTATAAAATGGACATAAGGTCGTAACTCAGGCGGTAGCCATAATTGAAACGTTAACGATACACTTCTTTAAAATAAGTACGTGGATACACGCCAAGACCTCAAGCTCCTTTTACGCAATTCTTTTCAATAGACTTTTCCGTCGCGATCGATTCACCCAAGGTTGGTAACCCTTTCTTTTGTCATAAAATGGGTAATGACTAAATGGGCTGTCGTAGCAGTAAGGATCGGCGATCCTTTTAACCCGCCCGTATATCCACTCAGAAGAAGTCGGCTCTACACGACCATTCTGCCTGATGGAGTCTCAGGATGTCGAAGAAAGGGGTACTCCACCGACTGGCGAATTCCTCAACGTCCACCATCCTCAAGAATAGCATCGATAGAACGGATGACCTCCAGTACATTAGTGGCAGTCTCGTAGGACGTGAAGTACGTCGACTAGGTAACCCAGGAGTTGATCCATAGCTAACTAGATCAATCGTCAGGGAGTCATCTGGGACATCCTTGAGGCACCACGTGGATGGTAATTTATTATGCAATGGAGCAAGCTTTAAACAGAAGGGATACCGTGACGGACGATCGTTCTTGTAAAAGTTGTCGAATGGTTCCGAGAAGTGTGGCGTGTGGGTGGTCTCCATATTCAATGATGTTTATGGCTGTGTCGTGGTAAAATGGCTGTACGCCCAGCCTATGGCAATACTCGTGCACTCTGTACCTGCCAGTCGCGGAAGAGCCCCGTTGTACGTCGCAAGAGTTGTCCCTCCAGGGATTAAGGCTCGTCTTCGAGAGAGCCTCTACTCTCTGTCTCTCTCTCTCTGTGTCTGTCTTAATGGGAAACGTAGGGTATCCCAAGACACTGGCAAATTCCATGATCTTTTACGATCGCTACCTTTGGAAAGAAACGGTACGCGATTGTCACACTCGTCATCAGCACGCTTCGTTCAATTACGTTAACCGCTGTCATAAATTGTCGTTGAAACCTCTATAACGAACCAGTAATGGCCTCGTGATGCTATTAACTGTAAATATAGCTGTGGTAACCGGGTACCAGGGATAAACTGTTAAGCGACTATACGACCCTTATTTTATTTACTTTTACCCGAGTCCTGGATAACCAGTACAGTTTGAAGCATTACGCTGTAAAAACTAAAGACCTTGTGATATTGCTTATGGTGTCATTAAAGAATTATCGTATCTTTTCTAACTGGAGTAACCTTCGATTGCGTAGGTGAAACCTACAGGTACCGGAACATCAGACTCCAATCTTCATCAGAGTCATTTACCGTTCACTCAGGGTTGCTGCACTCCAATCATGTATTTAAATCCAGCCGTGACATCGTCGAGTCGATGTCGTTCCGTTGTCACGAAGGATGCGCGCACAACGCTGGAAGGTCTAGTTGGTTTTTAAAGTTCGAGGAGGAGAGAATGACGACGATGGAAAAACAAGGAGAAAGAGAAGAGTACGAAGGAGAATTGACGAATTAAATAATGGCACCACGAAACGACATCCGAGGGCCGTGCGAAATCAGGTGGAATCGGGATTACGAGTGAAACGCGATGACAGTTGAACGTTAGCGCGATTCTTACGGAGTCATGGTCGTCATTGCAATGGGTAGTCGATACGAGGAAGGACGAAAACAGCCGAATCGCTTCGGCTTTGTAAAAATGACTGGATCGAATTCGCAAGGTGTATTGGCCTCGTATCTAACGTGCGCACAGACACATTTACCGTATTACGCGACTTGTTTAACAGCTGCTTCGTCTTTTTTTTTGCCTTAAGAATTTTTATTTTTATTTTTTTCTATACCTATATTACTTACTGGATGGGAGAAATAAACGAGGAATCGATTTCAATAGAGAGCCTCTATGCCAGGAAGCGTCTGCATTGTCTTCGGAGAGAAATCGAATGGCTGATTGAAGGACGATTCTACGTTGAAAATCGTCAGAGATCGATCGCCATAGAAATAATCAATTTCTTCATATATATATCCTGAATTTGAATGACCCGCGTAAAGTAGACGAAGGAAAATCGCGTCTTTGATGTTGCCAGGTGCGATTATGAAACATAGTCGATACGAATCGGTATTAATCGATATTCTAATCGGCGGATCGATGCTCCAGGCGATGGTACTCGTAATATCCTTTATAACGGGACACAACGGTCTCACCTGGTGCTCTACCTGCTTTAACGAGTGATAAAGAAAAAAAAAAGCAACGTCTTCCTCTGCGAAGATATTGGAAACGCGAGGATCCTCTTCTTAACCGAGACTACTTATTTTCAAGCACGTCGACGCGTAACGCATTCTCAACGCACCTTGAGAATCTAACCATCCATCTGTATTTACCTGAGAAGCTTAGAATTTCTATAATGCGTGTAACTTGTGGCAGCGCACGAGACACGCGTATGATTTACAATCGTCCATACATAACCTATAAGTCTCTATTTCGAAAACTCATTAAAGCATCTTGTTTAGACATTAGCTAAATGAAGACTAACGATCGTGACATTACCTTCAGGGTCATCGTATAGCTGGGATCAATTAATTCCAAGGTTTACATGGTAAAAATAACGAGTAGATAAATAATAATTAAAATTCATTTCTCCTCGTCGAATTCGCCTTACGCAATTGGATTAAGCGTATTGTCGTTGAAACATTCACTTTCTCCACGGAAGTGTATCGGTATGCATATGCGCATGGACTCTTTCAACGAAGAATACGGAATAAGCTATAGGGTACGTTTCCACGTGAAAATAACAATTGGTCGATATTTATCGCGACGACTTTAAGCCTCTCGTAAGTTAACGCCATGTTAAAATTTTACGTGAATCGTAGATCGCGTGGCGAATAATTTTCCTCTCTACAAAATTCCCCAATTTCCTCTGGTCATGTTTCTAGAGTAATTACGCTGTTATTTTTCGCAAGGATGTATACGTACACAACGACGATTACAAACCACGTCGCTTTCATGGGGAAAACAGGAGCGACGAATCGCATTATCAATTCATGGGACTCAAGGTGAATTTTCACTTTTGTTTTAACTCAATTACAATTTTAAACAGACAGACGGTCGCGTCTCGCATAGGAATTGTTTAACGTGGCGCCTAGAGACACTGTGAGAAGTAACGAACCTGCGTTATATATTTGTACGTTGTGCACGGACCTTTAAGGACTATTGCAATGCAGAACATATAAAATGCATGGGTTATTGTCGCCAAGCCCCTTACCGACAGCTGCTTGTTAGTTGTTACCAGCCGCGGAGCAGAGCTGAACCAGTCGATGGAAGAAACGAAGGTACGTACGAAGTAAAGGAAGGATGGTAGGGCAAGCAAAGGCAAAGGTAAAGGCAAAGTAAAGGGACAGACCACGCCTTGCGCCTTGGCAGTGAGTTCGCTTCGCCTCGAGCATAACTAATATATCGACGAGCCCCTCTATGCTTCTCTCGCGAGTAGTGTAGCGACGTCTACGAACGTGCGCGTCATGCGAACAAATGTTATATATACATATTGAATTCTTTAAAGGGAAGACTTAGCTAAGAGAAATACTCATTGAGAAAGTGAAACTTTTTGAAACGCATATACGAAATATATATATTATTATTGGGATAGAAATGAAAAATTGGATAAACATATCGATAATCGATTAGCTATTAGGGGACCATCAGTTTAAAAATGCTAGCACGTGTACGATGGCGTAACGTGGCTTTGGAATGGCTTGGCGTGGCCCCGCAGAGCGGAACCGTTACTGCACGGTTCAAAAAAAGTGGTCGATCGCGTTCGACGAACCGAATGTCTCCAGCATCGTGAATTGATCGGTAGGATCTATGGATTTAGATATTTTCAGTGTTTGGTACTGCGATGCCGAATAATGGTATAGCGAAAGGCTCGATGCAGGTTAGAAAATTTTGTCTTAGGATTAATCGATATAGGATTTTTTTTTCAATCAATGTCTCTCAGCACGATAAAGTAATCGTAAGTGTAAAGATTTTTTGGCATCGCGTGAAAATTGAGTGGGTATACACGTCGTTCGAGATCCTTCATCGGTGATAGCTTACATGTCAAATAACTTGAAATGATCAACCAATCCATGGATCGTTTACCTCCTGGAAACATTTAAGCAATGCGATCTATTTTCGTCCGTATCTAATAAACTTAATCGCCTCCGTGCCGCTATTCACAATGTTGCGCCGATGCAGTGGGTATTCGTGGCAAAACGCGGTTAAGCCACGCCGTGTTTGCCGCTGAGAAAAACCTATAAGAGAGAGAGAGAGAGAGAGAGAGAGAGAGAGAGAGAGAGAGAGAGAGAGAGAGAGAGAGAGAGAGAGAGAGAGAG
>JARPRG010000050.1:1896953-1909988 GCA_031001745.1 Hartigia nigra | reverse complement strand
GCACCCGCTATTCCAGTATGATTATATATGTGAGAGGTAGACAGAACGAGAGATTGCGTGTAAGAGAGAGAGAGAGAAGAGATGCATCTTTAGGGGTTGCATCCATATATTCAGTTAGACTGCACGCGAAAACCGAACCGTATAGACGCAACACTGGGAATTCCTTTTGCAATTTGTAAAATGCAAAACTGCATTTTTTTTTTGGTCTGTGCACAGATAACAAAACTCGTAGAGAATATTCATTCCATTAGTACGATATATGTAATAATCAATGAATAGGTGCGAGGTCCATGAAAGACGATGAGGACGTTTAAATCTAATGCGACAGTATAGGTGAGGACACGAATGCCATAATTAATGACCAAGTCTTGTTGTTGTACTTAAGTCATACTTTATTTTTTAGACACTAGGAAGTACACTATCGTTAATTCACGTTCCATTATCAGGCTTCATTATCGAGCACTGATAAGAGTTATGCTAATCACTGTAATGATATATGTACTTGCGACCACTCGCTCGCTGCACTCTGACGCCATTTTGTGCATCTCTGCGAATGAAAAGTGTGATAATCATGAAGATCCTTGAATAATATTATATACCGTCAGGGATTCGATAGTGATAAACTTGCGATGTACTTTCTTCTTCTTATTCCTTCTATTTTTTTTGTTTTTCCTTGGTTTTGTGGGATCTTCGGGCGAGTCGGGTTGGCTGAAGTTGAAAAAATGTACTCGTGCTTCCTTTTTCTTTTTATCCGTTGTTTTCTCCCTTATTGCATGAACTACTCGTATGAAGTTTGCGTTATCGTCACTACTATATCACACACACACTCTATTGCTATATCACACTGTACTTCTATAAAAGTTTTTCCGACAAAGGCCCGATTTCGAAATTGGGACCGCGTCACAGCCTTCAGCTTAAGCTTCCGACTGTAATGGGTCAGTGAACTTGAGGATGCCTTTGGACTTCAATGGTCCCGAATATCGGATTGGGCCTTGGTCTCAATTTTGTGATTATTACATAGATACACCTTTAAGATTAACGTAGGATAGGTTAGGTTATTACTCTTTTTTTTTGTTTTTGTAATTACGCGAAACATTCACTTTCTTGTGAAACGACTTAACGGCCGCTCGGAGACTGACGTATTTAGGTATTCGATTCGTGCTCTGACTGATCCTTCATTTTGAAAGGATCTATTATATCATTGTAAAAAAAAAAAGAAAAAAAAGAAAAACTCATGGGAACTTTATTGTAGGATTTTGTTTTATTGCAAAATTATACCGTTCGATTGCAATTACTTGTACGGATTGTAAATTAATCGAGGCCGATTGCGTGCTTTCGCTTATTAATAATATATTCTTACGATTGTGGAACTCCGAACGGTCGAGATGAAAGGAATTAATGGCAGTTTCTTCCTGTCCCTTTGTTCAAAAGATTCAAGTGGCCTTATTAATAATTTTCACGAAGGACGAGTCTGAATTAAAAATACGGATAGCTAAAGTGCAATAGGAACCAATGCTTTTCTAAGAACATTAATTAATCGTGCGATCAAATCTTTTATTAGTAAGCAATATGTACACGAAAAGGGATGACTATATTAATTTTTACATGAATATTGTTATATGTTATTTATTATTTGGTCTAAACTGAGAAATTCTTTTTTTTACATAGAGAATATATTGAAATTTGGCTATCAGTATTCTAATTCGAAACTCCAAATATAGCTGAGACGTCCTTAATCAGAATATAGATTAATTAGAAGGAATTAGTGATTACAACGTGTATCATAAGTTTTAAGTTTACGTTAAGTAGCCTACATTGTCTTATTACTTTATACGTTATATTATATAGATATTTTTCTTTAAGAAGACACACGGTCCCCTTTACGATCGAACTCTGTGCGCTATAATCCTTCTTCGCGAATGAGTATCTCACACTTTGATGTTCTCAGGGAGCTTAATTTTGCCACGATGACAAAAAATGCGCCTAAGCATCTCTCCGAAGTCGTATCTAAACTGAGCTTGACATTAATATCCATAAGCATTGACTTGATAATTATAAATTACGTTAGGCTGCACTTCCGTTATGGTGATTGAACGATTTCCGCTTTGACCCGCAAAATTCTTTGTGGAATTCTCAAAATATTCTACTTTGCTCTACTCATATGTGCCGATTACTAACTTGTCGTAGATCTCGTTATTCGAAGTTTCACAACCCAGTCAAAAATTTTAGATAACACCATTGTTACGTTTTCTGCTTAAATTATAAAAATGGCTTCTTTGTAATTGCACTGTTATAATTTACTTATATTGTGTTTTCGTGGCGAAATGCTCGGACGTAAGGGTCGAGGACCGTTGTGCCTTCGTACGTTCGTCAATTAGTTCTGACGATTGCCGGTGGAACAGACAATCCATTTTGTGATTTCATAAGCAGTTGTTCATTTTTTTTTTTGTATACTTATGTAATGCTTACTTAGACTAGCTTCTGTATCCTAGAGTGATTCAATAAATGACAATGAAATTAGACTGAATGTTCCTTTCAAATCCCCACTTATCCTCTATTTATTTACCGGTAGACCCGCACCCGCGCAATTTGAAATCTAATTGTGTCATCATCCTTCAGGTATTTCCAAGGTAGCTTATTAAACGGTTTCAAGTTTCCATTATTATTAATGCATTCATAATACGAGCGAACAACAAATATTCAGATAGAAAACGAAGTTTAGGTGGAAATAAAGAAGGCAATCACCTTGTATCTTTTAGTTTTTGTATTAAACCTATTTATTCATAGTATAAGAAAACCTTATACAGCAGGGTCATCGCCCTTAGTTGTACGAGTGTAAATCAACTGGGCGTGATGCTGAACAACTTGTTTAATCAGGCCCTTCTGTTGTAGTTCGATGAGAGCCCTTCTGGCCAAGGAGCCACGAATCTTCAGCCTCTCACTGACGATTGAGGGTGTGATCAGTTTATATTGTGGCACTTCTTTCAACAATTTGTCATAAGTGCCTTTGTCAAACAACACCTGGTTGTTTAGCTTGTCACGGACTTTTCCTTTGGACCACTTCTGCAATAATAAAGGTAATGCATGAATAAACAATGTAATATATAGGGAATTTCGTTTAATATTCTGCGAATAACTTCGTCAGTCTCATTAAATCAGTTTTTTGCCTCCACGATGTGTCAGGCCAAATTGAATATCATCATCTGAAGTTGTACAGATATTCGATCGAACAAAGAATATATTGTATCGAAACTGTGTACCTTCTTCTTTGCCTTTCCACCGGATCCACCCTCCTTCTTTTTCTGGGTCTTTTGGGGCTGCTTCGAAGACCCCTTCGTGTCCTTCTTCGGCGGCTATAAAATAGAATGTTATTTAAAACTTTGCAATATAATATAAACTGTTATAATCTTGACAAAACCCCGTGGCTAATCAGACTTCACAAATCTGATTAATACTTAAAATCTGTAACTATCATATATAAAAGTTGACTCGTGAACGTAAATCATCAACAAGGTTAGATATGCTGTTGATTCTGTAGCTTTGACAACCCAATCATAGCATTTGGTGACGTATCAAAGATTTAGCAAAAGAATACACATATTAAAGAATGATACGCTCATGGCAATACGAAGGAAAATATACAATAAGCATTAATTGATAGTAGGTGCCAATCAGTTTGTTGTGTACACCATGTGGTCACAGAAGCACATTTCTGAAGAACGTTCATGAACGAAATTCTCCATATTTTTCGAGCCAGATTAGACATAAAATTGCTGTATACATACTTCACTGATTTACAAATGTATTTTCAATCAAATTGAATTTATATTATTGAGAAACTTTAATAAAAATCAAGAGCTCCAAGCGCAACAGTCACTTACCATGATGGCTGACGACTCGGAAAGAAACCGGAAGCTCGTACTGAGCCATCGTGGCTTTCCAACGATCACAGTGCCATCTATCAGTACTTCCTTTACGAATATATTATTACACAAAGAAATGAGGAATTATAGAAAAATAATAAATATCGCGAAATTCTTAATTTGCAATACGTTTTGATTATATATAAAATTATTGTACATTCGCTATAAATATTAGTTGGGTTGTCACCTGGAGTTGTCAAATTGACAGGAGTGGCTGAAGCGTGTTCATCATGGCGCTCCCCCGAGCGTTTTCACAGCCGGGCAAAGTATTTTTTTGATATTCCGAAAGTATGTATTTCATTTAAAAAGGTTCCTTGTAAATTGGCCAATTTTTTGATATTGAATTTTCTCCATTGACCCTGTACAGGTTAGGTGAGTGTGTTTTTATCTCAAATTTCTTAACCTTCTGCATTGGTAGACGTGTCACTAGTTTTTCGATCACAGAAATTAAAGATAACAATTGTCGATTTAGATTGATTGCTTACACGTAAGTCTAATTTTTTAAATGGAAATGTATTTAATTGAACGTACGTTTTAAATGAAATTCATTTTAGTATGTTTTATGAGAGTGACATGTAGACATGTGTCTTCCATAAGGTAGTTGAATAATGTGTATTATGGAATATTGAAACGATAGATATTTGTGACAATACTTTTGTATTTGGATCTAGTGTAATATTAATTGGGAACAGATGCATTTATTTTTAACTGTGAAATATATCAAATTAATATTGATTTGAATATTTGTTATTTGTTTAGAGTGAGCTGTATCAAACCAAAGGCATCGGACATTTACTCAAAATGCTTCCACTGTCCCATAAGGATTCCAGGGGTATAGGCAGCAGGATTAAGGAAAAAGTTTTGGGTTGGAAACGCCTTATTTTCTCAGATAAAAATTCAAGAAACTTGTTTCTCTTTCTCCTGCTCAACTTGTCATTTGCATTTGTTGAATTGACATATGGAATATGGACAAACAGCCTGGGTCTGATTTCTGACAGCTTCCATATGTTCTTCGATTGCACTGGTTTACTAGCTGGATTAGCAGCATCGGTAATTACGAAGTGGAGAGCAAATGATAGATATTCATACGGATACGTTAGAGCAGAAGTTATCGCTGGATTTGTAAATGGATTATTTCTACTCTTCATTGCCTTCTTCATCATGTCGGAAGCAGTTGAAAGAGCTATCGAACCTCCAGAAGTGAAGCACGAAAGACTGTTTGTGGTATCGGTGTTAGGACTTTTAGTGAATTTAGTAGGAATATATGCCTTTCAACACGGCCATGGACATAGTCATGGAGGAGGAGGAGGAGGACATGGTCATTCTCATTCTCACGGCGGTCACAATCATTCTCACAATCACAGTCACGGTCATGGCCATGATCATCACGATATTGAAATCGACTCATCCTCCATCGGTGGAAATTCGCAAATAATGAAAGGTGTCTTCTTGCACATACTAGCGGATACCCTAGGTTCCGTAGGCGTTATAATATCCGCAGTATTAATGCAAATGTTTGGCTGGATGATAGCTGATCCTATCTGTTCCATGTTTATTGCTATATTGATCGCTCTGAGCGTTCTATCCCTGATCAAAGAATCAACACTGATTCTCATGCAGAGGCAACCCTCGGCACTAGATCACGTTTTACCACAGTGCTACAACAAAGTGACACAACTAGCTGGCGTTTACAGTGTTCAGGAACCCCACTTCTGGACTCTGTGCTCGGACATTTATGTAGGTTGTATGAAATTAGAGGTAGCTAGGACGGTAGATCCCAAATACGTTGTTGCCCATACGCAAATGATTTTCCAAGCTGCAGGCGTGAGACAACTTACCGTTCAATTAGACTATGCGCCAATGTGATCCATGAAAAATTTGAAACATGCAAGCTATTCGAATAAACTCTCGATAGCGCATTTCGTTTGCGGTGTGTGCCATAAAGAGACGAGAAATAACGCCCTGATGCAAAACGTATTCACCCTACTAAAACTATGCGGCTGTGTGGTTTTGAATGGTGGTGATTACAGACTCGGTTTACAAATTGTTTAAAATTTTCAAAGGAATAAAAATGGTCACAAAGTGCGCAGCACAAGTCGCGTACCACAGTATAGAAAAATGACTACTTCCAAAACGTTTCTTTAAAGACAATGTCAATTTTTTAAGTCAATAAGATACGTGATAAATTACTTAAGGCACTGTGGATACGCTATTATTTAATTACGTTTTTAATACGTCAGACTGTTTATGTTTCTCGTTTCTTTATGTATTGGGATTCGTTATAATTATGTTAAATAAAATAGTGTCAACCTGTCTCAATGGCTAAGATACAATGAACAAACAAATCCTAATGAATTTGTATGCTGCGCTGTAATATTCTAAGTACTAGAAAATTATAACTATCTAGTACTTAGTTGAACAGCTGATAAAATTGTACGAGTATCGATTTTATCGATGTTTATGCTAACGCCTAAAGAAATAAAACATAGTAATTACAGCCAAATTAATAGTTACAGCGATTAGCCGCAGCAGGGTGCGAACAGTATGTTTTAGTTGAACGATATCTTTGCATCACAAGGAAAAGAAAAAAATACGTGTCTGTAACTTTTTCGAAAACAAAAATATCCATCTTTTGCAATATTTTTACTTTTTTAAGAACGTGTACTTCTAATAGAAGGAAATAAGAAATACGATTCTACTTGATTTCTGTACTCCATACATGCTGAGTCCGCCATTATTTCGCAGTTGTTATTTGTTTACCTCATACCAAATTTTGTTTAAAATTTATTTATTCGTATACAGTCCGGCAAGTTTACACGACTCAGCACGTATGGAATCCACGTTATATCGTAATAAAATTAAAATCCATTCATCAGTCGATCACTCATTAATTATACGATATCATAAGCGACTTACGATTAAAAATTCATTCGAAAAAACTGCTAAGATGTTTAAACCAAAATTTAGGCGCGAGACTCGTTCGAGTCTAATGTATACTTGTAGGACCAAGACGATTAGAATAATTATTTGTACGGGATCGTAACTTTCAAGTAATACAGTACACAACAAATAGCCTTTTACAATAACAACCAATCGAATAGCTACAAGTGTCCTGAGCATTTAATTAATTTATCATTAAAGTCAACATTAGCGTTCCACGTAGCTTTTGTGCGAGAGAGATCAGACATCTTGTTATTACTTCTGTAACGCTTCGAATGAAAGGAACGACAATGGCGGGATTTTTTGAAAAGGACTGACTGACTCTGATTCGCTATGACATGAAAATATCGGAACGCTTACATTCCATTGCATTAACGGGTGAGATTTATTTTATTACTTTACGCAGGTATTGTGCTCCGAATCCTAATTAAAGTTCTATTTATTGTCGCGCAACCTGTAGATAATATCGACTTAAAATGATACGATTATCCAATCTACATAGGGGCGGGTCTGATCTTTTTTTTTTAGCTACATAATTATAATTATTTCGTCGCGCTACGCGTGCGTGTAAATTTCATATATACAGTATAAAATATACCGTCAAATGCGACTGATAGTTGGCAAAAGCGATGACGAGATTATTAATTAAAGAGAAACAGATCGTTAATCAAAGAGAAACAGTACATGGTGCATTTCCCGACGATGTTATATGTTTTAGGAAAATTCTTATTATATTTGATGAAATATGTATATGGAAATGAGAATGCTCGAAAGTCGTATGGACAAATGTGTGTACATAATAAAGAGATGAACTTATAATTAAGAATTTCTTAAAACAAAAGCCTACTCTGTCTCTATATGATATCATACAATCTTTTGTTATCCGAATTGCAATTAATACAGTGTCCAGAAACGAATATATAGGTACAATAAAATATCCTTGGGTAAGGACCCATGATTTATTCTATATGGGCAAATATAAATTTTATTCCTATAGTTAAAAAATACATAAATTCTTGATGTTGCTTCTAAGTTCAAATTAAATTTTGGGATTCACTATTGTTTTTACTCTCGCACTTTATTTCCCAAGTTACCTTAAAACTTGGAGTTCAATTTCACCTCCAAACTGCTTTTAGGGCGAAGCAAAGGTATAAGGGAAGAGGGAACCAAAAGTAAAGAAAGGTGAGAAAATGATCTTCGTTCGCAAAACCCGGAGTTGGGATCTGTTTGCATGCGTGAAAGTATTTTTTAAGTATGGAGAATCGTGCGTCTTCGTAACAGGAAATAAAGTGATTGGCAGCGTGAGATTATTTTGGATATTTTTCTTTTTTCTTTTTCGTTTTCATCAGTTTAATTCCCCCTTAAGAAATTCATACCACCGTATCAAACACATATTACATTTATTTGGAGGATATGTGTACACATATAAATACATAAATATTTTATAATAAAATTGCTCAAGCTGATGCCACAAAGTATGATTTGATAATATCAAGATGGCCGACGGACCATTCGTACGTATGTAGCATTAGCTTTACTCTCAATGAATATTGGGTTTACTCGTCGTGATTTAAATTGGCGAGATATTGCGCAATTAATTCCCCGCGTAATTGCGATCGTGTCTTTCTTTTTTTGTCATAGAAGGATTTTCAATCGTTATATTTTATTTACATAGCAAACTATCAAAAATGAAAAAAGTCATTGTAAACGCTTTAGTCGAGATATACCTATAGCTATGAGTGCGCATATTTGCGTAACGCAAATGACTTCTCTTCGAAAATACGCTGAACCATTTCAAATATATAATTACAATAACAACGGCATAAAGCGATCCGAAATAAATGGAAATTTTTTGCCGAACCTTCGAGGCAATGGGCGACAATGGCGTTGGAAAAAAATTTAATTTATATAAATGGTATGACGTATCTGTATATTATATCACGATATGCCGGATATCATCTCTAGGCTTGTTATTGTTATTTTCAATTTTTAAAAAGGATATACCTCAGTACTCTTAAAGCAGTCAGTAGGTAAAATATTGATGTGCGTACGACGGTCTTTTTGAACGAAATTAAAAAAGAAAAATTTGTTACGCCGATCATTTCCTTTTTATTATTCCCCTAAAGCCTTTGGCTATCGCAAGCGGTTTCGTGTTTTAGAAATGTCCTTGTATCATTGGATATCCTAAATAACTTGAGTGAATTTTCGATAATGGCGAATTTACGATACTCGTGATAAAGTTCTTTTTTCCCTTTCCATCGATCTTTCCATCAATATTTGATTAATCTAAGGATGTTGTTTGGCAGTCAATTTTACAAAGTATTCCGTAAAATTACTTTATACAATATAGCCTTTGCACTATATACTATTTTATTGTAGAATGTATATATATATAATGTATGCATATATATATATATATATATTATTTCATAGATATAATCGTAATCAATTGATCATCTATCGTTTAAAATTTACTCGAATAAAATTTCCAAGTTGCCAACAACGCCACCGGTAAGTCCCATTTCACGTTTGTTTATTTCTCTTTTTAGATTATTCGTTAATCTCATATATATTACTCTCTCTTGTTTGTATTTTACAATCCATCTAACAACAATGTACGTACCTATAGTTGCAACAGCCTCTTCAATAGCTTTCAGATTATCTTGGTCTCTCGAAAAAATGTTATAAAAAAATCTTATTGAATCTCACCCCGACCTTCTAACTAAACCCTTGTCAAAGGTTCTTGCTACGGATAGAACCACCTCCCTCCCCCCCCCCCCTCTCTATCTCTCTCAGTTTCACCCTCATATTTAAAGGGCGGTCAAGGTTACCCCACTCTAACGAATCAATGAGTGTAACCTTAAAAATTTCTTTAAAAGAAATCAGCTACATTGTAGGAAAGCGATCCTGTATACGAACGAAATCACAGTAAGACTAAAATTATACCGTGTAATCGGGCCGGGTTCATTCAGAAAAGGAATTCCATTGGTTTCTCATGAAGAAGGGGATGATAAAAAAAGCAACCCTTATCTGGACAACCCGTACCGATCTTACGATTTTAATTTTATCAGGCTTGGCAAATCGTAATCGCCGTCAGGCATATGGAATCGAAGCGCATGATCGATAACCTGCTGTCGAGTCAGTCTAGCCGATCTCCATCTATTCGTTACTTTCTCTCTATCAGATCCTTACGTCATAGTTTACTAGTTTCGCTTGGTTCCCAAAGAACTTACGTGAGCGAACGAGATCGTTTGACATTATGGTCCAAGATAGAAGATTTTTTCCAGATGTCGCGCTATGATCGAACTCTAAGAACCCTTCACTTCTTCTTATTACGTCCATTTTTCTGGATCTTTGTGACTTTCAGCCGACAATTTGATCCTCCTGTATACAAGACCTCGGCTCTTCCACCATCTTCGATGGCGGCTACCAGTGCCTTTACGGATTTGACATTAACATCCTTTGCGCTGATCTCGAGATTCGTTCCAGGATATCTGTCTCGTACGGATTTACCGACGCTGGACGCCTGCGTCTCCGTGAGATCGACGCCGTCGAGACATAGCCAGGTTAAATATTGAAGATTGGTAAGAAGAGTCTGTACGAAGATGTGCTCCATTTGGACCTTCTTCGCGCTATCGGTCACGTTCAAACCGTTGGCCTTGAGGAAGCTTAGATTACAAAGTTTCAGGTGCTTCGCTATCTGTCGCATAGTTTTGTCGCTGTCCTCCAGACTTATCCTCCAGAAGTTGATGCTGAGCGACTGGAGATTTCGGAAGTGCGTCGACAAGCATCCAAAGAATTGCTGTAGTATCTTATCATCGATAAAAAGCAAAGTATCGCTGCTACCGCCAATAGCCGATTTGTCCAAGGAAAGATCGAGTTCGCTCAACGCGGTGAATCCTGCCAGGAAAGGAAGCAGCAAGGGTCCGCGTAGCGCCAGTCTGTCGTTCACAGTCACCTGAAAGTCGTATCGATCATTGAACAACTTTTTAACTCGACCCAAAGTAACGAAAGTTTACTCGACAAAAATTCATATTCAGTGATCCCGTTCTCGGAGAAAACATAGATATGCATTTCTTAAAGGGACGTCGAGAGACTCTGGGGAATTTCAGAAGATATGAAAAGATTTTATATCTAAGAGAAGGATACCCTAGCTAGTATAACAGGAAGTACAAGTCTCGTAGCTACTGTATGTACGTAGAACGTACAATACACAATGGCTTGGTGCTTCGTGGGTTATCTGCGTTCCGCTCCAATTCTTGGTTCGCAGTCGTAATCGCGTAATTAGCAAGTATGCCCGTGACGTAGACGTAGTTACACCTCGCGATGGAAGGAGACCTGGAGAAGGTCGTTTGTCAAAAAGAAATTGAAGGAAACAAAGAGAAAAGGAAGAAAGGATGTAATCGAAGTGAATTCTCATCCCTTTCGAAGTTAAGATCCTACAGCTTGCTCGAGTATATCTTATCGTGAAAGAACAGCGACAATTATTCGAAACGGTGCCTATACGTCTTGTTACATCCTATACTCTGTATTCAGATTCATGTGTGAAGTAGCATTGTTGATCGAAGACCAATAAAGCGCGGCTCAATGAAACTTCACTAGAGTAGTCAGAGAACTCACTTGAAAACCTGCCAGCCTCAGAAAGACGATGGCGGGGCAGGCAGGAGGTGGAGCAGCCCTTAGAAGTTCAGCACCCGCGTCGTCGCGACGTCCCAATCGCGCCAAGGGTCCTTCGTGGACGGCTAGATGAAGTCTTGCGTTGCAGAGATTGAGCTCTCTCACGCTGGTGTATCTAAGAAGTTCAGAGAACAGGGCCAGACTGTCGGATTCCTGAAACAAATAGAAAGACCAGGAAGCTGTCTTAATAGACTGTTACGAACGTAGCTGCATTGACTGGATAAATAAAACTTAGAGCTATAAGTAGAAAGGTAAGGTAGACGCTACACAAGGGTTGACTAGGGATCCGCAAGCGTTTCAAAGGTATCGAAGTATGAATTTACAAGCATCGCAACGCTCCTTAATCGTGCAATAAATGATTGGGGCCTTAATAATATCATTAAATTAGAACAGCCATCTAACCTTACTTTTGACTCAACCATAAGGATATTACGTTATTATCGTGACGTGTTGCCATGGTTACTGCTTTAGTAGATTTTAACAGATTCCATAATACGCTAGAATACTGGCAAAGGTCTATCGTATATGGGATTACGAAAGGAGAGAAGCCCTTTGCACTTTAGAACGGATCAAGTACAGCTACCTTAACTAGAAATATATATATAGGTGTACATGTTTGTTCGATCGCAGGTAAAATTGAAGATCTACAGGATAGATAGGGATGATCCTAAGACATCCTGGATAAGGGATGCTTTTGGATACATAGTTATTTATCCACGTATACGTCTTAGTATAATGCACTGCTGGAATAACGACGTTGAACAATTCCAAAGACCCGTTCGCCGTGAAGCTTCTAGACGAAAACTAAACAATCCAGCTGCCGGAGAGCTTTAATGGGAAACTAAGCTGCGCCATGTTGGTACATTGCTCGGAAGGAGTACGAGAGCATTGGGCAGAAACAACACTCTAATAATTTGCGATAATTAATTCAAGGAAATATGCAGGGTGTTTTAAGCGCGAACGATTAAGATATATGTATACTGTGTAGACTTGCGTCCTTAGCAAGTATGCAAAACTGCATACGTCCAATGTGGATTTTAGTCGGAGCATCTCATGGCGGGAATTTTAAATAATTGTACCTTCGTAGGCGCATCAAGTAAACTCTTGATTGACGTATTCAGGCTGCATTTGAGTTTCGCTATAATTTTTTTTTAAGTATTACGCTATACTGTGTAACGGATAAAACTAAGCGACGCAAGAAGCGTACAAAGAATTGCAAAGTGCACTTAACCTTTTGTAAAACAGATACGATTGTACTCCTGCATCCTTGTATGGGCAGGCAAGAGTGTGCCGAGGGGTAGCTCGAGAAGGATGCTGTATCAACAGTTGTAAGGGTACGGTGGAGTGCCGATTATTCTATATCTAGTGGGCAAACAGGAAAGGAGGGTGGACGAGTTCATTTATCTGGCTTGACCCAAGTCAACCCTGTGGAAGAAAAAGCGTAAAGCTGCCACGCACCCTTGGAGGACACGTTTCAGGTTAAATATATTGGTCT
>JARPRG010000050.1:1847626-1896754 GCA_031001745.1 Hartigia nigra | reverse complement strand
TATATATATACACGCAATCACGTGAAATTTTTGTTTCTTAACGATCAATTGAATCAATAAAACGTGTCGTTTACGTGATAAGGATATCTATCCAGGTATATTCATTCTATTTCCCAGAACGTTCTTGTGATAAAGTTACTATGAGGTGACTTTCCTTTGGGTCTTGTTCCCCTTTTTTGCAGTTCGATTCCAAGATGCTGCGCGACTGGTCTCATTCGTGGCGTCTTTGATGGCATGAAAGCGTCATTGGCAAAAAAAGTGTCGTTCGGTGCTGCGGGATGAGATTGGGAAGAACGAAGTAAAGAAAGAAGAGGGCATGGAGGGAGATAAAAAAGGATAAAGGAGGCAAAGAGGTAAAGAAGAATTATATATAATACTATACAAGAGCACGAGAACGCTGTAGAGAGTCAAAAAGAAAGGGACAGCTCTAGATCTAATGATGCAAAAAGTCTCACATTTTTCGTAAATATACTCGCGGCATCGCGTACCGTAATTTACCAAGCTGAAGCCCTAGCTGATTCTAGAGGAGCCAGAGACTTTCTCGGGTCCTCGGTGCCGGAAGTAATTTTCTTCCCAGATCACAAGATTTATGATCATTTTTTTCTCCCTCAGTCCTTCCATCTCTCCCTTCTATCCATTTATCCTCGCAGCATCCCTGTTTCTCTTTCACGTCACCCCCCTTTCACTCCTTCAGATGCATGAATCACGTCGCGAAAATTATTTGAAATTATCATCCAACCTTTACGCCCTCGTAGCACTGTTGCTTTAAGCGGCAGACGCATAACGCTGGTAAACCAACAAACACATGGGGGCCATCTTTGCCATGAACCTATGTAACTCCGCACCCCGTTCAACCATTGTAATCCGTAGGATTTGGTTGGATGATAATATTTTAATGGAAATTTCGAGTTAGGCAAGAGTTTCGGCAGTATGGCGTCATGCTGTTTCAAGGGTATCAGTGTACGGAATAGGTAGGGTTTGTAATATAGGTAAAAAGGGAAATGGTAGAGGGTAGCAGAAGAGGGGCGGTCGACAGTCGGCATTGTTTTAAATCGCAAGCCCCGCATTGCTACGTTAAATCTCTCTTTGTTTCGCGGGGAAATAGCAATCGGTCCCATTCATGAGGATCGGGGAACTGTATAATTCTCTTCACGATTCCCTCGTTATATATATATATATATATATCCGCATGAAGCATTAGATTCTCGTATTTTCCAAGAGTTGTATATTTCGCAATGTATCCGGGTATACTAAAGTAACTTCTATTCTAATGGAAATACGTGGAAAGGAATGTCATATAGTAGGGAGTAAAAGAGAGAAAAGCGCTCAAGAAAATTCTGAGATGAAAACGAGTAGAAAGAGGATGCCGTAACCGGGTGTAGGCGTAGTTTGCAGGTATGGGGTATAGATGGGTAGTTACTGGAGAGACTGGGTAGAGTAAGGCAGTAGACAGGAAATGCGAGGTTGTAGAATTTATTAGACGCAATATCAAGAAAAGGAGGAGGTACGCCAAGGAGAGGGAAGCTGCTCGAATTTATTCCAACCGAAAATCACTTATAAATTATAGTAACGTTCGAGTTTACGAGATTTCGAATAAGGAGGAGGAGAAAGGAACATCCGCGTAGTTCGAGGATGTTACATCGACATAGGCACATAAGGTAACCGAGAAGAACCTTATAGAGTTTAAGTTTTAAATAACTTAGCGCGTCCTCGTGAAATATTATTCGCACGCTCTGAAAGTCGAGCTGGACACTTTGGGAAATAAATCATTTTCACAGCGACTAATTGACAGTCGAACTAAAGTATATAGATATATGGGAAATGTATGTATCGTATTCATGAGGAATAGCGGTACCATTGAGACGTCCAGATTGCGTCCTTGTCAAAGGTATGATTGAGAACTCTATAGGGATGTTATCAATCTCAAAAAAAATGCCATAGACAGTACTACTGATACTATAGTTTTTTTTTCTGATCAAGGTCTATTATTTGTTACGTAATCATCTTTGCGATAACAGTCATAGTTTTATATGGGTTTTGGTATATTACCAAGAGGTCGATACGGACGCCCGTCGTTGGATGATCGTTTTGGAATAATTTGACGAACGAGAGTCTCAATTAAATTCATTATCGATCGGAAAACCAGTCAGCAGCCGCGCGATAAGCTATCGGTTTTGCGGCAACGAACGGTAACGGCACCGTCCTTTCCACCCTTCGAGCTTGTAGATTTTAGGTTTTAGGATTAAGAAGAAATTGGTGGGTCAGACTCAAGGGGATGAATCCTTGGTGAAGTTGGTTATACGTCCCGTAATTAGCGTGTCGATGAACAATACCTGGTAAGCTTCTCTGCGTGGTACTGTCGATAATTAATTATCCACTTACAGCGACTACGTAAGGGAAATTCCTGTATTATGCGTATTGTTATGCGATCCTTGTCTTTATCTCATATCCATTTGCTCTCGTGCTATTTCTCATTCTATTCTGTTGAGAATAATGCTATATATATGCTTAATGGAGAATGAGAAACACAAGGGGTGGCTTAGAGTAGAGAAGTGTTGTCTACTCTTAATGAATGGACGTGTTAAATTAGTCCTGCGGCGACATGAAGTCTCCCTCAAGATGCTGTATTCAATGGAGAAAACTATCGAAAGTAATTAATTAGATGGTTTGATATTTATCATGGAAGACATGTAGATTTTCTGCTATTATATAATTAGTCATGAAATTTGTATTGAGAATATTGAGATATCTGATTATAAGGTTGGATAATTGTCATTTCCCCAAAACTTGTAGTTTGAGGAAAATTATTTGGAAAATATGAAGGTTGCTTCACAGAAAGTGGGTTACGTACGTTAATAAGGAAACATTAAACCTTTGGTAGGAACATGCAGGATAGTATGAAACTACGCAGCAGAGACTGTAACCGATGACTAGGTGGGCTTCAGCTGGCTAACTCAAATGGTCAAACTTTTTGGAGTATTGTTATCGAGATAGGTATAGTTGGAATTCAGTTCGTTCGCGCTATTCACGGTAACTACAATGCAACATGGTACACGAGGGAGCATAAGTTAGGTGAACGATATTATCTTTACTTTCAGTATTGAATCCCCAGAGAAAGTTCAAAGCGATTCTCGTATGGTTTCTCATATGTTTTTCGTAACTAGCACACATAGCGCAGCACTCAGGATATTCGTAATGGTCCGAACGTCCATTGAATGTCCAATGAACGTCCATAGGAGGTTGTTTGTAAAATATAAGGCCTTATCACGATATTATAAGGTGACAATGGAATTTCTGTAAATTATCTACCAGACCCTCATTAACCTGCACTGCTGGTGTTGATGATACTAGGGCCTTGAGACCTACATACCTCTATTCGAAAAGTCCATCCCTCGAGACTCAGTAGCCTGAGTGTCCCATTCCTTACAAGGGCATGGCACAGAAGTCTAGAAGGGTTGTCGTCGAGGGCCAGTCGAGAACTTGCCAGGTCCAAAAGCTGAAGACAGGGAGCTTCCATGAGGGCTTTAACGAGTGGCATTACGTCTGCTGGCCTGGAAGCACCGGCAGCCCTCAGAGCATCAAGGTTCCTCGCTTTTCTGATGGTTTCACCAAGACATTCTGCGTCCAAGCCACCGACCAGACACTTCGACACGTTCAGAGATCGAAGTTTACAGTTGGGCTCCCTGAAATGAAAATGGTCAATCGATCATTCACCTTCATAAGCAGGATATCATACTTGGGCAAAGTTAAGGCAAGCTGTTAGCCATTTCATTTAACAGAGAAAAGAAAGTTTATAAAACTTTACACGTTTCCCTGTTATCCTTCCAGTCCTTGACCTTATTTTTTTCATCGCGGGGACGGCAGAGCCGTTATTAAGTTTTGGGAAAAGATATCCTTACGAGCTTTGTGTACAGTGACTAAATAAGGGTGATGACTCGCGTCTTAAGAAAACGGATTTTTCTGCGTGAAGAGGAGGTCTTTGACGGTCAGAATAGCCTTGCTGTGATAAATTCAAGTCATAAGACTGACATTAGACCCTAGTAATCACTCCGAAAGTTGCGTATAGAGTCTCGTTATATTGTTATGACGCTTTATACCTTGAATAGGAGATTTTGCGATTTAGTGATATACATAAAGGTATAGTCGCGGTTGTCATTTAAAGACTTACAGAGACTCAATATTCAGTGATCTTTTTATTGGTCAGAGGATGCTTGAATAACGCGAAGGCATATCTCTTTGGGATATGGGAGTGTTAGGGGCTCGTGATAAGTATCCCTTTTTTAGGTCTACGCTACCCTGAAGTATATTACACTCTTTAATATCCACAATCTCGTCCGAAGCATCCCGCCGCGAGACATGATTGATGCCACCGAATGTTATGTAACACTCATGGACCACAAACGTTAACGGTCTCCAGCTTCGGCATTGTGGTTGAACTTTTTACTGCGTGGACCTGACCAGCGACTCAAATTATCCCCCCTTGAGCATCTCTATATCTATTATTCACAAAAACGTCAGAATCTGCATGGCTGCCAGGAGACGGTCGCAAAATGTCAAACTGGCAACTTGTGAAAACAGTGATTAGGGAAATTTGTGGCGAAGGACCTACAGAAAGTAAGACGATACGAGAAGAAGAGTTTGAACAACAAAGTGGTAAAGTATGTAAATAAATATAAAATTTATAAGAACAGCCTGAAATTTAATAAATAAGAAAATTAGGTTAAAACCCATCAAAGAGATCTATGCGTAAAGCTATAACCATTTTTGTTTTTGAATCTGTAATAAAGGCAATGATTTTAATATCAATAGCACGTTATTGATGTTCGGTTGTGCAATAGAAAAACTAGTTTATAAATCCCCATTTACAAGCACAAGCCCAGCTTATTTTATTGTAGGTTTAGCTGTACGGTTCTGCCATTGCTGTTCTATACGGTTCTGCACCTGCTACTGATGTGTCGGCCATTGTTTCTTCGTTTATGAGCAGAACAGTCCTCGCCGGCCCTCTGATTCGTGACGCACTGGCTTCAGCTTCCCATGCAAAACAAGCATAACGTTTGCCACGCGGCCCATTTGTGTTCTATTCAAGCCTGTAAAAAAGCTTTTCGCATTTGAAATCGTATTTCTTCATACCAACTTTGCGTGACTAACCAAAAAGTAAATTCGTATCGTAACAATCCTCCCCAGTTTCAGCGATGAAACTCTGGCTTAACCTAGTTTCGTAAATATCCGTATAATTTCAAAATATATCTATTACCATATAATAAAATACTCTTTGTACTAAAATCTTATTTTGCACTGATTTAATAGTGCTGAAGTTTCAACGTCTTGTTTATTGGGAAACGCGACCGGTCGTGGCTACAAAATAACAGATGGAAAAGATTATGATGAATGATACACACTAATGGATGCTTCATGCTCGCTTCGACGTGATTTGATGCTCATGCGAGACCTATACGTTCAGAAGTCTACTAGCCGAGAAACTTGAGCACGCTGGAGCAATATAGCTGAACGAGAATGGTGTGGAAGTAGCGGGATCCATTCAACCGCGGCTGGAAGCTGCCAGACTGCTTTTGATTAAGAGAGATCGATCAATTTTTTTTTACTTGACTCGGGATGGATAAAAAAAAAAAGAAATAAACCGATAAACGAATCTCTGACCCAGGTCTGCTAGGGCATCGGATCCAGGACAGAATTTCATGGAAAAAAAAAGACGTCCTACATGTCGGCGATCACCGCACGAAAATTGGAGTCGTTTTGCCGCTTACGCGGCAGATTCCTATTCTTTCTCTTTATTCGACTCTTCTACCTTTCATTTTTATCGGCCATCTAAAAGCGGCGAAAATTCAATAATAGCATGTAATCGTTATAATGAAGTAACGCAATGACGTGTTCCAGTATAATAACGATGTACCTAATATTTTTTTTAGTATCAATTTCCTTTTACGAAAACGTCAGATAACAGCATCGTAGTGAGAATTTTTTAATTAAAACATTGCTCTACGTGGATACATGTGTCCTCGTAATACACGCCATGGGATACTGCAGCTCTTGTTACATATGCGCCTGACCACGTATCTAGTAAAGTAAAATATTTTTAGAGAAATTAACAAAAAAAAAATTAAATTTAAGCTCTCCTAAAGGGGACTTCTCCTGGGTACGTAATTATTTTCCTTGGATAATTATATAGTTGATGAAAAAGTCGTTCGCGGTCATTTTCTCTACGAATTATTACTCGAATGCTCCAAAGGGGGTTTTTCCGAGGGTCGTTCCTTGCTTCTTCTCGCTCCTTCTCGTACGAGTGTCTCAAGCTCAAGATGATATTCTTACGAGAGACGTCCTTCAACCGAGAGAGCTACATGTATACAGATACAACCGAGAGATGTATATACATATACATAGAGCAAAAACGCGTGAAGTCATAAAATTATTCGAAGGTAAATCGTGAAAATTAAAAGCAAGAAAACAACAATTAGTAGCAAAGGGATAGTAGCGTCCCAAGAGAAACTTTGGTAACCTTTCCGCGGCATATCTTGTTGACGTTCCTTTCAAGTAAAACGTGCTGACAGCGGCAATCGACTTCTGCATAATTTAGCGGATGGCTATTCACGTTCGTCTTACTAATTTGCATAACTTATTTGCCCGACGAAAACTTATTCCGTTGCAAACTTCATACCGTAGAAATTTCGTACCATTAAAATTCCCGAGTCTCTCTTCTCTTTCTCATTTCAGGTAAGTCCACTGAGCGAACATTTGATTTAATCTTAGGAACGTCAATGGAGTATTTTAATAGCACTTGGCGGTTCAACTGATTACACGATTGGGTCTACTCGAGTTTCAAGTGTGTTTGTATATAGATATATGCAAAAGTACTCAGTATAAGCAGCTTAAATTTCGAATTTTATGTGTTTCCATAAAAAAGCAAAATCTGCTCGTTGCGTTTTACATAAAATGCATACGATTACGTGCATTAGTTAGTCGCATAAGGATTGGAAATCATTTTCAAGACAGACCTGATGGCATTGAATATCTCGTGAAAGCCAGTACCCTGATGGCTAGGTGCGTCGCAAGTTGGAAGAGGATGAAGTAGAGGCACTCTATGGCAAAGGACGCTGTCGCTGTTCCTCTTGCTGCTGCCATTGCTATCTCTGTCTCTATCGTTTACCGGAAGAGGGCCCGTTCCTCCGCTTACTGGTCCCGGACCAAGTCCCAAGCCAAGCGGAAGTCTTGGGAGTGTTGCCGGTCTCGTTAGACTTCCGTAAGCAGCGAGAGCTCCACGTGGAAGGGATGAGCAGCAACGATTTAAGGGTAAAGTACCAAGGGTGCTGGATGCACAGCCACTGCTACCAGAGCCTGATCCTGAGCCTGGAAAAAAAAAAAACATTTTTGTACATAGATTAGACGTAATTACTTCTTAATTAAATTAAATTTTTTGTTTTTACCAGGACATCTTTTCTTTCTCATACAATATTTATTTTGCAAGTTCGAATAATCTAATGCTTAATTCGGAGCACAGAAGGTTCGTTTGAGTAGCGTCTACGATTCTACGTATACAGAAATTCCCACGGGAGACTGAATTGCTTTATTAGTAGAATAATTGGCGACACTTCTGTATCCGACAGGGAAGACGTAGCGCGATATTAATTGTGTTCTCACAGCGTTACGTGTCTTCGGATTGGATATAATTTTCGAGCGATTTAGTGGGCTCGCGAGTACCGAAGAACCAGGCGGACTGTAAGACGGATTTACAATGCGAAAAACTAAACAAGAGTCTGGTTGCCGGGATACAATGCTTTATAACGCCCTGTGGACAGGGGGGCGACGAGGGGATATACTTGAATTAAGCTTTAAACGTACCAACAAGAAAAGTAAGACACAATAGTGGCTAAAGCTTTTCTATAACGTCGTATTATATAATATTTTCATGAAAGTTACTCAGGCGATAATTTCATGTTTGAACAATGATCCAGGAAAATTATGCATTTTGCAATATTCAAATATTTCACCGGAAAATGTGAAGTGATGCAGTAGAGTTGCCACTATGTTATATTAACTCTTGTTCTGATGCAGCTTGATTACGTAACATGGTTCGCATAATGTATCGTATATCTAAGCATAAATATATATGGTATCGCATTGTACGCAGACCCAGGTACTGTAATGCACTAGGAAAATAGTAGCTTTAAGCTTCGCTATGTAGGACATTTTTTGTTTTGCATAAAAATTGTAAATTCATGTATTAAGTAGATTATTGCTTGTGGCTGTAATATAATCTAAATTGTAAAAGTGCATTACGTTTTCCGGTGTTAGCTTGCGTCACAGGTTCGACAAGTAGCTATAGAAGGACGAACCCTGGAGCAGGTACACGGATAGTGGATATTCCCATGGAAGAAGCTTGGTTTGCTAAGTAGCTAATCCGTTTTTCTGTGCACTCAGGAGCGAAAGAGCGGGAATGCCATAGGTGAATCAAAATGGCGGCGTGACGACGGTGAACGTATACCAACTGACGCCAATGTAGATTCTCTGGATTTACAAGTCGCGTCCGAAAGCACGTCCATAGCGTTTTACTGGAGCCCAGTGAGCGTTATCGTATTTTTCAGCGACCCGCGTGACTCGAACAGATTAAACGAGGATGAGGAATGAAATGGAAAAAAGAAGGTGAATAAAAGGGACAAAAATAAATGGTATCCAACGTTAACGTCAGGATCGTCAATCGAAATGCTAGAGGGATGCCAGGCTGACGAGAAGGTTTGTAGTTTGAGTTTGAGAGGCGAGAAACAGGAGAAGAGGAGGCAATTGAAAATAGCTGTCTAGCCACGTCACGTCTCGGGCTAGATGTGGCGATGGTGCTGGCTGCCTCGAACGGTCTGCCCTAAAGCTTGCGGTACACTTTATATATATATATATATACCTGATACTGTACTGTACATCCAGTCACGTAGTGTACGCGGATATACGTAACTATCGGAGTACACGTAGAGAAGGTATATAGCTACTGAGAACAGGGTGCGAAATAGAGAGCATGTAGATGCCGAACTGGCAGACCGTCGAGCACGGTTGTCGTCATTCAAAATGCATTACTTTGCCTGGAAACTGCAGTGACGTACATCGGTATCCGTGTGCGATACGCCCGACGAATACGTCGGGATATATTTATGGCCGATCCTACTGTTACGCCATTTTTATTTCGTGCGCTATCGCGCTCACGGAGAAAGGATGAATTCATTAGTTCTCCTTTCAAAAGTCGAGCGGCGCGACGGGTACTTCTATTGAGCCTGAAAGTGGTTCAGTAGGTACAGTATCTGGTATTCCTGTACCCATTGGTTATTCCGAAGTGCTCTTTGGCCTTCGGATTATTAACACCCTTGTAAGAAAATGCTTTCAACAGAGGTACCATAAGGTAATCCTCAATGGAGTGACGTAATTGTATGCGAGAGATTGAGATAGAGGAAGAGAGAAAATTTATACTTATTTTCGTATCTTGCTGTTGTCTTTAACAGTAAAAAAATTCGTTGTGACGAAGCCTTGATCAATAGATCCGGTTAAACAAATATTTGCTTGTTTACTCTTAGTTAATGATCCATCAAATCCAATCATTGATATAGGATTTGTAATCGATGCCTGATAACGAACGGGATTCCAGACCGTGTTCACTGTGTGATAAGATCTCCAACTCCAACAGAAATTGAATGTACAATAAAAGTAAAGACGTTCGGTCGTCTAGAATTGCTTTTACTATTGCTTAGAATAAACGAGAAGAACAACAAAGGTAGAATTACTACTTAGACTACCTTGGGAATTCTCATTTGTTTAATGTAAATGAGCTTGAATCGGTGGACGTTGGGATGTTTATGGAGGCAGGGCAGTCAGGATAGAGAATGGTGAGTGGCTGTACAGATATCTGTAGTATCTTGCAGTACAGAAAGAGGATTACCCAGTGGCAAGTAAAGAAGGGTTGCCAGCGATTATAAAGGACGAGAAGGGACCAGGGATGATTAATACGTTATTTGCGAGTGGAAATTCAGTTGGAAAGTGTCGTTTGTGGGAGAGACGAGCGATATGCGAGGACACCAGGCGTATCTCTATGATTTGAAGATTGTGAGGTTAGGTACTGTGGTATATACGTATATATCCTAGCTACTTTCTTAACAGGGAAAGTATGATTATTATTATTAGTGTTATTATTACATGTAAACCTGAAGAACTGACTTGGGACAATCAACTGTCTACCATGTCCTGCTTAAGATGGATAGAGTCAATTTTTCTTTGATTGCTTGCCACCCCTATTCTCAGGGGAGCTTAAGTGCTCTTTGTATGCTAGTGTTATTGCTATACTATTGCTAGTCGTAGTAGTAGTATCACTACTACTATCTATTACTACCCGCTACTAATACACACCAATCTTGCCAGACGACAGATGGGACCAAAAAGGATTGCCAAGCGAATTGCGAAGTCCACGACCCTAGTAACATTGTTAGCAAACTCTCACTGAGACCCCAAACTAATCAGCTATCTAAGTCCCTAGCTTTTCTATTATAGTTACTTTTCATTTGTCAGACAGAAGCCGATCGTGCGGAAATTGTTATGCTTATCGATAAGCGCTTAGCAAACTGTAAAATATATAAATTTCCTAAAATACAATGTCTATATATATATATATATATACAGTCTGAGCTGAAATCGTCCTAATTTCCAAGTTCACAGGATTATGGGAGCGAATTCGCACTTGGCGTTCTTCTCGAAGTCGTTACCGGTTTATGGTTATTCGTATACGTGATGTCATAGCAAAGTTTTCCAAGGAGCTTTGAAACACCCTTATTTAACATCGTGGTATATCCGTTGAGAATAGGTAAAACGTTATTTGTAGTTTGAACTCACTCGAAGTACTTTGATAATTTGATCAATACATGCTTTTATTCTTACAAGTAACATTGCCGGAAGTCATTGGTGCTCCGGAAGAGTTAACGAGAACTCCATGGAAAAAGTAAAGCTTGATTAATCCAAGAATGTCTCTGGATGTCTTAGTGCGAGTGCATTTTTATTTCTTTTTTTCTTTTTTTTTTTTTCTTTTGGTACGGTACCTCCAGGCAGAGGTTTAATGCGCTCCGGTGGCAATTCACTTTATTGCTCCTATATAGTAAGAAGAAACGCTTTCGCAGTGCCGTATCTGACGATTCAGAATCGTCGACTCCCATTTCTCACACCCACCTAGCAGAATTGGAGCTTTGTAACAACGCAGTGACGCAACGACTCAACAAAACCATAGAAAACTCTGCACAGTCCAATACTTTGTTTTAGGTACGTTGTTATATAACTAGGCGACAAATTGTCGTAGGATCCAAGTGTGAATTGGAATGAGAAGTATTTTCGACGCTCAAGCATCGTCGAAACTTTCGTCTCTCACTATTTACATCCTTACTCTGCGAATCAGTAATCGCGGTGCCCGAGACAGCGAGGAGTCTGAAACATTCAGAGTAAAAACGTTCACCCGGTTGTCATAGAATGAAATCCGACACGTTTTACACGCAGATCAAACCCATCCAATGGAATCAAGACACTCGATAAAGTCTTGCGCCACAAGTTTCGTCATATCAGGACTCTCTTGTTAATCCAGTGCCTTCGTGGTTAAGACGGTGGATTAAATATCAGACTTACGTCATCCTGGACCGACAGGATCCATTGTTGTTCGACGTAGCGTAAGACTTCAATGATCTTGGTACGAGCGTCTCGGTAAGAAAAAACTGTTACTTTTATCTCTTCTCTTTCTTTATCAACATAGTCAGTCCTACTCTATCTTCCTAGCTATTCGTATCTTATTTAGCTAAAAGGAGTCCAGGATCCTGATGTCTCCAAGGTATAAATAATAAAGCATTCCACCCTGTTCCTCCTGTGGGATTTCTTGGATACCGATACTGGTGGGTCGAAGTGTTACCCATACTGATTCCAGAGCTCGATGGATCCTCATTCTTGGCTCCCCAGCATCCAGCGATGTTCAGCGCAAGCAGCGGTCTCTCCTTGAGTAACTCGGCGACCGAGGCCAGTCCTTCGCAGCCGCAACTTAAGTGCGGTAAGTGCAATGCCTGCACTTGGACGCAATCGCGAAGAGCCTCGCACACCCGGGACACTTGTTTCCCGGACAGATTCATGTCGAGGACTAGTCTGGCCAGGTGAACTGAAGCATGACTCAGACCACGACACAGGGCGTTGACCACGCACTCCAATCTGAAATCAAGCGTGATAGTTCGAGCGTTAAAAAGAAACTTTTCAAGAAGATTTATAATGATTACATAAATAACATGCAATTCACGTGTAATTTACATCACGACATAATAAATTAATGGGTCTAATTGAAACTTTGAGACGGACAAATTTTCCACGAGATTCCATGTGGGTATTTAATTTTACTCCAAGTACTGTTGCATTTGAGGCAGTATACGCTACATGTATTCGCGTATGCATAAATAATATATATTTATGTAAAGTGGGCCCGTTGTGTAGTCGCTGTTATTTTATAGAGCTTTCAGCTTCCGACGCAATTTAATGTATTCCAGAGAGAGTTGTAAATGACGGATTAAATTTTCTTATACAGAGTAAACGAGATGCTTGGGCGTAGTCGGAATTTGTGCATCGTTGATTCAGCAGAGAATTTCATCTTGATTCGAGAGACTGAGGTTATTTCGTGAGTTTTATTATTTTTATAATATAGTATACTATGTAAAAAAAAAGAAGTGATAGACTTTCCTAAACGCTTGTAATAGATACTGTATGGAAACTGTCACTTGGATGAACGACGAGGGTTTTGATGGATGAAGGTGGTAAGATTAAGCCTGAAAAATATCCTGGCATTTTTATCACTTTTAAAATTATACAAGAGACACAAAGTGCGTTAACCTTTTTCGTGTATTTCGAAATAGCCGTTCCATCACCTTCACAATGAAATATACACAATACCATTTATTCGAGGCGTCTTAACTTGGCTGAAGAAAATAACGAAAATTGTTGGATCATATCCAAAGTCCAATTCTATTTTACTTCCACTTCGTACATGCGTACCGAGAAGTTAATTTGTAGCTTTTACCAAATCAGTCGTTTCCACATATTTTTAGGATATCGCACTCGACTCTCGTAACTCTGTGAATTTTTTATCTTGCCAATAAGAAGAGGAGAATAGCAGAAAAAAAATATTGTTTCGTTAAACAATAATTTTGCCACAAGAATCCTTGTTCGATGAAATATTTAAGAAGTCCTTAGAAGCTCCGCAGTCGTAAAAAAAAAAAAGAAACCAAAGAGAACGTGAAAAGGATGTCAGCTGCTTACAGAAGCGCGAGGTCTTACGCGAACATACAGTGTCTTTCTTAATTTTGCTGTTTCGCGTCTGGCAACTGACATCCGGATGGGCTCTGTCGGTGCGACTAGCATTATATAGTGTCATTTCCCGAGGTGGTACCAGGACATCTAATATAATGGACACGTTTCTCTATTCTTGTACAGCATATTCCCGAGTGCCTGTACCCTGCGACAAGCTCAACCAACAGGAACAACCCCTGGAGTCTCTTGCAGCCTTTGCTCATTGTTATGTTCTTCTCGGTGAAGCGACTCCTAGCTGGCGGAGGGGAGGAAGCGCGCATCGTGCTGGGAATATTAAGCCTTCCTTTTTCTGGTCTGGCGCTCCTAGTCTCCGCAGAACGTCATAACACGACGCTAACGTAGACGCGTCTACGAGGTTGCGTTTTTTTCCGTGTTTCAGGAAATTCAGAAGTTTCGAGTATCGCGTTGTCACGTTAATGAGTCGACGGTTGAACTAGCTTTTTCAAGGGAAGAGAAAGAATAATAACTAGACTGTGATTCTATGCTGGACAAAGTATTAACGTTGGCAGTATTTTCTTTTTTTCTGATTCGTAAAACGTAATTTCCCGGATGTCACGTGTGGTTCCCATTGGCTGCTTCTCTATTTTATTTCTCGTTTTAATACCCCACTTTCCTTCAAATGCAGGTAAAACGCTTCGTGTGGCTTCGTTGCTGCTAAATCATTGGCAATCCCCCAGCCGACACCTATCGATAAATAAATTCCTGTCTACCATGCAACACGGGTTTTGTAGATTCGAATCACACGGTTATACGTGGGATACGGTGAGACAGCCTGAGAGCGCGGGAAATTCGAATGCATAATGAATGTCGATTTAGGTGAAATACGCATATGGAAAAGCTGAAAAGTCGTGACTACATGTATTTAATATAAAAGTAAGTGATCGAAATTCAAAGCTTCATCGGAAAACTCTCGAGAAAGGAGACTTCTAATAAAGCAAACATGCTTTCTTCTTCACTTTACCGTATAGGAAGGCAGCGTAAACGTAACGCTGGGAAATTTAGTTCCGCCTTTACCGAAGAGCCGTGAAACTTTTTAATTTACTTCCCGTCCCAAGTCAAAAAAGGAGCAACCCTCTGGCCACATTTCCGCTATACTTTCCAGCGATGCCATCCGAAGGATCCCTTGAATTTTATTCTCTATATAATCTGCGCGCCCTTCGCATGGCGTACCCTTCGCAGTGGCAGCCGAGCTGGTTTGTCTAACTTCTAAAAAAAAAAAACCTCGACGAATTTCTACGTCGATAGACACGTGACGTTTCCTTCCAGTGGCAACGTGGGTAATGATGGGAAGTTCGAATAAATTTTACGCTTCTTGTTATTCAAGTCGTTCGCGTGTCTTAGCAGACGGAATGCTTCTATCCCCGTTCCCCTTTGTCTATATTCTTTTCTCCTTTATATTCTTTATCTTTTTTTTTCGTTCGACTATAAAGGTACGAACTTTTTTGTCTTTTTCAGAAAATCAATGTTTACTCGAAAGGACTGAAGATCAGTGCGTTAGTACTGCGAGGTAGGTACCGGGACCTTTTAAAAAGTTATTCTTTGTGCAAGGGGTAGTTTCATCCCTTTACTCTAGCATACAGCTCTTTTAGCTATAATAAAACTACGTATCCTACGTAAATCGATTTACGCATTGAAAAGTCGAGCTATTTACTGCAAAGCTGAATGTAATCTAAGGTCAACCATCGTATCAACGATTTCAACGTGGAACGTATGGAATCGTTTCCTAGACAATGGAATCTTACGAATAAAAAAGACGAAAATTTCTCTGGCAGATTGTACAGAGAAAGGCATTTGCCCCGAAACAAAAGTCTATGACGGTAAAATATTCTTTGTGTTTTTGCGAATAAGGTTTCACCTTCTTTATTTTCTTTCTCATCTCTTTCTTTTATTTTTCTTTTCATTCGTTTCTCCAGTAATTCTTCATTGCAGTTTTCAGCGAGTCTCGTGCCATTTTCTTGACAATTCTATGGTGTATTTGTGTTGGTTGAGATGGTTCTTCTTTTATTGGAGCGCTAATGGCCAAAGAACTGCAGCTGATGATTTACTCGTTTCAATTGGTATTAGACACGACTTTTTAGACATTTAATAATCATTGCAACGGCAGTATGAATTTTAACTTGTATGCAAATTTTGAATCTACGATGATATCCAATAAAAATGCATTTTATTTATCGCGTCCCTACAGATCCGTAATGAAGAGATACGTACGATGATATCGTACAAATGAAGACAGTAAAATACGAAATGACAGGTTTTACCAATAAATTTGTATTCGTTCGCTTCGAATGGTTTTACACATTGAAGTATGACGTACATCAGTCGTTTGAATGCTGGAAGCCATGAGAAATTAAAAATAGAATACCAGGGAGAAAAATGATGGAACAAAATTTGTTCTTAATTCGATTGTAAATGAATACGATATATACTATTATGTGATATATAGGGTGTTCAAAATATTCTGAAGTTCTATGCACTGAGATTACTTTCGGTATGTAGAGACACGCGCGAAACTGCACATTTTTAATGTAGGACAGTTTGAATGTACGATAGCAGCGTGGTATTGCGTATGCACGTGGAAATGCAGTAGAAACAAATCCAATTGCAGAGAGAAAATTTATGATAGATACTTTATCGTGAATTGTGGCATGCAAGTCGTATAAAACTAAAGTGGTGAAATAAATTGGAACTCACCCATCGTGGGCGGATTCCTCCAGACACGTGATGACCAGTTCGAAATCGTTAAGCTTTTTCTTTCCAAGGACACTTTTAAGATGTCCAGCCAATCTCTGTGCCTCTTCGGTCGGTGACTCCTGTCCCAGGAGCGACGTGATCCTGACTAATTTCACGCTCTCGTTCCCAGCAAGAGCCTCAAAGAACTCATCCAAGTATCTCGGATCGGATCCTCTTTCGATTTGGAAAACAAGTTCGAGTGCCTCCAAGGTGCAGGCTGGTGATTTTAAAATTCTCGCCCATCCTTCGAGCTCCAAAGGGACGGTGTGTACCAGGGGAGACGGTGGTCTTTCGTTTGGTGCAGGACCAAATCCTGAACCAGCCCCGACGAGTCTACAAACTGCAGAGATATTGCCGTCCGATGCACCAGCTGCTTTCAAGAGAGAAAACACTGCCCTGGGTGGGACTTCAAGAGGACATAACTGGTTGAGAATGAGGTGGGTCTTGGGTCCAAGTAGACCTGCCAGATGGCTGATGATGCCTGGTGGAAGACCCTCTAGTTCCCGTCTCAATATATTCGCATATTGAGCGACAGAGGTGAGGTAGTACGCAGCCAGGAACTCAGCAACAGCCATATGAATAGGAGTGTACAGATCAGGTTTTCGTCTTTGGCCAAATGTGAGTCCTCGGGTGAGGAAGCCTAGTCTAGTAACCTCAATTCCACCCCCACGAGCTCTTAACTCGGCTTCTGTGTAGCAACAACGACCTTCCCTTAACGCAGCCAAGGAGAGCTTCCCGAAGTCCTCGAGTCTCTTCCTACAGTGGCCTGGAATTTCCTCGTTATACGGAATAGGTGGATCGAGGCTTCTCTTGACGATGCACTTAACAGCAGCTTGCACCAGAGCACTGGTCTCCGTAGGTAAGCTTCCTGAGTCCTGATAGAGGGAGCAAAGTATGATCCAGCCTAGTGGATGTTGTCCCAGCTGCTTAACAGCCTGTGGCTGTACGTTAAGGGCCTCCAGGAACTCGCAGGCACGTTCCGCGACATCGTTGTGAATGAAGTAGGCCACGCAGAGTCTCTCTACGTGGGGCCACTCAAGACCCACCAGGTGAATCCTCCTCTGAACCAGGGGTGAAAGGGTCGGAGAATTGTTTGGCGAACAGGTGACTAGAATCCTCGCATCCGGGAAGAGTCTACCCTCGAGAAGATCAACGGCATCCCCAAGAGAAGCTCTTCCGCCTACGCACTCGTCGTAGCCATCGAGAACGAAGAGCACTCGATCCTCCATAAGATGAAGAGTTCGCCATACTTGAGCTACAGCATCCCCTAGAGCGGCAGTTCTCGGGAATAGTTCTCTAGTTAGATAATTCAGCAGGGGAGTACCCCTGAGCTCGCGAAGTGGCACGATGAGAGCCAGTGCTGGACCATCACCCTGGGTGGCCCATTGATGTAAAAGTCTCAGGCAAAGAGTCGTCCTTCCGCTACCTGGACCACCTTCCACGGCGACGCGTCGCGGCGCCTCAGCGATTGTGCCATCGCTCAACTGCAAAACATATAAATCATTAAATTTATCTGTCTCGATTGTCAATTAGAGAAACTCTGGACACTTTGATTTGTAGGGACGTGCTCGTGCCATCCTCTAAATACACTAGTCAAGAACCTCGAGTTTCTGACCGAGCTCGCGGTTCTTCCAGCTGAAGTTTCTGCACCGACCCGCCAACCAATCTCGAAGTTAAGATAGTCGCTTAATTTGCTGCCAGAGAGCAGATTCCTATTTATTGCGAGAAAGATCGGCACTATTTTCGCGAAATTGAATTCACGCATTTGCCTCGCCAGTTAGGCACAATGGCTGAAAACTATAAATTTCCTAAATCCAACTGTAATTCACAGGCGCGTTTTCACCGAAGAATAGAGACAATTACTAGTGGTCCTCTGGGACTGTGATTAATTCGAATACAGTGGCCAGCTGGCGAATTATTAATTTGACAAATTCTCCATTACGAAGAATTCATCATCCAGATTCTCATGGCACAAGTATAATCAAGCTAACCTAACCTAGAATTATTCATTTCAAACTAGTATCTCCCGTTTCAAGATACATTAATAACAATTCCCAATACGAATACCAATTACTCCAATTGTCATATTCCAAAGATTCCTATCAATGAGAATCCCTATATTAAATTTCATTCTCGCAACTAACCTATAATCGATTAAAATCTCTATAAATTCTTTTTCCACGATGTCCCGTAAATCTCTTTAGACGATGTCTTTGTCTTTTCAGGATATCTAGAGAGATTGTCATGACATCCTAAGCCCGATATTCCACGTATGTACGTCGAGAGGCTGCGCTGCATTTAAAAAATAAGCCAAAGCGACTATTCACTCCGATATCAGTGTCATTGCATAAGGATTCAAGAAGCTACTAAGACAGTATTACTCCCAAAAGAAAAGTGACAAGATCAGCAGATTTCTTCATCCATCCATAGTTTATTACTCGGTCAACATAATAACCCAGCCGCAAGCCTGTGTCGCCTACTGTCTGTGCCAATTCCAATGGATGTCGCAGCGATAGCGATACAGTAAAGGCGTTCCCAAAGAAAGATATCCGCGACAGTGCTTTCACGTTCAGAGATATCGTACAGAAGAGGGTTGAAGCATCCAGTGAGAAACTCATGGTGCGGATCTTTACCCGTTTCCATGTAAAACGCTCGGTTGGCTAAGGAACGTATGTAAAGCTGAGTAGCGTATTGCTACTGTCGAGTATACATATATGGGTATCACTATATATAGAACCTAACCATATAGAATAGGACTTATATCCATAAGCAAATATATATATATAGATATGAATACAAATTTGTTGGGATAACATTTTTTATTTTTACGGTTCGCTGTCAATTTTATACCAAAAATTCATTCGTATCTCCGAATCCGCTAGAAAATCCTGCGATTCTCCTGGTGACGCAACCCACATTTTTCACCATGCACAATTCCCAGAGACGTGGCGCATTGTCCGCATATCACGCGACACAACCTTGCGGTTGCATTCCGTCGTACGCCAAGCGAAGATAACGTTGAGATATTTTGAACCAAGGAAATATCACCGATAGTCATACCGACGGATTCTAAGGGGTCAGAGATTTATCAAGATTTCATTCAATTTTCCCGCGTAATTCCGATTAACAGTCACGGAGTAGCAACGTCCACTTTTATAAGCAGTAACGTCGAAAAATTGTTTCTCAAAATATTTGCACGACCATTTCCATGCCTCTATTGAGATAGCCAGAATTTTTGCTTTATGTACCTACAACGCTTCGTGTGTGCAGTTTTCATAGAAATATTTTCCCAAAAGAGAATAAACCACCTGAAAAGTGGGAGATTGGGTAATTAGTGTATGTCAATGCAATATTTGACGAACGACTAGGCTACTAATATTATTTCTTGCTGCCCTTACGGCCAATGCACGTAACACGTCAAATTAGTAGACAACCATTATTATACGTCGCAACACGATAGCCGTAGCTGACCCCAATATTTTACGGGTGAATGGGCTAATTTAACGCGTCGTGACGGTACTAGAAGTTTTACACGACAAGGTCGGTCGGTTAAAAGTCAGTAAATAAAGATTTCCAAGAGACTTCTGGATACCCAGGTAGCGAGGATATGAAACAAACGACTACTGACGCATTAAAGTAGTCGCTACATACGTATCTGCCTTCGTGACCTCTTGGATATCAAGAAATAAAGCTTGTTTCGCTTTAATGCTACCAGACACGCCTGATGTCAATTTTGCAGAAGACGTTGCCGACGTCGGGACGCTCCGTGAAAATTATATTGTGAGAACCTCGTTGCGAGTTACGCGGCACACCCTATACGTAGATCAAAGAGAAGAGACATTTTACGAAGAGTTCTTTTCTTTTTTCGACCACTTGTCTTTCATTTCTTCGAGGTAACAAGTACCGGCGTGTTTGGATCTTTCATTACGAGGGATCGTCGAAGCCTCGTCTGACCTTTAGGTACGACCTACGGTAAGCTTGAGTTCGACTGAACTAAACTGCTAAGGGTCTATGATTTTTTTTTTTTTCCACTGAAGAAAATCAATCGGGCGTAGATTGAAATTTCTCTCTAAACCTTTGTATCTTTCCTGCGTAAATAAGGATATTCAGCATTTTTTTATTTACAGCGTAAAAACATTCTGCGTTGTATATCTATATCGTGCACCTTTGTTTTAGCATCGAGCGTTCAGCTGTCTAACTCTAGAGAAACTGTTGAAACAGCAGTAGCATTTAACGGTGGCAATAGCAGGCAGCAATGTCGACAGTAGCGAGATACTATATCGCGCGAATATTAGTGTCGAGGAGAAATTTGCAAGTAGCGCAATTATATAGTCGATATCATGCAAATTTATAGCTCGCAAATCATCTTCTGGTTCTCTCTTATTCATAAGATACACGTTGGTACCCTTTTAGATACCCTAAAGCGAAATTCTGTATGAAATACAAGGATTCCGCGATATGCTTGCCAGCGACCATTATGAAATTGTACTTGGAATATTCTAGAGATTTTTATTGGTTCTAAATCTAGGGACATTTTTCCGTTACGACTTTTTCTTGCTTCTTTTGCTCCAGAGTAGAACGATTACGATTATACGACACTCTGATTGGTTGGACGGACAGGTGCACGAAGTGTTCTTCCTGTTTTACGAGGTCCTTAAAGGTGGTGGTTTACGCACCGGAAGATTACTGATTTTATACTAACTCTGACGGGAGCGAAGATTTGGTCTGGTTTGATATTCTCGAGACGATGTTCCTGCTCGCTCTTGTGTACCAGCTGTAGGTGGGGTTGAAAATGTGCCGGACAGAGTGTGCCAAGGGGTAAAGGCGATGCCCATTGGGGTAAGTGTGGTGGATCCCTAGTACCGAGTTCTCTGTAGAAGGTCTTCAGGAATCTGTAAAAAAAAAAAAAAAAAAAAAAACAAAAAATATATATTGATTGACTGAGTTATCTCGGAGTTTATGGCTGAATGGAAAGATATAAGAAACAGGATATGACGTTCTGAAAAATGACTCATAGAATCGAGGTGGCAGGATATTTCTAAAGGTCTAAGGATCTTTCACGGGTTATGAGGGAAAGAAGGTCCCGAAGGCTGCCATAGAAATATTGCCAAATGGAGTTGAAAGACGTTGAGACTAGTAGCTACCTGGTAAAGGGTACTTTTCTGATACACGTCATGAACGGTCATAAAAAATAAAGATGCGTTAAGTGATAAACAAACAAGCAACGAGGCTGCAGTATAAAATAATATATAAGAAACATTGCCTGGATTTTTATAACTGTCCAATGATTTAGAACGATCCTCCGTGAGCTGAGTTCAATAACGAGTAACGCTTCCGATTGCATCGCCATTTAGGTAAAAGCGGAAAATCCAGATGATTCCGTATAAAGTCGTTTCGAGGATCCTCGATGCTTACGAAGCACCGAAGAGAGAATTTAAAGTGACCCAATCGTAATAATAAGGGTTAGTCGCTCTTCGATATCGTCCTCGAGAAGGATCTTCAGATTTTTTTTAATGCCGCAAGGTACGATCTATAGTATCTTCTCTGGACTTGAAGAAATTTTTTGTCAAGATTGCTAAAGGATAACGACTCCTTAAAAAGTCAAACTTCTATCTTCCTATATTGACCTTAGATCAGAACGTTCCACCAGGTGCAAGATATGTACTACCCTTAATGTAGGGTTAACTTTTTTTCAGTAGAATACTTCATGGAGAGGTTAAAGTCGCAAGACAATAGCAGAAGCTAATGTTCCAAGTTTTGCGCGAGACTTACCTTAAAAGTCGCCCTAGGGGATCCCGTTCAGGGGAGGGTGGTCCCCCGAGAGTATTTCCAACGCCAAGTCGTCGTGAAGACGCTCTAGCGCTGGATATATAAGCTGCCGGTGCCGGGGGTGGACTGCATGGTGGACAACAAACTGGACTGCTGCCCCCGGGTGTCGACAAAGTGTAGCTCCTCTCCAACTCCTAGAACAGTGAAGCGACCGTAGACGTTACTATACATATATATATGTTTATAGTGGAAGAAGCCACGTGGAAACAGAGTTTGGTCAGGGTATTCGACTCCCTGGAGCGTGAAGTGCCAATAGGGGGTTGAGGATAAAGAATGGGGACATTTTAGGCGGAAACGAGCTTGGAGAACGAGTGGGAGTCGATGGTACTTTTATATCGAAATACAGCCCTCAAGAGTGACTGGCAAGCACTTGAAGGAAGGTTGGTTATATGCTGGATGGGGTTGGATGAGGACGATCGTAGGAACGACGGCTTTCAATCAGAACACTTTTCACCTTGTGGAAAAAGGGTGTATGCGCGAACCATAGATTGATTAAATAATAGACAGGCGATCTCCTTGAATTCTCATGGTATAGGGCATTGAGTGTTTCTAATTCTACCCTTAATTTATAAAGGTCTACCAAAACAGTCATAGCCCCACGTTAGTCCCTCTTGCACTTGAGGAATCGTTTGGTCTTAGGGGGCAGTTGCTCTTTCGGAGCCATGCCACTTATCAAAATTAGTCAGGATAACAAACGGTCCTGCCAACCCTGAGGTTCACCCTTCTTCCCTTAGTCCGTTCAAAATTACATAGAGAAGTGTTTCACAAGGGTTGCTCTGAAAGCTCCAGGATTCTCATGTATCGCGCCACAGAGATACTACGGTAGTATATAAATTTGACGATAGTGGCGCTGCTACGTAATTTTAGCCATAGAAAAACACGATAAACAATCGAAAGTGATAATAGATTATTGATTTAATGCGTCTATTGTATCGTACTGTTTTGTATCATATATATATATATACATATATTCCAGTTTAAAATACAATTTCGTTTTAGTGTTTCCTTCTGGGATATAATTAAACGCCAGAAAACTGGCCACAGCTGGGAAAGCAGGGTGCTCGTGTGACTGTCTACGGTATAGATATAGCAAAGGAAAGCAATGAAGTGAGAGGAGAAAGAAGGGAATCGAAAGGGGCATAAAAGGAAGTCTAGAGTGGCGCGATGCCGAACAACGGGATTCTCGAAAAAGAGAAGGAATGAGATGAAATGAATGAACGAGCCCCCAGGCTCAGGAACGTCAGGGTAAAAAGGATTAACTGTTTTGTTTCGGTCCGCATTCGCTTGCGTTGAATTGTAGATGACTCGGAGCTTCGAGCGGGGGCTATCTGAAATGGAGAGCGCCGCAAGCAGGTATCAAGTAATTAAAAGGTCTCTAGTAATTATCGGGATCGTCGTGCACAGTGCGAGAACGTTTTAGGGGCCAAATGAAATGTAAATCGCTTCACGAATTATACTAGCTGATCGAAGCTTTCGCACCCAATGCCAACGACGCTCCTCTTTAGACTGTTTTAAATTAACCATTCCACGGGAAGACGAACATTAATGATACAGAGAGAAAGAGAGAGAGAGAGAGAGAGAGGGAGGGAATATCGTCGAGTGATAGTGTCGATGAAGATTTGAAAACAGGCCTAAATTTTCAATGAAATTCAAGGAACCTCATACAATGATTACCTTAAGCCAGGATTAGGTTTTACATGTAATTTAAATGATTCTCTTCTAACGGCAAAGGATTCTGATTGTAAAGCTTCTTAAGTACAGTATCGCTAATGAATATAAACCCTGAGTGTCTTTGCGTGATATAATAAAAAGCTTTGAAGAGAAATGAACAAAAAAATATCTCAAGCTTTTCGTCAGTTTGCTTTTCAGAAGCTTGGGTCGTATCGTCCATAAAGGTGAATAATAAATGGTCGACACCGAATTCGACAGAGGTAGTTAACGGAAGCGTAATAAAAATTGCCGATGTTTCAAAAGAAGTTAATCGACGACCCTCGAGATGGTTTTATTAAAGTTGTAACGCGCGAAACTTAATTTAATCCTGATCCAATTAAGTCGGATAACGTTAAGCCTCTCCGCAGGTGATGCCTGCAGTTAATGGGCCGACACAGAGCAGTTAACCACTGCGTAAACTGGAAATTGGCCCTACATCCAATAAATATGGGATTAGCCAATAAATCGGACGGAAAACGGCAGAACATCCCTCGAGAATGCATATATATATATATATATATATTCGTGGACGGATATAGAATTATGCGAACAGACCTTACGGATAGCCGTCAGGTCACTATTTCATCATCAGCTTGTTCCAAGTAAACAGCCATAATTTTCCGTGTGTTCCAGTAATCAGCATATATATTTCGACAACCGTGCCAGAGAATAATATTTCAGATGTAAAGTCGTACGACTGGATGCGTCGCGGCCGCGTCGGGACGCATCTCGCCTTAAAACATTAAGCCGACGTTGCGAACCTGAAAGAAAGAGCATTCTTCAACGTCGAAGAAATAAATGGCTGTGCTATTACCCAGCCAGGTAAAACTTCAAAAAGCCCAGAGCAGCAAAGCCTTCTATTTTAGCCCTCTCTCACGGTGCACCCTTTTTCTCTAGGTTACATTTATCTTGAAACACCTTTGCTCCACTGTTGAGACCTGCATGCTAGACGGTGGTTTGGGCGGTTGTTTATAGGCCTTACGTCCTCGCCCATGGAACGTGCTGACGGCTCTAAGAAGGTGGTTAGTCGTTTGTTTTGTTTACTGCGGAATAGAGCTACCCTTACGCGGCAACCCTTCAGACTAGACGATAGAGATCTCCATTCAATTGTAACGGGCTCCGCTTGTTGAATTAGAAAGAGGTTTCGTCCGATCGGTTGACCTTCATGGATTTTTTTATCTATAATCACAACAATGTCTATTTCTTGTTATTCTTTCCACTGGGTTTTTAACGAGGGAAATTTGATAATTTTTTTCAAGACTTTTACTAGGGTTTTGCGTAACGTTTTTTTTTTTTTTTCTTAATTGCGTTAATTTTGTCGAGGCGATACCAATGACGTAATGGACCATTTGTTAAGCTATCAATAGGGCGCTTCGAGTTGGCATCGATGCACGGTGCATTCCGTACTGTAACCCTTAGAATTTCCGCTTTGATACGACTGACTTTAAGCACTGGTTTCTAGTTCCGTGTGTATCGTTTGCGTCATTGCAAGTAACCGAAATGAGAGGAAAGTCGATAGTTGGTTAAAAAAAAAGTACGTGTGTAAGGGATGCGTAAGAGTCAGAATTGGTCGCCGTGTACACGTGTATACAAAGGAGAAAATAAAAGATAAAAAGGAAAGGGAGAAAAGACAAATAGTACGCCAACTTGGAAAGCAGAATTTAACTTTACAGGTTCATTGAGGTTCTCAGAAAATATACGTATGTACGAGTAACTGTGATCTGTTTTATAACAAACAAAAAAACAGGATAATAGTGCAAAAAAGAAACCCTCAAAAAACGAAGGGTAGCTGCTGCCAGTGAAATGAATGGGAAATTCGTTAATTGGCAAGAATATTCGAGGTTCTCCCTTTTGAATTTGACTCTGGTAATTAGCCAATATGAATCCTTTACATCCCTTTTACCATTAACCCTTTCAGCTATTATTCAATAAAAAGCAATTAGGCAATGCTTATAAAAATTGAATATTAACATTACCAACTAAAACTATTAAATGTACATTCTCATGCATATATCCTGCAAAAAGTAGAATAATCCTCGTTAGGAATGTTTATAATAATAAACAGTCCTAATATACTAATCCTATTCCTCCCTAAGACCTGACATTTTTTCTAACGGATGATTTCACCCTGCACCATCTCAGACCCCTTCAATTCCATCAAGCGTTGATAGTTTTTCAATCTATTCCTAAACCACGTCTCTCCTGTATAACAAGATAGTCATGAAAGTAATTGCCGTAAGTTCTCATACCTATATATCTGCCCTCTACAAGATTCTAGAACTCCATTTAGCCGCCATTTGTATTTCTCTATCTCTGGCGATCCAGTTCGATTCGAACGTGTCCGAAGAGTACTTTACGCACGAATGACCCCAGCAATTCGAAAAGGAGGACCAGGTGCCTCGTACCATGGAGCTATTGGAATGACCGAATGAGCAAAGAAGATGGGAGTGAGGTTTCAGCTGAGCTTTCAGCTGTTCTGCTAGCTTTGACTTTCGTTGTTTGCCAAACGTTTAAGCCTCAAGCCGTACTCCTCGGCTTGTTAGCTGGCTAACCTGCCGGGATAGCCACTTTTAAATATTCATGAACAACCCCCTTGGCACGTATCAATGCTTGGGTCTCTGCGGTACCCGCTCTTTTTTTTTTCGCGACGTCATCCACCTGACATAGACGATAACAATTACGCGTAATACATTCTAATATAAAATGTCTGCTGTAATGGAATATCGTCGCTCTAAGACCAGCGGGCTATGAATACTTCTCTTCGAAATTAATAATACGACCCGTTATTACAATCTGTATCATTTACGACTCTAGGCGGGAGTTCAACGTGGTAATGCTGGTGGTGCTGCATTTTGCGTTCTAATAGCCGATTTTCGGCAGTTGAGACTTCTCAGGACGACGAAGAAACAGCTGACGTCTCGTACCTAAGAAGCTTCTATGTTAAATGGCCAAACTTTTTTTGCCACGATGATGAGCTTAAGTGTCGTCGGGGCGGAAAGTGTGCCTTCTCCGGTAAGTTCAGGGGATGACAGAACGGTCAGGGGTAGCCAGGGAGATAGTGAAAGGAACTGAAGTGGGGGAAAGTAGGCAGATAGAAAAATGAAAAAAAAAGCTAAGGATTCTCACAAACCGATAAAGGAAGAAAAGTGAACGACATTGAAAAAAGATGGCGAAAGTAAGAATAATATTAAATATATAACTGAATGGTCAATGATAACTGTTAACTATCAGAAAAAACTTGTATTAATTATCATAGAATATTTATGCTTTCGATTCGTAACAAACTTATACCGATATCATTTCAAACTGCCGTAATGATGTAACGATCAAAGTGCTGATTGTATTTAGATTCAAATTGATACTCGTACACTATACGTACAGACCGAGCAGGAAAATTGTGTTTGCGTAATATTGCTCGATCCACCTACTTCGAAGACAATTTTTAATTAAGAGAAAGCATAAGACTCTAATATCTTTTGTTATCAAATATTTCAATATAAATATATTTTATTGTTACAAGTAATTTATTCTGGATGTACTCACTGTGTATATAACATATTAGACTATATTTAAATAATCGGGTAACTTGTCTTATATTTTTTATAATATCTTACATAATGTATAGTAGAATGCGCATTTCATATACCTGATCTACGATTGTCTTATGAAAAAAGAAAAAAAAAATGGCAATTCGATAGTGTCAATTTGAATTGTGTCAAATGGATAAAGAGTGGCGCCACTATCGATTTCTCCCAGCATCCAACTTTTGCCTTCATAAGACTCATTCCTCTTGATTATTGTCGGTCGATGCAAAAGGCGTCGATTTTTCATTATATCTATGTATTGGCTCGTAGGAGTTGCGCAATATCCTGCAGCATCCTTAGGTCGACGTCGGCGGCTCCATTGCGAAAAGTGCCGATATTACTGGCGCGGTTCCTACAGCCGCGGTAATGCCAATCCCTTATATATACATTACTTATATGTATATAAGTATACATACCTATATACAAAAGCGTATAGAATATATACGAGTGAACTCACCTTAACTTGGCTTTCCTATCGAAATTGTAGACAACCATTCATGGACGTGTTTTTTTCCTTTTCTATTGATATAAGCCACGAGTACTTTTACCTCTTGGCTTACGACAATCTTATCTTTTGATGTCGAAGAGAGCTGGTCTCTTTTATTTCATATATAATATATATATATATATATAAATTCGCATGTCATATATATATATATATATATATGGGTTTTGTCAGAGAGCAATATCTATTTAAAGTTATAGAAAGTACTGTGTAAAAGATAAGAAGAAAAAGGAAATTCACTGGGCGACCGGGAACAAAGCGTGTCAAGTTCAGGCGTTCCAATGGCATAGTATGGAAGTCACAGTGGGAATAAAGGGCCGGAAATTCGGTATAGTATGAGAATTTCTAAGATTTGTATAGAACTTTGGCGTGGAAATGGACGTTTGCGCATTCACTTGACAAGTTGTGCGCAGCTTTATGATTTATGCGAAGTAACTTGGAAAAGTTTCTCAGAGGTTCTCTGAGTTTCATATTGAGTGAGAATGATTCGTAGAATGGTTTGACTTTGTCGATTGTTTCGTATAAGCGATTGTTCTCGCATAAGATTGTTCGATTGTTTCGTATAAGCCTCGTCGAGCGTGAAGCTGAGTTAACGCGTGCTCGGCCTCTTTCGGTTGAGGATCAATTTTCACAAGTAGAATTTGTAATAAATGTTCCGTAAATAATAAATTGTTTATGATATCGAGCCAAAACCCATATGCGGAATTCTGCACTATAATCATTACGCCAGCACGTAGCGTGGCACGACTGGATGGAAGAAAAAGAAGAATAAGGTAAACCAGATGAATGTGAAAAATAGGAAATCTGTATTAAAAGGATAAAAATAAGTTTGAAACAAAAAATGTAAGTGTATTTTATGTAAAAGATATTTTTAATTAAATTAGCGGAATAGACATTGGTACGTAATTTAAGTTTATGTGGATATTTGATATCCTAACGGTAGGAAGCTTATGGTGTTTAGTAGGTTAGATTAGGTCGGATGCCAATATATACTATTACGTTTCTGGGTTAAGGAACGAAGGGATGCTGCGTGGAGCACAGATTGTAAGAGCTTTTTGCGAAAAGTGCTCGTTCGCAAAAATATCATTTATAGAAAAGCTTACGGTAGGTCCTGAGAAGCTTGGGCTTGAAAATGTATCATTTGTGTCTAGTCGAATGATAGCAGATCAGGTCCAGCCGGTAGATTTCATTTGAGATAAAACTTTCGAAAGATCTCGACTGTTTAATGGACTTTGAAAACGCAACTTGGATCACCTAGCGTCGAGTGTTTATCTGGCCCGGGGCTGCTTAAAAAGTTGCCGTAAAAAAAAAAAAACATACTAAATTTCCATCGCTTCTACTTTCAAAATAGTATTACAACCTGTCAGCCTGAACCTTTTAACAGTCGCTTCTTTGGCGCCTACCCTAAACCTTATTTTCGTCAGCCCTTCTGTGCCGGATGGAAATTACCAATACCTAGCCGTATACAATACGCGACATAAGGGATGTTAAATAACACGCACCGACAACCAGGAACGAGATTCATAAATTTTCCATTAAATACGAGTTGGTGGTAATGGCTGACGTATAGCAAGCATAAAAAATAATATCTCCGTCTAACAGTAATTGTTTTACGGCCGGCAAGAACTACGACTCTAAATCAAAGGACCCTCTCCACTTACCTACATCCCCCAAGGGAATCGTTATGCTTTCATCCCTTGAAATTCGTCACGAAGTATTAACGCACGACCAGTTCAGCGCGTCTAGGTGTCGACTTAAGAGTTTCCCTGAGTAAACGTAAAAGGGGTTGATTCGGTCGCTTCACAGGAAGTTACTTGGGCTGCCACGAAAATTAACAAAATAATTCACATAGCACCCCGTTAAAAGCGCCCCCAGTGTTACGGTACTGCTCGGCCCTGTAAGCGCTGATGTGATTTACGCTAGGTTCATAAGTTTTCTACCCTCTCGCATTCTGCCGCAGACTAAGGCTCTAATAATTACAGCTGGATTAAAGTAATTTCGTGCGTTGCCACTCTATGGCTGCCAGACTAACGAGAAATATGGTACGGACAAAGAATAGCGCGAAGAAAAAAAGAATTACTTAAAAGAGAGTTCTACGGAAAATGTGTTACATGGTATTTCTGGAAAATTTATTTTTCGACCTAAATTTTTACGTAGAGTTGACTGATTATGGATATAGCCTATTCTACGGGGTGATCTAACGTTAACGTTCGATTGGTTTCTCAGAGTCGTCCTCCGTAAGATGTAACGTATAACATATCTCACGTTACGCAATGAAACATAATGAAATTAATTACAAATTTATCATAGTATTTATTATCAATGAATCAATCGATTGGATTATATCCTGACTAATTACTCGTGTTACTTATTGGATCGCAACGAAAAATTTAAATAAATTCATTTGTTATGATACCGAAATCAATCTAACCCAGAATAAATATTGTCAAATATATTCGAATCAAGGAAAGAAAGAAGTACGCTAGGCTATTATTTTGCAGTAACACATTTTAATATTGAACACGTATGAAATTCAGGACTTGTTGTATCCGCTAACAGAAGATATTTATACGTAAGCAGCGACAGCATCCATGAGTCACCTACAAAACATTTGAATTAACATTGTTCTTGAGGAAATGTGTAGATCGTCAAGGGCAAAAATTACGTAACCTTGAATTGAGGAGAAAAACGGAATTCGTCAAATTCATTTATACATACGGATATACATGACTACTCGTCGTTATCAATTACAGCCACAATTAAGACTAGTAAAAAAAGATATAAGAAGTTTCCCAGCATAAAGGGAAACTATAAATATTTGCCGGGTTTCCGCAGGCTTTCCTACGCTTATTCGTTCCGACGCAATTTTCCGCACGGCGACCACCGGACGCGAGGCTGTATTTCACAAGCCTCGCCTCTCCTCCTGGACCATATGTCACGTAGCAAGACGCTAGAAAACCGCAAGTAACGTTAGACACAGGTAAACACGCACTGGTTCTAGGTTAGAATACAAGTGTCTATATATTAACCCTTAACCACGTATTCGTATACCTAACCATAGTTGATACCGTTTCTTACGTTTATACTGAGTAGGTGTTATATATATATATATATATATATATAACATAGATACACGTGATTCACGCTAGCCTGTAAACTCCTCGGTATTAATCCAGCAGTGGGTAACGAGTAAGCTCTCTCATTAACCAAATCGCTTTAATTACCAGAGAGCGTTCACGCAGCAAGTTAGTATTTCACTAGTAGGATAGCTAAGTATGTCTAGTCTACTACGTCATGAAATATCAAGAACAATTTAATTTTCACTGATCCGCTACGCCTCGATAAGATTATCTTTGTTAACTTTCGACACCCCTGTGGAACGTCCAAATAAATTTCATACCTTGAACTTCGTCGTCGTAGGATCCGAAAATCTTCTGGTATCTTCATCGCGTCTCAGCCTGTCATCTTCATTGATTCTTAAGGTCTTGGAGAGGCCATTAATGTGTTTATACGATAACAATTGGCACATGTCACTCGTGAGGTCAGGCAATTGATTTCTACAGTCACCACAGTAAAACTTTTGCTGCGGCATTTCGGAAACTTTTTTTTGTAATTCAAAATCACGTAACACAATGCATTCTTGCACACTCGGTATACACGTGACACGAGGGAAAATTTATTTTCAGCTTTGTCATTCTCTCCGATTAGAATTCATGTTATTCGATGTTCTTGGCTTCTCAATCACCCTGACGCACTTATTATACGCGCTGCGTCTCTTCGTTCGAGTCTGGAAAGTTTTACTTTATGGTTCTAATTACCGAGAACCACAGCGAACTTGTCGACTCGACGGAGGCATAATAGTATTTCGCGGTACGCAACAAAACGTACGCTACGAGAGAAAGAGAGAGAAAAAAGTTATAAATGGGAGCTTAAAAACAAGGTGAAATAACGTCTGAGTTGAAGACTCCTGTATACCTTTAGTACCGGATGGTGTATGTATATATTCGATGAAAAATTGCGTGACGACTATTTGAGATTCCGTGAAGTTAGAAACACCTCACTTAACCTTGAAACTCGTTGACGCAGGAACGTATCGATAATGCATTTGATACTTAAAAAATATTGTCCGTAAAGAAATATTTGCATGAACATTAAAATAAGTCTATAGTTTCAAAAATATCCCAGCTGTATAAATTCTACATATATAGTTTATTCCCTCTTGTTTCCCAGTGTCTTAGTCTCCTTTTTGCTGTGTTAAATTTTTTTCAATTTTCTTCTTCTCTTCCAACTCTCCCAACTCGACACACCTCCAGGACTTTAAGAAGACACACAGCTCACTCGTCTTACACCCGTACCGCGGAATGCATTTAACACGTTCTCCAACACGTATCTCGACACTATTTTAAAGCATTCAGTCATCGCTACGTCGCGCACGTAAAAGCGTCAGGAGTGTCATACGATCGCGATTCACCGCGACAGTTTTTAAGAAACGTGTGGGCGCGTCCACAAAGCACATAAATTGTAAGAGTACCGGCACGTGCCAATAAGCAAGGTCGTAGGTTCATCCTCGAAGACACTGACTCTCAGAACGCTATGATTTTTTTCATGAGTTTGCAAGCATCTATAAGCACTGGCATTTTAAGGTTCACGTTATCGGAATTGCGAAGCGTACTTTTTCCATACTGCCGCCAGACGGCACTAGTGTTCTGAATGGTGGAAAATCTTATGTCGTAACGGAAGCGAAAACGTTCCTTGCTGTACGCACGAGTCAAAGCGACTAACCGAGGAGAGGAGTTTGACCGAAGACTTGTATTGCGAGATCGCCGATTTACCACTCTCGCAAAGCGCGTCTGGTCTCGTTTCGAAAAGGTTTAAAAATAACCACGTGGACAGAGTACACCCGCATCAGAAGTCTGGCGCGTTGTTGGATTCAGAGTGCTTGGACACTCGAGGATACGAGGACGTAATCGGCTTGGGAGTAACTTTTTTTGGAGGGAGACTTAACCGAGTAACGAAAAAAAAAGGGCAGCAAATTCACTGCATTTTTTTAATACAATAAGGCATGAATATCGATCGATACCTTTTTGTCGAACGGACTGCAAATTCTTTTACGAACGAATGGACCAGTGGATGGATGGATGGATGGATGGATAGATGGACGAATTGGATGGATGCCTGACTGGGATGGATGGATCGATATTTTTCTTTTTATTCTATAGTTGATCTATTGGCTGATATAAAATTGATTGATTTTTAAAGATTACACATTACGTCATGTCGTGACGTTCTATTTGATGGAAACGCGGCACAATTTTTCGCTCACGTTTCCCCAGCGCTGTGTTACTTATGGAATTTAGTGAAATCATTGATTTTATCGATAAACCACATTTTTATTGAACATGAACATTGCTATAAGGGTCGTTCGACTAAATGCAACTTCGGATCGTAGCCTAAACGTTCAAGGAAATACGTAGGATGAGGAAAAAACGGTTGATAGGATGTATATCGAGAGTAACGAGCTGCCAAGTTCGTGTCTCGTTATCACCCAATGATAAAGCAATAACATCGTGCCTTCCTCGTTATCACCATCAAACCTGACAAGACATTGAAGCGGTTAAAGATTTTGCATAAACATCCAGAACGACGCTAACGAACTGGGAAACGACACTTTATGGTTAATTGAATTCATCAGTAACACTTCCGTCTTAGATAAAACAGAGAGAAAAGGAGAGACTAACCTTCCCCTCCAATTCACATCGTCCCATTCTCCACTAATATATTCGATTAAAGTACCCTCTCTCGCTTCGAGGAGTCTCCCAAAGCGGAATATTTGAAACTCTCATTCAAAAAGAAGGAATAAATTAGGAAGCGTCAAAAAACCCATAGTAAATATAACCCAAGAGTTATATCGTCCACCCGACATATAGTATCGTCTCAAGGACAAGCCTCAAAAAAGAAAAAGCATTAAAAAACTAAACCCATTAAAAAAATCCGTAGCTAATCTAAATCCGTAGGATAGTAACAAGCGCCAAGTATTATTAGTAGTCCTTCTTTCATGTCGTACCCTTTTAATTCCTTTTGCCTTAAAAAAAAACCAGGCAAACGAAATAAGCGACTGTACCCAGAAAAAAAAAAAAAAAGTGAAGACAAGAAGCCTTCGCTAAGATTGTCGTGCTAAAATGAGATGTCCACTCGACAGCGCGCACTATAGCAGCAGCCAGCGACTTACTTTAAGGCGGATATAAACGTAATGTAATCTCGAAGACTCTCTCGTCCTCCTACCACCACGTAGTATCCAGGTAGAGCTATACGGTTGGGACAAGTACGAGTTTATTCGATGGGATAGCACGAGGATCGAGATTGTCTAGAAGATTACAAGTTACGAGTTTGCAAAACTCATTTCCTTTTAGAATACCCATAATTAGCTGCCATCGTGAAATTTACCTGCGGCATATAACGGCCCGGTACAGGGGCGTGAAGGAACGGGGTGGGGAGAGCACAGCCATGTTATCAAAACGTCAGACAACAAGTTGTTCAAAAAAGTCCGCTGCCCAAGAAACATAAAATTTCAAACTTCTTGCTCAATAGCGTAATTTATCCACGAAGCCTTTAAGATTGCCGTTCCATAATAATCCGAGGACTTTTACTCCAGTAACAAGATAAGCAGGAGACACGTGATCTGTGAGCTAAACAAAGACCACTGATTTTCAAGGTCGATAGATACAGTTATCAGCATAAGAATAAATACCCAGTACCGATAATTATTATCCCGAGTGATTTCAGGATGGACGATGCCATGGAATCGATGCTAAAAGCCATGGTAGCGTGCGAGAAACTCACGAAAGCGTAAATCGAGTATCTATGTAACGGCTTAACGAGACAGCGGCATTAAATGGTTAATTATTAATGGTGTAATAAGGTCGCTGGGTGTACTGTACGATAACGAACCGTCCATACAGACGTAATAGTAGGATTCTGCATTTTTCAAGGATGTTACTTAGCTAATTGCAGCTATGTGCTGCAGACTAATTTCTTATGGTCACGCGAGCAACCACGAGATATGAGAATGAGTTAGGTTGCAACTGACAGGGATTTCTAAGTGCACTTAATGTTTTTATACGATCTAGTAAGAGTGACCTGGAATTAGTAGCACCTTGTGTGTATATATATATATATGATCTTGTGTATAATACCTACCGTAATAATATCTACAATTACTCTGTACTATTCAGCTGCTACACTCGAAACGTTTATAACGCTTATATACGTTACAGGTTAGATTGCAAAATAGCGGTAACGCCGTATTTCGTCCATTCACCATTGATATCGTATTGTGTTTTGCCCTATTATGTCAGAGTAGGCAACCGCGAGCGAGCTCCACGTTCTCCACCTTCCTATTCAGAATATGAGAAATTCTCCATGGAGAATCCGAACCCGGGCATACTGTAGAGATGAAAGAGTTTGAGGGAACGAGAGAGAAGAGCCGTATTAATCCTAGAGATATTTTTACCGCTGGCACAGTAACCAACGGTTAGATCGGGTACCTTTTTCCCGCGAAAGCTCGAATTATTTTCTGGAAACATTTACGCTCCAAGAGATTCTGGGTTTACGATGAAATAGTTCAAAAGCCAATCGACAGACTGATATTAGTGCTGAAGTGTAGTATCTATATACACACTATATGTAGTATATCTTATATGTATGTATGTGTATATATATATATCGAAAGGATATGTAACGATTCGACGGAGAACGGAAGTTCCTTTCAGTATCCGGAAGTAATTTCGAAGTTCGTTTACACGAGAAAGAGGTTAAGCGTATACCGCGACGTGATAGTGAAGCGCCAACAATATATTCAGTGAGTAAGAGAGAGAGAGAGAGGAGCAAGAGAGTATTGAAGACAAGTAATTTATATATTGTACATAGCCTATGTATGTATTCGGATTTTCAAGAGATCAAATAGAGAGGCACTTACAATGTACGCGAACGCGCGACGAACTGCACGTTCGCGCAGGCCGATTCCGCATGACACACTGTCGCCATATAGAATTACAGTAGTATAAAACTGCGGAGTAGTTACGTTTAACGTACTTGTCTTTGACTGGCTATACCTTGTAGCGCTAACTTCGTACAAGTACCAAATGTGTATGTACGTTTACTACGGTGGACGCCATTGGTCGATGCATAATAGAAACAGAATATATATATATATATGCACGTCCCACGTGCTGATAGAAGTGGCTTTAGTAACTGGAGAAGTTTATATACGTACTTGTATCTTTCCCTGTTTTGTATATATGTATATAGTATTTACGTATAGAGGTAGAGAGGGAAGGGTAACGATACTTGGCTATTCTCGTAGACTGTGTATGTACGGTAGGCCAAGTCGAGTTAGCTACTGGTATTCATGCGTGCAGACTGTCTCTACTTTACTGTCTGATTATAGTCGGAGGATCTCTAGGAATATATTACATTAGTGCCGTAAATATTTTGGGCTCGAGTCACTGGCCGCGTATATTTGTCATTTCTGCCTCTGTGCTTTCGGGTTATGAATCATTGATATGTAGGAGGAGGTTTTGATTTTGTGTCTGAAAATATATGTCTCGTTGACTGGAAGGTTTTTTTTTTCTTGTGGAGTAAAGTCGCGAAGCGATAATCGAAGGGGGAGTGTTTATTATCGTGGCTGCTATCGTTTCTTTTGTCACTGGAAAAGTATCGTAGTATCTCAATGTTTCATCTTCGACTTATCAGTGAGTCAAGATTCGAGGGAATTCATTAGTTTTTAGGTTATATCGATGCGATGTATGCGTAACGTTACTTTTTAAATGTTATTTTTTTTTAATTAGGCAAGTATCGATACCGGAGTAATTAATTATTTTATTCGCTACTTGGGGATTGATTGCATCTTGGATAGGCATCTATTTATGGGTTATACTCAAAAAGCGTTTGATCACATATCCCAATTGCTTATGCGGAATAAAGCTAACGTTTCTTGCTGTATTCAAAAGAAATTTCCTGATTCTAAGCGGAACGTGTATTTGTCATCTGTCTCGTGTATACAGGGTGGCTCAAAAAATATATGGCGAGAAAGGAATAATTGGTTTGTTGGATACAGCGTAATTTTGTCGTTCGTGTTAATATATTATTTGGTAGAGGCGGTTGGTGAGGGGGGGGGGGGAGTGGGTTGGGAGGAACGATGGAACAGAACCACAGCAACGCGCCGATTTAACTGGCAACCACGATGGTTTCCGAACTCGACCGGAGCAACGTTCCAACTTGGCTAATTACATTTGCATCGTGAAACTTTCCCTGTTTCTAAGATACAGCGCGGTAGAGATGATCGCGGTACACTTAGTTTGGCGGGAGATTCGAAATTTGTCTGATTAAATTAGTAGGCGGTCAGCAAGTGAATTCACCGAAAGCGTTAAGCGTTACTTTAGGAAGTTGCCAACCTGCTGAAACGAAACTTTTGAGAATTCCGTCGAATTCTCACTCTCTAACGGGCAAGTTTTCCCTGTGGAAATTTGCATGTCGGGGCAATTTCTTCGCGCTACTAGAAACTCCTATTCGTGGATGCTAATAAGAGTCTACCCTTGAGATAAATATATCTTTTCTTCTTGTTACGCGTATCCCTCGATAAAGAAAGAGAGTCGATACATTGCCTCGATATTTTGGGTCAGAAATTTAATTTTCACACACACATATATATATGTATATATGACGATGTGGTAAAAAACTTTTTTTTACAACAGCACCGCACGAGGTCACCCACAGGAACTTCTTTGGCTTTTTACATTAAATCTTCAGGAACGACATGAAATTCCTATAAAGCAAGAACGTGGACTACACTATAGCACTTTCGAACGCTCGAAAGCTCCTGAAGGCTTTCAAACTCAAATCGAAAAGTTTTTCGTGCCTTATACTGTATCCCCGCGCTTTTCGTGCTCGAGATTCAGCCATTTCCGGATACAGTCACTTCGACCAGTATACTACCTCGCTCTCTCTCTCTCTGGTACAATAGAGAAAAATATAATGTACCCAAGTCAACCTGCCGTACGCATTATTCAAAACGAAATCCAAACATGGCGGGCGTGGCAGGAGGAACGTTCTTGCAAGAAGCAGGGAAGAATCGTATATAAAATATTCAAAAGGAATTCTAGCCTACGAACCACAGGACATGGCATATATCGTCGTTCATGAAATATTAGAGGCCAGGACACAGTTTTTGTCCGCGTCACGTACCACGGGAAATATTCTTCATTTGGGCGCGAGCCACACGAGTTACGTTCAGTCATAAAGTTTCTAGAGAGTTCTCCGAAAATTGCGCCAACGTATGACGAGGACGATGACAATCGAAATGAGAGCACAGCAGCATCCCCTCTGAATAGGGACGTTACTTTTATTCAAGAAAATTTTGTAGGACAAATTTTCAGACTATTTTTCTTTCATTCGCGAAGTATGTCTATTTATATAAATATTTTTTTATTTTTTAATAAAAAATATATTACTTCCGCATGGTCTACTGCTGATAGATCTGGTCACGGCTGACGGATGATAAAATACCAGACGGACATTAACGCGTTAACGGGCCACATAAAAGTTTCATTCTGTTTCCTATTACTGTACCTACCTACTAGTAGTATTTACGTTCCATTTTCTCGCTAGTAATTATGCTAATTTCCTCAGCCTTCGCGAACTGTGAGGCTCTTCAACATCGTTTAACGTAACTGCTCGTTACTCCTTGCTATTTCGTATGTCTGACTATATATATGTATATAATCTCAAGAGATAATACAGGTGCAGTTATTTTTGAAAAGATAAAAAAAAAGTAAAAGTTCTCTTTCGTTCTACGCTACGTACCCACTTAGGATTGTACGACAAATTATCATATTACGAGAAAAAAAAAAATGACGTTGACAGCTGCTAGTTATTACGTAATTGCTCTTCAATGACTTCGTATCCGTAGGTAAATGTGTATTGTTTTGTAAAAGTAATCAAAGCGACGTGGGAACAGGGGTATGACGGGGAAACAAAATTATATGAAAAGAAAGGTCGAAAGGTCATTAGTAGACCAAAATTCGAAGTGAAGGAGAGGCGCGGTTGGTGCCACGTGCGGAAAGTGTAAAAAAGTGGGGATCGGTGACAGGTGTCGAGCATGTGGTACGCTAAAGGGTTGGAAGGGGGAGGCATAAAAGAAAGTTAAAACTTGACGTCGGCCGAGTTTCCGCCTTATGAGGATTGTTTGTATTTTCGCAGTAGACAGGGTTGCAGGGTGGAACCGATGAAGTTTTCAGTCCGTGGGGAACAATCTCGTGAAAAATTTTTCTCTTAAAGTAGCGCATCCGTGGCGCAATCGGAAGATTGGAATTTCTTCAAGTTTTTTCTTTCCTCCCTCTCTCTCTCTCTCTCTCGTTCTTTTTGTTCCCTTGCTTGGTAGTGCCTTGGATTAACCCCGTTTCCCGATTAAGCGTACCTCCGTCTGAGGGGATGTAGGAAATGATTCCCGGTAATTTCTAAGCATGCAGCACCTCGAGATAGGAATGAAAAGAATAAAAGTTACGGAATGCATAAGAAAAAAACCAAATAACAAATATTACAAAATTGATAAAATATACAAGAAAAATAAGAAATTCTTTTTTAATGCCTGCACGTGCTGCAGACAGCGCTCGGCGAGTAGCGCGGTAATAAATAAGATTCAAGAATTGTTTTTGTTATTTTTTTTTCAAAGCAACTTAAAAGAAAGTCAGAGCGTAATATAAAACTTTGAAAGCTGGTAAAAGGTCGACCGGTAGGAGTTCCCTGTCTTGTAGTTGGCTCTCTGATCTCAGCCGCGACCTACAGTCTTCCTCACAGCTGGCTGACATTTTGTTCCTTGGCTGTGCCGAGTGTAACTTCATTTGCGCCGAGTGGTCTGGCGGCCTCCTTTCTTCGTTCCTTGTTTCTTCTTTAATTACTCTTGCAACCCAAAAGTGCCGTGTTACGTTCACAGAGCCACTCCAGTAGATGCCTCCACACGCTGTTGTTCATGAAACGTCCAAGCTGTCGAAATATACTTGCTCTCTCTTTACCTTTGACACTTTACTTTTTCCACAGAAGCCTTTTTTCCCCTTTTTATACCTTTGACAAATAACAGTCATTCATCTCCCATTATCAAACACCTACGCTGCTTTCTGTCAATTTGACAGCTGTATTCATTTTAAACGAAAACGAAGATTCTATATGAAATTACGATTCGCACTGTACTGTCATTGGGTCTGTAGTGACTCGATCTTCCCACGTTTCCAGACTAACTGACGGGGCAGATCCAGAGTTAAGACAATATTGTTCCACGATAACAGTACTTGACAGTCACGCGTTTCAAAACCCCAAATAAGGGATGTTCAAAGCTTGATTACACAGGATTTCCACAAACGTAGCTTAAACTAACAATTCCAACCTACAGATGCCTAAGGGACCCAATGTGTCTCATCGAGGAATTCGACAACGTGTCTCTCTTCGATGAAGAAAACGTCAGTACCAATAAGAAACAAACAAAAAAGTGAAGGGTTAAAGTTCAAGATCCTTGTACTCGGAGTCTCTTTATCGGATCTAATGACAATCAATGGAAATTCATGAAGACCCCAAAAAAAAAAAAAAAAGAGACTCGAACGAAGAGACATGATTTAATAGAAGAGATCAGACTAAAAGTGAAAGAGGGATGATAAGTAGAGGACAAGAGGTCATCAAGGATGGTTGGTCTCCTTGGCAAAGGAGCCCAATGAACCCAGTTAACGAGTCGTGACCCAACCCAACCCAATTTCCCTCATTCCAATGCATAACCACGTCCCAAATGGTTGTTCCAGGATAAAGTGGAGCACCAGGAACGCGTTTGATTAAAAGCCATTTATCACTTAAGAAACTTAGCCATTTGATTTCTTAAGGGTATAGAAATACTTGCTGTAGTTCATGGGTAGCGAGGGAAGGTAAACAAAAAAATGGCGTCTCGTTTTATAATGTTTGTTTGTTTGTTTTTTTTTTTTACTACGACGCAGCTGGGTACCTGCTGACAGTTCTGGATAATAAAGTACGAAACAATTCCTGGCTGCTACTGCTTAACTCCTTCTCTGCCGCTTATCGGGCTTTAAATTAAACAACGATGAACGAACGAATCAGTACGAACCTAACCTAACAGAATGAGTTTTATATTAAACATTCCGTAACACGTGGAGGGTATGGGAAAGAAAGTCTAGGATACCAACTCGTGGATGTTTATCTAGGCTACGTGACTCCGCTTTCAGGATGACAGGTTATTCGATTTTAATATAGGAGTTTCGTAGCTCGGAATATCCGTGCTGCGCGAAATCCCACAATGCCCACCGCGCCATGATTATTTGATGAAGGAATCGACGCGATAATCAAAACGCAATCCCCCTTGAGGTTGACTAAAATAATAATATCACCTTTGGGAAATTGCACTTGCGTCTCTTCATGTTCCATCTTTCTCCAGACACGTCGTCTGACCTCTGTCGATCGGTTATCTACCCTGGTTACTAACCTTACAATGTTGCGTTTACTTGGAAATCAGATCATGGCTGAGTATTTAATACGACGTTGGGAAACACTGACGTCGGGACGCGACGTTGACGCTCTCTGGTATTACGTGACGATAACTTTGATCGTCCTCGCATTCATCGTGGACCAAGATTTCTTTTTTATTTTTATTTTTTTGACAATTCCCAAGAGACTTTCCATATAGAGAGGATATCCTGCTGGAAAAATTTTCGCTCGCAAAGGAAATCGCTGGGACGATTTTTCATTTTTCTTTTCTTTCAGGCAAACGCGTGCTTTTTTATGTTTGTGTGCGTGCGCGCGCCTGTGTGTATAAAGAGAGAGAGGTATGTCCATGCAAGCGCGGTAAATTTGAATAAGACCCAAGGGATGCGCAATACGACCAAAGCCTAGATAGGACGATAACGACGATGAAGAGAACGTCCACGACCGAGGACGTTCAACGACCTTAATTGCATCGACGCTCTCGCGTCTAGAAGGCAGCGCTGCGGAATTCGTTAACCACAAAGTAAAGTCAATTTTGAAGAGATGCAACTTTTACCTCGATTCCAGAAATTCACGTAGGACATTCAGCAGTGCTGAAATTCCTATAAAAAAAAAAAAAAAACAAAGATACACGCGCCTTTGACATTTTAAACATGCGAATATCGATTATTCCTTTTTAGTATAAGATCCATGTCAAAGTTAATCTGTTCCATATCAGAAATATCTCAAAAGCATTCTTGTCACTTTTTCGCAATGCCAATTAATCGTTGTTCGATGCGTGTGAACTTGCTGAGATTTCACGTTAATGGTATGCAGTCAATTCGACAGATAGTTGTTACCTTAGAAATGTGAAGATATGAACGAATTTTTGAATCCTTTGCGAGATGCTGATTCAGTGTTGCGCAATAGGCCTCTAGTTGGAAACAACCCTGATGGTCGTTCTTAATACGAATTCTAATGAGTAAATCTGTTTTTTATTTAATTTTTTTAGATATTCAGATTCATTCGGTCTTTATACCCAAAGTTGAGGTGCTATTTGTAATTCGACTGGATTTTGCTCGACAGCTGACAAGCCAGATGAAAACGTTGATTGGCGCTCGCAAGTGTGCCCGCCAGTCTGTCCAATTCGATAACAGCTTCTGACGCGTTATATCAATTAAATAGATGCCGGCTTGAAACTGATTCCTGTTTGATTGCGTACTTTATTAATATGTCGTATGCATTATACGTTACATTCCTTTATTGAAAACGTGAGATACGCTTAGTAATTATAAAAAAGACATGTTCACATCGAATAATTGGAATACGTGTAAATCATGTCGATGGGATAAATCATTGGTGTAAACACTGACTGATTACTCTTTGTTTTTTTTTGTTTTTTTGATTGAACAATATAATGCATAACGATAAATGCTATTGGTCCTATCTGATTTTTTCTTAATGCAATTCGCTATTGCGTCTCGGTAAATGCAATAGACAATAGAGAAACGTCTGAAAAATATTTGAATAAACTAAGCAGTAAACAGCTGTGTGCCCGTATCTCCATTACTGCCAAGTCGTAAGGATGGTACTTATCAAATGTAAAAAAAATTTGTTTACTCAATCTTTACAAAAAGTTTGAATTCTACATTCGAAAATTGTGCCTAAAAAGGTGTCACGCAAAATCTCCATAAAATTAATAAATTCCGTGTCACGCACTAAAGAATATGCAGCATCGGAGTAAAGTATAATAATAAGGATCGTACAGAGAGTCTCAAAAGTATTGCAGTGCAAATGAATTCATAGTGAATAAAGTAAGAGTGTGACCCCAGACGTATATCGTATACATATGCATGCGATAAACCATATCCGCCAACTGCATTTTAAACGAGAAGCAAAGTACATAGGTATACTTAAAAGTATAAGAAAAGTATATAGGTATAATTTCGCGTAGCCTAGCGACGCAGCAAGTTTCTTTCTCGACGTAAAATTTCAAAGTCCGAGACGGTAGCTTCGTGAATTACGAAGCATAGCTTTTATTATTTCACCGCCATTACAACGCGCCACCAGAAGCTAATGATTATTTATAAGGACCAGGGTATGCTGGAATAACTCGGACCCCTTGATAAGCCAGTAACAGAGGTCAGAATGACGGTACGAAACAGGATGAACCCGCTACGACATTAAAGTACAGAAATAAAGGAAGGATATCCTTACAGACACGCCCGTTTCAATGTGAATAACGGGTGGCGAAACAAAAAAAAAAAATAAATAATTATTACGGAAACGTGAAGTTTTCTGAATTTTCAGCAGCTTCGGACGTTTTTCTTTTTTTTGTTTTGTTTCTTTGCGAAACAGTATTAAATTTGCAGGGACAGCGTTCGAGAAGCCTGGTTAAATGGCAAACGTTAATACGCGAGGATTAACATTTAACGGGCGACGTCCCAGAGACGTCTCCACTGACGTCGCCGGTAGCAACGTTTGCACGAGAATTTAATTGAATCGGGTAAATCGATTTAACATTACGCCTGAATGAGTTAGACGGGGTTGTTACCCGAACGGCCATTAATTATCCGCTATGCGATTCAGTTAATTTAGCCACACAGATATCTGGTACGTTAATACGAAGCGCAGACTGTTACGTCGGTAAGTTCAATGAAAATTCATTGTTATAGGCAATGTAATTTTAATGGCAATTTTCGACAATATTTCTCGTAGGTCGATGTTATTGATATTGAAATATGTATACGACCGAGTAGAGAAAGTTCAATGGCGACGCATTAATAAGAAGAAAATTTAGTGCTTTACACGGAATATGTAAATTCCATAATGTATCCTTGAACTATGTGGAAACTATGTCTTTGTCCCTGCCAAAATCTCCCGTTCGTGGAATTCGTGGAAATAGTGCGAACAAGGGGTTTGCCGGTCTACGTTCTCCATGGTATCCTATGGCGAAAACATGTATATGGTGGACCTTTGTGCGACGTCTCATGGGAACATAGAGATATATCTATAGACAGACTAATAACAGTCTCGTTAACATTCCCGAATAAATTACGTCCTGATATCTTTGCGACATCTTGCCAAGTTCCCTGAGTACAGTGATTGCGTTCTTGTAGGTTGGCAACTATACTGTGAGGGTTAACTAGGTATGAAAATTGAAAAGAAAAAAAGAAAAAAAAAAGAAAATAAATTAATAAAAGAAAGACAAAGTGGTCTTGTAGCCGAGAGATTTTGATAGGGTATCCAGACTCACCAGAAATTCTCCGCTTCCCAGGCTCTGCTGAGAGCCATTAGGCGTGGCGGCAAGGTCGGCGACTATGGACGTGGAAAAGCTACGTCTGGCTGGATGATGACATCGATGAGGCATCGGGTTCCTCTGTGTCGCATATCCTGACACGTTTGTGTCGTTCAGTTTCGACGTCCAGATTTCCTGCTCGTGCTGAGGCGACTGGCTGATCGTCCTGTGCTTGGTGAATCGAGAGATCCTTTCGGTCTTGACCCAATCGTGATTTGGTCTTGGTTGTCGAGTGATGGTTTGCAGAGACTTCATAGCGTTAAACCTTGAAAAACCATCCTCCATAGCTGCCGCCCAAAGATGATCCGGTAGATCCCTGGATCGTTGTGTCTCAACGGATTGTCTATCCGAGGATGATCCTAGACCTGAGGTTGTTGGTGTATTCGGATAGAATCTACGGTAAGTATCCTTTGAATCCTCGATATCCGTCGAGTAAAAGTCTCCATCCCTCGACTCTAGCGATCTATTATTATCGTGAAGATTTAGGGATGATCCGATCCCCGTAGACGTAGTCGAGGTCCGAAAGAATTTTCTCTCGTTGGCCGAGGTCCATATTTCATCAGTTATTGACGAACCGATACCGGTCGAGGTGGTCGGTGTTCTGCAGTTAGAGTCTAGGGTTATCCAAATCTAACATAAGTGATACCTCGGTAGGGGTTGAATCGTAACGATAGCCAGAAATAGAGATGGTTCGGATAAGGAGAAAAACGAGAGATCGAGTATTAATAAATAATAAAAATCCACATTTTCTATGTATTCCCGGCTATCGTTAACGCTCTAACCATCAGGAGGTTAATCCGAAGTCTACCTGTAAGACAGATTCCGTTCACGCCAGAGTTCATCAGGGTTGTTAGAGTGATTCGGTACGTTGGCAAGGGTGTGATGAGCGTAGGAACATCTTTGTGGAAATCCCATACCGTCGTCTAATCCCGCAGCCCAGAGAGACTCCAAGGGTAGGTCTGGCGCATCAACGGGGGTGGTTCCCCTTGTATTAGCAGAACCACCCCCGTGCTTTCCCCCGGCCGAGGGAAAGACTCTCTCTGCCCCTTGCAAGACGCAACACATACTCGTACCACCCTCCAGCCCCCTGGACCCCCCGCTTTGCAAGCAACCTATTGTGAGGCTTTGACCCTGGCTGCCTCCCCTGTTCAGGGGAGACGACCTTCAGGCACGCTTCAGCTTCCCTTGAGGATGCCGACACTACCCTCGACTCTTCATTCTTCTTCTCTTCCAGGTTTTTCTCTATCTTCGAGCACCGAGCTTCTTCGAGCACAGCACCTTTTTTGTACATTCAATAACAACCAATCGAATAAGAAAACTCGCGAGTTTACCTAATGCGTTTCCGTTATTTTCATTTTTTTTTTTACAGAAAAAAGAAAAAGCCACCGAAACATCAATGACATAAATAAAATCTAAACACCACGCGTTCGATAACATCGTGCAGAGGACATTGACCTATTTGCAGAGTTTCGACTCGACGAAATCCACTAAATCCCACCAGGCGGCTTTAATCCGATTAAAATTTAAAAAGTACAAAGTCAATGTGACAATTTAAAAAATTAATAAAATATTAATCCACTTTGGACTTTTTATAATACCCGTACCTAGTAGTTACACTAGATAGAAGTTGGTCACTCGCTAAAGTTGGATACTCACTCACTTCGAGACTACCTCTCTGTATAAATACGTATAAAAATGCTCATACACGTCACTCCTGAAGTCAGAATCAGAATGACTGATCAAGCGAATGTGAAAATATAACGTTAAAATGGTGATCAATGGGAGTGATTGGATGAGAAATCAGTGTTACGCAATATCGTGGGAATGTACGTTGCGTATATATACACATACATAGCCTTGGCTATTTTCCGTGAACGAAACGTGCAAATTGATCGCGTGACGGTACGTTATTTATGATTGCGGCGCCCGTAATTGCCAGAGGGGTAGGATAATTTCATTGATTTACAGAAAACAAAAGCTCAATACTACGCGCGGCAGTACCACGACAGTAGAAACATCAATGGCCGAAAAGAGCGACGGTATCGACAGCGCCAGATAGATTTACGAGAACAATAGACAAATCGAAGGACGACCAATGCGTTCCGATGCTCTCTGAACGTATCAGCGATTTCGTAGTCACTTGGGCTACACGCAGTATGGACGAATCCTCGATTTCCTGCGATTTCACAGATCGGCACTATACATATGTATATCGATATGTAATTTCACTCGTGCGTTTCTACGGAACTATAGCTCTATGTCTATACTGACATTTTCTAAATCCAGCATCCCTTCTCCTTTTCGGAGTCTCTGTCGATCTCTGATACCCATACGTATTTACCCTTCAGCAATCTTTTAGGATTCAAAGTTTTATGTGTCACAGTCAAAGTAAGAACCGCCTACGTCCCTGAAGGCTACTATGGTATTGGATTTTAGTGTTTGGAGGTTATATATATATATATATATATATATGCATAATAGTATCGTTCATGCATACAGTCTGGATTGGGAATAAAAAAAAATATATATATAGTATATATATTAAAATACAGTCTCTGTATGGTTGCATATAACTTTATTTCACTTTAATGCCCGTATAGGCATCCCTGCTATATTACCGTTAGCTATATTACCATGCCAATATTACTATATTCTGGAATGCTTAGGATCGCATTAAATGCCTCAAGCATACGTCACGAGCATAACGGGATTCCATAGGGCGTTGGATCTCTAATGCATCCGCAGCAGCGTTAGGGGTCGACCTAGTGGTAGTATAGCTGCGGTAGTAGAGGGAGAGTAAAAATGGCAAAGGTCGCCTAGAAAAAGAGAGAGAGAGACGGATAAACAGAAAGGACAGAGGTTGAGGATATAGCAGCAGAAATGCTCAAGGGATGCAAAAGGGGATGGATTGAAATATGGTAAAATATGACTGCTGTTAAATATTTATAAAATAGTCGCGGGTCATAAGTACAAGCCATGCAAAAGAGGAGGTAGAGTGGAAAGAGATAGATGTGATATGGGCAGTGCGAGAGAAAGAGAGGGAAGAGAGAAATAGGAAAAGAGAATAACGCCAAGCGGTTAACTCGCTTCCGCGCCATGTTTCTTGTACGGTGAACGCGTAAAACCATGATTTCCATTTAATGTCCCATGAATATCATTCGGAAGGCTACACTGGCTCTGTGTCCACGTATGGAACGTAGTTATGACGTAACATTAGGGAAAGGATCGTATAAGCCGTCTAGACCGTTTAGACATTCGATTTTCCGGCTGGACATTTTATGCGGGAAGCGAATATACGACCTTTGTTAGACTCCGAGACGAAGATTTAATAAGGGTGGTTTTCGCAGAATATTTTACGATCCTCAAGGTAGTTGGAAGAAAATCCGTCTAGTAATACGCTCCGGGGGTGTTTCGCTGTGACGTATACAAAATTCGATGTCCTGAAGATTTCATTTCTGATCTTGCGAATTCTTGAGGATTATTCTGGACCACTATGGTAGGTACGGGTGAGAAAGAAGAGAACGGCGGATGGTTTGTCTGGGTAATTTAAGTCTCGGAAGGCCATGGCCCGTGCATATTTCAAGCGCAAGAAAAATGTCGCGTCTCGCCCTGAGAGATTCCATCCCTCTAACCTTTTGCATTTTGCCTGGATATCCACTGGTACCCAACGCCTGGTCTTTCTCGTAGCTCCAGCTGTTCTTTTTCGCCGACCTCGAGACATTTGTTTTCGTGTTAGACTACCTGATGGGAAGTTGTCGGCAGCCCCCCTCCACGCCGCTCCGCCCCTCCGTCCCACCCTTCACGCGATGAACACAGGAAAATATTCTGGAGAGACTCTTCTGAGAAGCATGAAGATCGTGTCCCTGCGAGCCTTGGGTCGTAGGGTGAAAGGACGGTTGTTTAAAAGAAAATTGAAAATACAAAAATATATATTTTACAATGTAATATATAGAGTGTCCCAAAATTTGGGCACTCGGAGAGATGACCGATGTTCGGGAGGCATCACTGGTGCTGAACATGACTTTCCGTTTATTTAAAGGTGCTTAGTTTTTAAATTGAGAGCCGATTAAAGATAACCGATGAAAGTGAAGCGTCGACGAAAATATAATAGTAGGCACCTGCGAGCTCCGAGTTTTCTTCTCATGCTTCTGTTTCACCATGCCAGCGAGAGCGAGAGAGAGATCGGAGCAGAGTTCGCTAGGTGCCAACTATTTCCGTCGCCGTCTCACTTTCATCGGTTATCTTTAATCGGCTCTCAATTTAAAAACTAAGCACGTTTAAATAAACGGAAAGTCATGTTCAGCACCAGTGATGACTCCCGAACATTGGCAAACTCTCCGAGTGCGCAAATTTTGGGACACTCCGTATATCCAATTCTTATTACGAATCATAACGTTTTGTGTATATTCGGATTAGAGATTTGTGGAAACCAATATTGAAGATAAAAATTTTGTTGGTTCTAACCAGATAAATGCTTTATCTGTATATACGTACACTATGGCGGTATACGTTTTCGTGGGCTAAGCGTGGAGCTTTTACAGTCGAACAGACAATACGATTACTATGGTAACGCAGTTGATAGTTAAGGAATAATC